>JBBGZY010000041.1:4745000-5100000 GCA_037952925.1 Lithobates clamitans
GCATGTGAGGAAGTCAACGCTGGAGAGACTTCTGTCCTTTGTCCAGGAGACCATCCCGGGAGCAACAATGGAGACAGTGCTCAAGAAAATTGGGGTCTTGAGGAACATGTATAAAAGGGAGCATAGGAAGATCCAGGAATCAAGGAGATCAGGAGCATCAGCAGATGATGTTTATGTACCCAGGCTGTGGTACTACAATCAACTCCGTTTTCTTGATGACCAGAATGAAGCCAGGGCATCACTTTCAACCCTTCCCTCCACCCTTCCCTCCACCCTTCCCTCCACCCCAGCAGAGGCTGATGAGGAGCAAGCTGGGTCTTCCATCCTGGATGAACCGGATATGACCATCTGGAGTCAGGTAAATTATTTTAACAAATATTTACTGTACTAATATTAATGATGTTAACTGGATGTTATAATTGTCTCAAATAATTTAGCACTCCAAATTGTGTATACATATCAAATGATAGTAGTGACTAAATATGTTTGGCACCTGCTTGAAATAATTAGGGTGTCTGATTAGACTCTTTTATTAAAGAGATGTATTCACATTGAATTTGCTAGTCATGAGAAGCAAACTGTGTGTCATTGATGAACCCAAAAAAAGAAACTAAAACTATTGTCCTTTTTTTATACACAGGATGAGTCCATCCAGGAGGAATGTGGGGAAAGTGGCAGGCAGGAGGAGACCGGGCCCATGGACAGCCTGGAGGAGGCCGGATTCACCATCATCCTGGAGGAGGCTGGGCCCAGTGTCAGGCAGGAGGTGGCTGCTCCCAGTGAGGTGGCTGGGCCAAGTGAGGTGGCTGGGCCAAGTGAGGTGGCTGGGCCAAGTGAGGTGGCTGGGCCCAGTAGGAGCCTCACCCAATCCCAAGTGCCTCCCCTCCACCTTCCCAAAAAAAGGGCCAGGAAGGGGATGGTCACACAGGACGCGTCCCTGCGCCTCATGCAACAGGCCACCCGTTTTTTAACAAGCCCCCCCGAAGCAGAAGAAGCCTATGGCTGCTACTTAGCCAGCAGGCTTCTTCAGATGGATTGGGAGCAGCGCCTCATTTGTGAGCGCCTATTTGGGGAAACAATCCATAAGGGGCTGCAGGGCACGCTAACCAAAAACACCCAACTACATGAGGCAGCCCCCCCCCCCTCCTCCTCCTCCTCCTCCTCCTCCTCCTCCTCCTGCCACAACTGAAACACCAGAGCCACAGCCTCAAAAGAAGGCTACAGGGAAGGCTACAGGGAAGGCTGCAGGGAAGGCTGCAGGGAAGGCTGCAGGGCAGCGTGGAGGAAAGGCTGCAGGGAAGAGAAGAAAGTGATGACCTGGGTTCAGTCTGGTCTGACAGAAGACGCAGGCTGTTGTAGGACCACAGTCTGGGGACATCTAGATCATCTGCTGGTGCTGTTGATCTCTGGGATTCTTGGACCAGATTGTGCTCCCTCTTATATGGACTCCTCAAGATCCCAATTTTCTTGTACACCGACTTTTTCCAGCGTTGACTTCCTCTTTATTTTATTTTGACCATGAATAAATGGATCTTTTTTGAGTTTAGCAAAAGACTTTATGTGTTTCCTTTTAAATCATTGATTTTACACACAATGTTAAATTAACAAGGGACAACAATCTCATTGAGTTTTAAAAAAACACACCAAAAATACATTACTAATGTTAATAATGTTCAAGTGGTAAGTCTTGAAAATAAAAAAATATACATAAACAAAAACGGTGCTTTGGGTTAACTTTATCTAAAAACTAAAAAATAATCACTAGAAAAAAAAAAAAAGAATAATGGGTTCTTTGTGGTAACTTTACAAACCTAAAAAAACAAAAAAAAAAATAAGGGAAAAAGTATTATTAGTATGGAAACATTGTTTATAAAAAGCATACTATATCATTCATGAGATCAAAGAGAAAAAGAATTCAGAAATCAGTTTGGGAGAACTCTGATTATGAACAGCAAAACACCTTCGTTCTTTAGAGCATTCGTAAAGAAGAAATAAAATGCGCTGCATTCAACGATCACAGATTTTGCAGCGTGATGAATGTGCTACCTACAATACGAACACTAGTTTTACTAGACCGAGTGCTTCCGTTTAGTTTTTGCTTATGAGCATGCGTCATTTTTTTGTCCGTAGGACTAGCATACAGACGAGCGGACTTCGGGGTCCGTCGTAGTTACGACGTAAAGATTTGAAGCATGTTTCAAATCTAAAGTACGTCGGATTTGAGGCTAAAAAAGTACGTTGAAAGTCCGAAGAAGCCCACACACGATCGGATTACCAGCCAGCTTTAGTCCGTCAGCGTCCGTTGGACTTTTGTAGACGAAAAGTCCGACCGTGTGTACGCGGCATTAAGGTTAGGCACATTCGACCACAGGCTTGATGGGCACAGATTGTTATTGTCAGCATCATGTTGAATCTCCTATCTATATCGAACTGTTGTAGCAACGAAAACGAAAATAAAGCATTCGTTTATGTCGGATCTTTCGTTTTTCGGACTCTGCATTTCTGAAATTCGGACGAAAATGCATTCGGATGAAAACGAATGCACATGTCTAGTGCCCACCAGCGCCACCCATCAGTGCCCACAGTACCACCCATCAGTGCCCACAGTGCCACCTATCAATGTCACCAATCAGTGCCTCATCAACAGTGCTTCCCATCAGTGCCACCTAGCAGTGCCATCCATCAGTTACTTATCAGTAACACCTATCAGTGCCACCCATCAGGGCCCATCAGTGCCATCTTATCAGTGGCCATCAGTGCCGCCTTCTCTTTGCCCATCAGTACTGCGTTATCTGTGCAAATTAGTGCCGCCTTATCTGTGCATATCAGTGCCGCCTTATCTGTGTCTATCAGTGCCCATCAGTGCAGCCTATCAGTGCCCACCAGTGCAGCCTATCAGTGCCCATCAGTGATGCCTCATCAGTGCATATCAATGAGGGAGAAAAATTACCTGTTTGCAAAATTGTATAACAAACTATGAAACTTTTTTTTTCAAAATTTTCCATCTTTTTTTGTTTGTTTAGCAAAAAATAACCCCAGTGGTGATTAAATACCACCAAAAGAAAGCTCTATTTGTGTGAAGAAAATGATAAAAATTTCATTTGGGTACAGTGTTGTATGACCGCGCTATTGTCATTCAAAGAGTGACAGCGCTGAAAGCTGAAAATTGGTCTGGGCAGGAGGTGGGTTTAAGTGCCCAGTAAGCAAGTGGTTAAACCTAGGGGCCCCATGATCTCCTATTGCCCGGGGGCCCCATGAGTTGTCAGTCCGCCCCTGGCCGTCAGTACTTCAGGTGTGATCAATTTTCAGATATTGGCACCATAGCTTTTGGACTCTATAACTTTCACAAAGACCAAATAATATCCACCGATTTGGGTTATTTTTACCAAAGATATGTAGCGGTATAACTTTTGGCCAAAATATATGAAGAAAAATTACTAATTTGCAAAATGTTATAACAGAAACAAAGAAAAATGCATTTTTTTACAGATTTTTCAGTCTTTTTTCTTTTATAGCGTAAAAAATAAAGAACCCAGCGGTGATTAAATACCACCAAAAGAAAGCTCTATTTGTGTGAAAAAAAGTACAAAAATTTCATATAGATACAGTGTTGCATGACTGAGTAATTGTCATTCAAAATGTGAGAGCACCAAAAGCTGAAAATTGGTCTGGTTATTATGGGGATTTAAGTGCCCAGTGGTCAAGTGGTTAAGCAGGCATGTTATTTAGATAGTGGCAGTGTATTTGATATATATATAGATAGATATCTATCTATCTATATATATATATAGATAGATATATATATATATATATATAGATATATATATACAGTGTGTATATATATATATAGATATATATATATATATAGATATATATATCTATATATATATATAAAATTAAAAAATGCAGCGCTGAACAATATTAAGGACTAAGAAAAAGACTGAAACATACATGAGTTCATATATGCATATAAATAGAAAAAGCCATAAACAATAAAATGGTGTTCACAAGAATTAAAAATCAAAGCAGCCTGAAAGAGAGGTACCGCCCGACGCGTTTCGACCCAATGGTCTTCAACTGGGGCATGGACACCTCACTCCAGACTGCTCATATTTATAAATGATGATAAGTTACATAACTAATGGGGAAGGCGATCAAATCACATCTCATTGGATGAGTAGCATTGTGCAACACCGGAAGTGAATAACCTATTTAGGAATGGCCTATCAGACAGCATATTGTAAGACAGGTAGGTGTACTCTCCAATGAATGAAGAACCGGAAGGGAAATGTTCCCTGGGATCTTCCGCTCGCATGTCAAACAACGGACATGACGTAGCGGTGAGAAGCCCGCCAAGGAATGTGTCTTATCAGGTGACCGGAGCAGAGGCGGCGTCACGTGACCACGCGTCAGAACTAAGGATGCGCTGACGTCCAAATTGTAAACAAAGAGAGCCACGTGGAGCCACCCAGGGGCAGATTGCCCCAAATATTATAGATCCTCCTAGGAAGGTTTCTTTTTTTCAGGACTGCAATGGATATTATCCATGTCGCAAGTGTAATGTGTGTCACCACAATATAGGGGGGTGGCAGAGGATGCTAACATTTACATCTACTGTTACGTCCCACATATACAACATGAAACAATTTGCAACATGCTCTTCACAATACATTGTTTATTTACTGACTTGCCCCTGCCACAAGCAGTATGTAGGCCGTACCATCAGGACCTTTACTATTCGTGTTAACGAACACATAGCCGAAATTAAGGGCGGCAAAAGTAAACACACAGTGCCACGACACTATTTACAGTACCACAATAAAGACCCTTCGGGCACCCTTTTCCAGGTGATCGATAGATATGTTCCCCATTGGAGGGGTGAACCACGCCTCAGAGGTGTTTCGCGCCTCGAAACGTATTGGATCTATGAGATGAGGTCCTACTCCCCGTATGGTTTGAATGTGGAGTGGGACCTCAACTCTTTCATTGATAGTTGTTACACAGTTAGCTCAAATTTCCAGCTTACTGTTATTTTACCTCTTAATACTTTTTGGGGTGTTCCTGTTTCACCTACGTTTGTTCTTTTTTTTCCTCTCCTTTCCTGTCCTCACACAGCCATTACCCATTCCTGCTCACAAGCCTTAGTCTATGTGGGTTTCCCCCCATTTCATCAGACATGCTTGCACTTGTCCATATGCCTTTCACAATATTTCCTATTATGGTAAACTTTTGCTAGTTCTTTGAAGTATTGTTTTAGGCGTTAGTCGGAACTAAGCAGGTTGCATAAACAATAAGTCAGCGCCATTTTAGCTAGAAAAAGAGCATATAAGGAACAAGGTAAATGTCGATATCACCTTTAATTCTCTGCATATTTCTTATCATTTCTTCCTCTGACATCTATATTTGCCTCCTCAATTTATTACTTCAGTGCAGGTCCGTTCCACAACTGGGTTTTCAGACCTTACTTCATTGGGAGGAGTACTCGCATCATCATAGATATCTTCTCCTTGGGGAACTGTGTGGTACATTATCCTGGTCATGGCTGTCTCAATTAATCTTTGAGAGAGTCCTCGGTTACAGGGAATACAACAACATCCATGAATGACTAAGATGGCTAAAACCAAGGCAATATAGATCAAACATGAGGTGGCAAGTCCAGTCCATTTCCCAAACCAACCTTCAAGCCAATTTGTGAATGGATCATTAATACCCGAGTTTTCCGCTTATTCATTTGATAAAGCTGTCAATCCTTCGAGGGCTCTAGTTACGGTTCCTCCAGGAGCTGTATTGTTAGGAATAAAGGTGCAACACATACCGCAAAACATTTTACAGACCCCTTCTCTTTCTGCTAGGACCATATCTAATGCCATCCTATTCTGCCATGCCGTCAGAGAGATAGGGGTTAATTGCTCTGCCAATCCCTTAACTGAATCCCTGGTGTAGTTTACAACCTTTGTTGGTTATAGTGTATATATAGTTAATCCAGTCAACATTTTTGTTTACTGTCACCCACCAGAGAAGAGACTCAAATCCAGCTGCCACTTGGTTCCTAGCCTTAAACTCGCTCGGCACTCCACGCGGAACCCCAATCTCATCTATGTAGATCTGGGGGTCAAAAGACCCTGCAGGAGAGGTGTCCCCTCTGCTCCTCCAGTGACCCTTCTTCCAAGGGGACTCTGACAGTAAGCGCAGAGGCATTGCCAACTGTACCAGGGCACAATCACCTTGGGAATTGGCTGGGATTCTCGCTCTGAGCCTCTTATCTCCGCATAACCACCAGACGTCCGCCATCTGACTGTCGTGCTCAACCCAGTCGTCACCCTCTCCCTTTACAATTTTGTGAATCCTCACCATGCAGTAGTCATCCGGTAAAGACCACAAATCTGTGCCACTCTCATTCCCCTGAAGTGCAAAACAAGTAAAGTTGCTAGGGTATGCCGTGACAGCAGGGGGTATCTGAGGTCTCTGAACCTGGGGAAACAACAAACTTAACGTGTGACAGCGAGTGTTGGTGTCAGGTTTGTATGTTTTTTGATATAGCTTTAGCATACACCCTAAACCATCTGGATCTGTATTGTTATTTAAGGGAAAAGCTACTGTAGCCAGCTGGGGTCTGGCCCCTGCACAGACCAAGCAGTTCTCTTTTTTAAGGGTGTTAGCAGTATATATTAACCATTCAAGCCATTCATTCTTATCCTGGTATGCTGTTTCTAATATTATAGCTTCTTCCACTGTGAAATTGGTGAATTTCCCTGTGGGTCCTAATACCTCTACTGTAAGTTGGTCCTCATTAGCTTGACTTCAAGGAAGAATTTTCCCAAAGGGTCAGTTCCTGATATCCAAGCTCCTACACGGTATAACCTCTGATCTTCTAGTTTGGGGTCCTTCAGGGAAATCAATAATATATTGCAATTCTTTGGTTCTGTACAGGGAGAGTGGGCCGCTTTAGTTATGGTTAATCTATTCTTTAAATCTCCTGCTGCTGGGATCTCATATCCCCAATCCTGGGCTGCAGTTGTTCACATGACTGAATCCCAAGTAGTACACCCGGTAGTCTCAGCCAGGTAGCACACGTATTTGTCTGCCCAGGTCAGCTTACTTGCTTCTACCTTATCTCCACAATCTGTCATCTGGCAGAAATCCACCTGCATAGTACAGGTGGGTCCTTCAACAAAGGTGAGGTTCAATGCTCTTCCTGTCTCTTCCCAATTGATTGGTTCCACTGTCCTACCGTGTCTCCTACCTCCCCGTATAGAGGCCTCTCCTAGAGTCACCAATGCTCCCACGAGGAACAAAATCCCTACCATCCTATCTGAAGTGAGGGGGGCCTAAATAGGGCCTTTTCGTCACCAAGGTTGAGACAAGCAGACCTTTTATCTGCCTCCCTTTGTAGTTGGACTTTCCCCCTCCTTCAGTCTTTCTGTCCCTACTCTGTCTATGCTTATCTTTTTACAGTGGGATTTGTAAATCCAGGTAGTGCTTTCAGCAATTCTTACTGCAGTGGGAGTAGTAAGGAGTACTTGATATGGCCCGTCCCACTTAGGTGAGTGCCAATGCTTCTTTCTGATCACCTTGATGAGGACCCAGTCTCCGATTTGTACTTTGTCTTCTCCTATGGGCTCTCCTTCTGGAATTGAACACTCTGGGTTAATTTGTTTCTGTTTTAATAACCTTGACATGTATTCTGCTAAGTTTCACTCCCCTTCCTCTGTGTGGGTTTCATTTGGTAATGAAACCCTCGTACAATTAATTGTTTGGTAACAATATTTATTTATTTATTTATTTATTTCAGGTACTTATATAGCGACGTCAATTTTCGCAACGCTTTACATATACATTGTACATTCACATCAGTCCCTACCCTCAAGGAGCTTACAATCTAAGGTCCCTAACTCACATTCATACATACTAGGGACAATTTAGACAGGATCCAATTAACCTACCAGCATGTCTTTGGAGTGTGGGAGGAAACCGGAGTACCCGGAGGAAACCCACGCAGGCACAGGGAGAACATGCAAACTCCAGGCAGGTAGTGTCGTGGTTGGGATTCGAACCAATATTCAAAACAATATTAAAACTTATTGTTCCTGTAATATGTTCCGTCGAATGTATGATATATTATATTTTTAATCTATGTTATGTCAAAATAAAAAATCTTTTTTACTCTTTATACTCTGTTATATGTACTTACTACCCGAATATTTGTTAGCAAGTGCCGTTAAAGTCCACCCAGGGGAATTTCCTCTTTTCATATATATGTATAATATTGGATGTGGCACTGCTCCTCTTGACCTAGGGAAGCAAATCACCCCATGTTTATCATTTGGTAATAAAGGTATTTTATAAGGTCTACCATACATCATTTCAAATGGACTCAGCCCCTCTTTAGAGGGGGTGATGTGCATGCTTAAAATAGCTAGTGGGAGACAGTACATCCAATTTTTCCCTGTCTCCTCCATAGCCTTTTTCAGCTTGCTCTTTAATATCCCATTATGTCTTTCTACGAGCCCTGCTGACTGAGGGTGATATGCACAGTGATTCTTTACTTCTATACCCATCACTTCTGTTATGCCCCGTACACACGGTCGGACTTTGTTTGGACATTCCGACAACAAAATCCTAGGATTTTCTCCGACGGATGTTGGCTCTAACTTGTCTTGCATACACACGGTCACTCAAAGTTGTCGGAAAATCCGATCATTCTGAACGCGGTGATGTAAAACACGTACGTCGGGACTTTAAACGGGGCAGTGGCCAATAGCTTTCATCTCTTTATTTATTCTGAGCATGCGTGGCACTTTGTCCGTCCGATTTGTGTACACACAATCGGAATTTCCGACAACGGATTTTGTTGTCGGAAAATTTTATATCCTGCTCTAAAACTTTGTGTGTCGGAAAATCGGATGGAAAATGTGTGATGGAGCCTACACACGGTCGGAATTTCTGACAACGAGGTCCTATCACACATTTCCGTCGGAAAATCCGACCATGTGTACGGGGCATTAGATGTTTTATGGTCTGAAATGTGGACCATTATCACTATAAATCTTCTCTGGTATCCCAAATCGTGGAATGATATCTTTTAGTAAGGCTTTGGATACTGTTAAGGCGTCAGCACTTCATGTGGGGAATATCTCTACCCATTTGGTCAATGCATCAATGATTACCAAACAATATTTCTTCCTTTCACACTTGTCTAATTCAATAAAATCCATGCAAATGTGTTGGAATGGTATTTGAGACAAGTGTCGATATCACCTGTAATTCTCTGCATATTTCTTATCAGTTGCTGCAATGGTTGCAAATTTTAAAGTGAAGCCTACAAAATTAAGTGCTCTAAATATTATCATATATGTTCAGTCATATCTGACTCTCAGCGATTCCTTTGGCCACCATGTCCAATACTGGATTAATGGAGTTTTCATAAAAATTTTTGGTAAACCATTACGACATTGGTATTGTTATACTACTAATTTGGGCCTATAGTTTGGACAGTTTAATTTAGATGTAGAAAAGTGTGGCGTTAATTTAATAGAGGAGTAATGCAACGTAACAATACTTCACCTAGTAAAATGGAGAGTTGAGTTTTTCTTTTAGTGTTAGGCCAGGCGACTACTGATCATTGATTTGCCTGTTCAGAAATCTATAATGGGCTATTTGGGAACTGTTGTTAATTCTGAAATGTTGGACCAACAATCTGATTAACACTTGCCTTGACATCAACCATAATCATGTTGGAGAAGGGAACAAATGCTCTTGGCAGTAGTAACCGTCTATAAAGACTTTACAAGAACAACACATAAAGTCCAGCGCTCAGGATATTAGTTTAAAAGAACAAAAAGCAAATTGAAGCAGGCATAAAAATAAAATGTTTTAATAGACCAGTAGTAAACTAGTCATAAATGATAGTCTAGGATAACAGTAGTAACTACTTAGAGAAGCACTGTTGTAAAAAACACATGTGATTACAGAGAAAAACATATAATTAAAGAGGAAAACATACACAGCATTGGTTTATTTTCATCAATCCCACCACTTTATCTGGGTTTAGTGGTTTCTGGACATAATTTTTCCCCTTTTGTTTTAATTTTTATTTGGCTTGTCCCATTGCCCACGTTTTTTGGCCATCTTCCAGGCTGGTCAGGCAGATGTGAGCTCCATCAGCCTGCTGCCAGCACCATCTCCCTTTTTCCTGGCTCTCCAGATCCAATTTCAATCCCTTTGCTGTGTCACCACGTCTCATTACAGAGATTTCATCCTCGTAGAGATACCTCCCGGCAGACCAGCTGTATGTTTACACTCATCGACGCTCCAGCAGCTGACGTCATCCGCTACAGACACGGAGCTCCGGCCAGGCTACTCTCCGCACGGCGGAGTTGTGCACCTCCACACCGCGGCTTTCACACCATCTGCCTGTGCCAGTGAGCCCCCTCACATGACGCCAGCCTCCCTAGGGAATGAGAAGTAGGCTCGAGCACTTCCTTCTGGCCGTGAGTACTTTGTTTTATCCCCAACATCTCGCCCACCATCACCTGCTTCAAGTCTGCATTGGGTTCCCATCACTTTACCTAGTGGTTCCTGTGGGTCAGATATTGTATATATTGGATGGATCTCCAGTGTTGGTCTCCTGCTGTTTAAGGCTGACTGTCTCCCCATTTAAGCACATGCTGATGACCAGTGCTATACACATTTACTTTTATCATTATGAGAGTCTGGTTCATATTTTAATACTGTGTCAGTGTGTATGTTTTCCTCTTTAATTATATGTTTTTCACTGTAATCACATGTGTTTTTTTACAACAGTGCTTCTCTAAGTAGTTACTACTGTTATCTTAGACTAGTCTACTACTGGTTTATTAAAACATTTTATTTTTATGCCTGGTGCAATTTGCTTTTTGTTCTTTTAAACTAATATCCTGAGCACTGGACTTTATGTGTTGTTCTTGTATGATCTGTTTCTACCAGTTACGGTTTGTCTGGCTGCACGGGTTATTATTATTATTGATGGTTTCCCTTTTCTACATTGTATATGTGCTGTGCGAAATATACATATTGTACATATTATACGTGTTATACAGCTCATATGTTGTTTGAACTCTCCGGGTGGTTTATCACTGGGTTATTATTTTGTGTCTATAAAGACTTCACGACTTATCAGCAGCTGAACTCTTTGTGCAAGCTCTATATGTTATGATGGTCAAGTACCTGAACTGTCTGTACAAATAAGCCAAAGTTCCATCTGCCATGATGGTCAAGAACTCACACATCTATGACTTGTGAACTGCAAAATTTGGAGGATAAAATGACCTTTGTATGAGTTCTACAGCATTGCTGTGCTGCAGCTGCCATCTGATCACCGGATGTCTAAGATTCTGCTGTCTATCACCAGATATGGAGGACTTTTACAAGCTTCTATGCTTATGACTCTTGATAAGGAAAGTTTGGTGTTCATATCTGCTCCTATGCTTCTGAACTCTTGTAAAGGAACTCTTGTTAGCAACATATCGTTTTCATATTTTTGAATTTTGAATATTTTTATATTATTCAGTCCTAACATACCTGAATGAGATTTTCTGTACTGGTAAATCAGATAGGGAAATTAGGTAGCTATAGTTTAGATAGATAAGACAAGAGATCCCCTATTTCTCATTTGAGATAAATCTAACTGGGGGGGTGGAAGAATGTAGAACACATTAATCAGTTTACTGTTTACTATAACTAGGTGATTTCCTCCACTATTGAAATGTTGTCTTTTAGTACAGTTGGAGGCATCACTTTATGATATGTGTGAGCCAGGGGGTGGAGTGATGGAGAAAATAATATTTTCTTGATTGTGGCTCACTAATGTATAAGTATTGTTTTACCTTAAATGACCTAATGCTGTAGCAATGTTATTGTAAACTGACCATATGGCCAAGCCCACTATATCCCTAAAAGGTGATACCACTCTCCAAATAGTTACAATTGGTCATTTACTTACACACTAGTCCTGTATATACCAGAGCCAAAACCTGTAATAGTTGTTCTGTCCCAGGGCTGCTTAAATGCACGCGCCTGGTTTTGATCATCTGTGCCAAGCCATACGACAGGGGACCCTTGGCAGAAAGGCATCTACAGCAAAGTATTCTTGTTACAATTTCCAATATTAATAAATGTATTATCTCTATCTCTATTTCTAAACCCCAAAAACGTTAACATAACCATAACCACATAACCATGATAAGACACACCCCAGCAGAGTTAAGGAAATAAGCTCCATTGTGTGATGTCATATCTTTACTGCTGCAGCTCCTGGACCAGTGCAGGAGAGCACATAGGAAAAAAAGGAGGTTTGAACAGAATTCCTTCTTTATTGGAGTCATTGAAAAAACTGAACTATCTTTCTCCAGGACCCAGTGTTACAACCCATTGTTCAGAAAGGAAAGGAACATTAAAAATTGTACGGGCCCATCAAGCTAAAAAGTAGAAAAGCTAAATCATTTCAAATAGGAATCTAAAATAAACATGCAATTGACCATTCCAGAATGGTCTACTATCTGGTTCAATCTACGCAAATGTACTAAATCTCTGACAATTAGAGAGACAGCGGAGAAACTCTTCACCAGATGGTGTTACACACCCTCACATCTAAATGTAATATATCCAGAGGTCTCCCCAAACTGCTTCAGGGGATGTCCAACCCCTGGAACTTTCATCCACATATTTTGGGTTTGTGAACAGTTAGCTCCCACATTGAAGATAGTTTTTTTTCTCTTATCAATAAGGCCCCTTTCACACTGAGGCGCTTTGCAGGCGCTAAAGTGCTAAAAATGGTGCCTGCAAATTGCCCTGAAAGAGCCGCTCAATGCACTCCCCGAGGGCTTTCACACTGGAGCGGTGCATTTGCAGGGCGGTCTAAAAAGTCCTGCAAGCCACATCTTTGGAGCACTGTAGGAGCGGTGTATTTACCGCTCCTAAAGCACTCCTTCCCATTGAAAACAATGGGGCAGCGCTCCAAACTCGCCCGCAAACTGCTGCTAGCGGGGGTTAAAACTGCACTGCTAGCGGCTGAATAGCGCCGCTAAAATTACGGTAAAGCGCTGCTACGCTTCAGTGAGAAAGTAGCCTAAACTTGCAGGAAAAAAAACATTATGCTTACTCATCTTAACTGTTTACTAGTTCAAGGTATCCCGTATGTACATCCACCTCTGTTACAATTTATCCACACGATTTGTGTTGCCACACACTGGACAATTGAATACCACTGGATATTTAGTTCTGTATGTTTTCCACAAATAATAGCGAGAGTAGATGACATCAAGATCATGGAGAATATTTTCCATACAATTAATAGAACCAAGAAAGTCTTTAACCTGAAATGGGGTCCTTGCTTTATCTACAAAACATCAATTAATGCATAGAATTCATACAGATACCTCCTATATGATAGTATGCAAATGTTGTTTTTGAATTTTTTCTATAATTTTTTTTTTTTTTTTAATTTCTATTATTTTATGATAATAGTTATTTGAAGCGTTGCTTAGTCATATGATATATAAGATATATACACCACCATATATATACACCATCTGTATACAAGAACACACATTTTCAATGTAAACAAATTGAATACTTTCATATGTATGTTCTATTAATGTTGCTTTAAATATCTGTTATGCCTCTTACACGCGAGCGGAATTTCCGACAGAAAGAGTCCTATGGGAGCTTTTCATCGTATATTCCGACCGTGTGTATGCCCCATCTGACTTTTTCTGTCGAAAATTTAGATGGACTTAGATAGAGAACATGTTCTATATTTTTACGACGGAACAAATTACTATCAGAAAAACCGCTGTTTCCGACACACCAAAAACAATGCATGCTCTGAAGCAAGTACAAGACGGAAGCTAATGGCTACTGGCTATTGAACTACCATTTTCTAGTCCCGTTGTACGTGTTGTACGTCAACGCGTTCTGGAGGCTCGGAATTTGGTGTGACCGTGTGTATACAAGACAGCTTGAGTGGAATTCCATCGGAATTCCGTCGGATAAGATTTCAGAGTTTATTCCGACGGCAAAACCGGTCATGTGTACGCGGCATAAGAAATAATTTTTTTCAAAAAAAGCTTGTACATAACATTAAAACATAAAAGTTAAATAATTTTAAACCGGATACTGTACTGGCTTATCCAATGTGGATAGTAAGGGACAAAAAAGGCAAACAAAAACACAGACCAGCTCACTAAGTGCCCCTCTCCCTTAGAATGTATGACCTTAGCGGTAAATTTGCTTTCCTCTTTCTAGGATATATCAATGATTGTATGGACCATACCATACATGCTTTGGGGAATCAGGGTGCAGTTTTTTTGAAAATATCCCTTTACCAGATTGTTTGCAGACATTTTGCTTTGTGCCAAATGAAATTGAAGAATGAAAAGGGGGCACAATATGGGCCCACTTGGGTGAGAGTGTGGCCATCCCACCCCTGGTGCTAGTTAGTTAGTGAAGTTAAATAGGATGAAAGGTATAGGAAGGATACTGCCCCTTTAAGGATAAGGAAAGCAGATTGCTGGCAGAATCCACACACATATTAGAATCACCAGTTCTTTTAAGGAGGACCTTTTGGTTAGGGAAAATATTTCTTGTCAGCTACAATGGGAGGTCCCTTTTCCAGTCTGAATTTATTTGTGTGCCGGATTTTAATTTTTTCACCGATGCGGTGGGATCAAAAGGCTTTGGTACGGTTTGGCAGTCGCATTGGTGCTGCGCACCATGGCCAAAATCATGGGTCCAGAATCAGGCCACAAAAAATGTAGTTTTGTTGTAGTTATTCCCTATCTTGGTGGCTTTAGTTATCTGGGGGCCACAGTTTGCGAATAGAATTATGGTGGAAATGGATAACAAGGGTGTGTTGTACGCGGTAAATTGCTTGTCGTCTAGCTCGTTTTGGGTCATCAAGGTGTTAAGACAGATCGTTTTGTTATGTTTGCAATTTAATATTTGGCTTAAGGCCAAATATACACCGGGGATTTTGAATAATATTGCCGACTCGTTATCTCGGTTTCAGATGGACCATTTTCGGCGTTTGTTACAAGAGGCGGACGAGTTTGGCATTCCATGCCCGGAACTTCTGTGGGAAGTGAGCGGACGGTGGTGGATGCAATTAAAAGTTCTGTTGCTCCAAAAACATGGTAAAGTTACATGGCAGCCTGGAAAAGTTGGGTGTCATTTGCTGAGAATAAAGGTTTTAGTTATAATATCCCTTCTGAGACCACGATTTTGGCCTTCTTAGCGTCTTTAATGCAGCAGCAGTTTTCCAGTCATTATGTGATGAAAACTCTGGTTGGCATCTCCTTTTTCTTTAAGTTACGGGGGTTGCGGCCTTGTTCTGGTTATTTCTCAGTTAAACAGGCTCTAAAGGGATATAAAAAAAGATTGTTAATCCCTGATAGTAGAAGACTGATATCGGTGGAGTTACTTGGGGGTCTGTGTGAAGCAACTAAGCGAGTGTGCTTCTCAGAGTATGAAGCCTTGTTTTTCAATACAGCCTTTTCCTTTGCATTTTTCGGTGCTTTCCGTATTTCGGAACTGGTACCTGCAAATAAGAAGGTATTGTTGGGCATTTTGTATGAACAGGTGGTAATTGACCAATATAGAGTGCATATTTGGTTGCAGCGTTCAAAAATGGATCAGGCCAACAGAGGCTGTTTGGTCAATCTACAGGCTCAAGAAAACGGGCTAGTTTGCCCAGTGGCTTTGGTTCAGCGATTCCTGGGAGTTAGGCCTCCAGTTGGGGGGCTATTCTTTAGTCATGCCAATTCAGAGCCCTTTACTAAATATCAATTTGATTCAGTGCTCCGAAAATGTTTAAATCATCTGGGTTTACAGAATTTTAGATTCTCCTCCCACTCCTTTAGGATAGGCGAAGCATCAGAGGCAGCCTGTAAGGGGTTATCAGAAACGGCCATTAAGGAGATGGGCAGGTGGAAGTCGAAATGTTTTAAATTGTATGTCAGACCTAACCTGTTCATTTAATCCCTAGGTATGCAGCACACGGTATGGATCATAGGACACTCGTTTATATACTGGGTACGTAAGAGAGCGGAGCACCGCTGTTACTCAGCTAATTTGTCCTTACAGCCTGAGCAGTTTAAGTTATTTTGGAAAGGAATAAGAGGCCTACAGTGGTATCAATTATTTTTTCATTTATCCAGATTGTACCAAGTTTGGCCCCCTCCTTCTATTTTGTTAATACACTTGGGAGGAAATGATTTAGGGAATGTTAGAACACTGGACTTGCTGGCCATGATCAAGCGAGACCTCCATTGTTTTCATATGTCTTCTGAGGGTACTACTATAATATTTTCAGAAGTGGTTCCTCATCTCTCCTGGTTGTCCTCTGATCAGAGGAGGGCTATGGAGAAGATGAGGAAGAGGGTCAATAGGGCAATGGAGAAGTTCATGCCCTCGATAGGAGGCTTGTCTTATCGACACATAGATCTTGAAGGTGGCATTCCGGGCTTGTACAGGCAGGATGGTGTTCACCTTTCGGATGTGGGTCTCGATATTTTTAATACAGGCTTGCAGTGTGGCATTGAGATGGCCGCGGCGGTTGGGGTGGGCCAGGCTTGATACTCAAGTCCGGCTGGTGGGGACTGGTTATTGATATTATATTGTGGATGGCTGCTCGAGTTCTGATAACTGAGCAGATAATAATAAAATAATATTGGTTGATCAATGATGTTATTGTTTGTTAATAAAAGAGTAATAAATATTTATCTGTTTAAACCAATAAAGGTGCCGCGGCCATATTTTTGCCATAATTCAATGTTTGGTGTTGTTTATTATGATGGTTTAATGGGTTTAGATTGTAGTTGGGTGGTGTGGCCTACAGTCTCATGAAAAGGGGGCACAATATGGGCCCACTTGGGTGAGAGTGTGGCCATCCCACCCCTGGTGCTAGTTAGTTAGTGAAGTTAAATAGGATGAAAGGTATAGGAAGGATACTGCCCCTTTTAGGATAAGGAAAGCAGATTGCTGGCAGGATCCAATAAGAAATCAGGGAAGGTTCTGGAATACTGAAGAGGCTATATAAGGGGGTTATGCATAGGAATTCCCCCTCTTCCGGGAAACCAGCTGAGAAGACAGGAGCCCCCTCCCGCCCGCCCTTGTCGCGAGCACTTTTATGTGATAGGGTCCCCCTGGAAGTCAGGGGGGACTGGTTATTGATATTATATTGTGGATGGCTGCTCGAGTTCTGATAACCGAGCAGATAATAATAAAATAATATTGGTTGATCAATGATGTTATTGTTTGTTAATAAAAGAGTAATAAATATTTATGTGTTTAAACCAATAAAGGTGCCGCGGCCATATTTTTGCCATAATTCAATGTTTGGTGTTGTTTATTATGATGGTTTAATGGGTTTAGATAGTAGTTGGGTGGTGTGGCCTACAGTCTCATCTCCAGTGTTTTGGCAAGCTGTATCTTCCAACCTAGAAATGGATGAGAGACTTGAAGTTATATGCCCTAACCGAAAGGTCTAAAGAAAGAACTAGAAAATAATTTAATCTTATATTTTTTAACATAGACTTATATTTGTATCTGTTAACAAATCTTATTTCCTATATACGTTTATTGTGTGCTATTATTATTTTCAGATTTAAAAATTAATTCATACTTGATGTAACGAAAATACTATATTTATATCCAGGTCCAGAACGAGAGTAGAGGGCAGCTGCCCCAGGCACAGGGTGTTCATGTGGAGATTGTGTAGTGATTTACCTCTGACTCCACCACTACAGGCTGCAAGGAGTAGTGGCAGCATCATCACTGTTCCTGTCAGCTAGGTCCTGGAAGCAGTGAGCCAATGCTGGAGAGAAGAAAGGGTGCTGAAGGAGGTGAAGGTTGTGCTCATTCTCATTCTCCAATGCTGACCCTCCTGGCCAATTTGCCAATGTCAATGCTGTTCTCCACAGCCATGTGAAAAGGTGAGGGTAGCAGGAAGGGGAACAGTAGCAACAACAGAACAAGCACACTATTCTGTTCACCACATGCAATGCTGCTGTACGCTTACAGTATTAAGCTGTGCACACACTACCGGTCACTGCTACACCTGGGCAAGGTAAATTTAAAGGAGCTGAGATCTGTGCCGCCTGTTTTCAGGGGGATACTGGAAGGCATGTTTACAATCTCACAACCCCCCACCTTCAATGCATCTATTCCCAGCCACCTCACCAACAATACCCCTCTCCCACACTGTATACCTTCTGCTAGTTACTGTATGATTCAATCACCTATAAACCTGTCACTATCAAACCATGGCACTGTTAGCCTCATATTTGCATATGAATTTACTCAGTGTAACATTACCTTTCACAATATAAAAAAAAATTAGGCTAACTTTACTGCGAACTCATACGTGAGTAGCGCCCGCTTATGTAAACGGTGTTCAAACCACACATATGAGGTATCACCGCGATTGCTATAGCGAGAGCAATAATTCTAGCCCTAGACCTCCTCTGTAACTTAAAACATGCAACCTGTAGAATTTTTTAAACTTTGCCTTCTGAGATTTTTAAGGGTAAAAGTTTGTCGCCATTCCACGAGCGAACGCAAATTTGAAGCGTGACATGTTGGGTACCAATTTACAAGGTGTAACATCATCTTTCACATTATAAAAAAATTGGGCTAACTTTACTGTTGTCTTATTTTTTAATTAAAAAAAGTGTATTTTTTCTAAGTTCTAAGTAATTTTCTAGCAAAAAAAAATGTTTTTAACTTGTAAACACCAAATCTCAAAAAGAGGCCCAGTGGATAACAGTGTAAACTTGCAGTCCCCTCAAAATAACTCAACACACAGCCATTAATGTCTAAACCACTGGCAACAAAAGTGAGTACACCTCTAAGTGAAAATGTCCAAATTGGGCCCAAAGTGGCAATATTTTGTGTGGCCACCATTATTTTCCAGCACTGCCTTAACCCTCTTGGGCATGGAGTTCACCAGAGCTTCACAGGTTGCCAATGGCATCCTCTTTCACTCCTCCATGATGACATCACGGAGCTGGTGGATGTTAGAGACCTTGCGCTTCTCCACCCTCCATGGGGTTTAGGTCTGGGGACATGCTTGGCTAGTCCATCACCTTTACCCTCAGTTTCTTTAGCAAGTCAGTGGTCGTCTTGGAGGTGTGTTTTTGGTTGTTATCATGTTAGAATACTGCCCTGTGGCCCAGTCTCCGAAGGGAGGGGATCATGCTCTGCTTCAGTATGTCACAGTACATGTTGGCATTCATGGTTTCCTCAATGAACTGGAGCTCCCTAATGCTGACAGCACTCATGCAGCCCCAGACCATGACACTCCCACCACCATGCTTGACTGTAGGCAAGACATACTTGTCTTTGTACTCCTCACCTGGTTGCCACCACACACGCTTGACACCATCTGAACCAAATAAGTTTATCTTGGTCTCATCAGACCACAAGACATGGTTCTCGTAATCCATGTTCCTAGTCTGCTTGTCTTCAGCAAACTGTTCGCGGGCTTTCTTGTGCATCATCTTTAGAAGAGGCTTCCTTCTGGAACGACAGCCATGCAGACCAATTTGATGCAGTGTGTGGCGTATGGTCTGAGCACTGGCAGGCTGACTCCCCACCCCTTCAACCTCTGCAGCAATGCTGGCAGCACTACGTTTATTTCCCAAAGACAACCGTTGGATATGATGCTGAGCACATGCATTCAACTTCTTTGGTCGACCACGGTGAGGCCTGTTCTGAGTGGAACCTGTCCTGTTAAACCGCTGTATGGTCTTGGCCCACCATGCTGCAGCTCAGTTTCAGGGTCATGGCAATCTTCTTGTAGCCTAGGACATCTTTATGTAGAGCAACAATTCTTTTTTTCAGATCCTCAGAGAGTTTTTTTGCAATGAGGTGCCATGTTGAACTTCCAGTGACCAGTATGAGAGAGTGAGAATGATAACACCAAATTTAACACACCTGCTCCCCATTCACACCTGAGACTTTGTAACACTAACAAGTCACATAACACCGGGAGGGAAAATGGCTAATTGGGCCCAATTTGGACATTTTCACTTAGGGGTGTTTTTACTTTTGTTGCCAGTGGCTTAGACATTAATGGCTGTGTGTTGAGTTATTTTGAGGGGACTGCAAATTTACACTCTTATACAAGCTGTACACTCACTACTTTACATTGTAGCAAAGTGTCATTTCTTCAGTGTTGTCACATGAAAAAATATAATTAAATATTGACAAAAATGTGAGAGGTGTACTCACTTTTGTGAGATACTGTGTGTGTATGTGTATATATATAAAAAAAATAGAAAGAGTGGTGGTAGCTAAGTTTATATGCTTGCTGACATCTCCAACTGTAAGTGCTTGACTTGTCAGCATTAGCTGGAAAAGAACTGATGCATTTCAACTATTCTTCTTCTGGGGTAGAAAGGTGTGCTATATCTATAATAGAATTAACATGTTTGATTAGAGAAGTGGTGTTACAATAAACAGTAAATGTATGCACTTACAATGCCAATATTAAAATTATCTGGGGCATGCAGATACCTCTCCACCTTCAGCCAACTGCAGGCCAGACGAACATCAGCCCGAATGAGGGGTACAAATATACTGAAGCCGCAGGAATTACAGCTGGAAAGAAAAGAGTATATGGAACTATAAACAGCAAGTCAAAGGGTTAGTCATAAAGGAAAGAGCAGCCAGGCCACATAATTTTGAAATAAACATCATCGTAGAGCTGGCGAGAGACACATCCAATATTGGTAATATAGTGTCCAAGTCTATTAATCACATGGGACTGCCTGCTGTACTATTTTTACAAAAGCATTCATCATGTAGGAAAATAAAAAAAAAAATGTAACTCCTGCGCTACCAATAATACAAACGGTACTCGCTAACTTAATATAAAAGAAAAAAAAACTGTGTCAAAAATATAATAAAAATATAGCTGCTGCAAATACCAATTGTGTTTCTACTATAATGATGAAATTATATGTGTGAGTGCCTCGCTGCTGTCTTCTAATAAGCAATTATTCTACTAACTGTGCAAATTGTACAAAAGTACAAATAAACAATCTTATATATCTATACTAGTAAAATTAATTAATATACAGTGAATCACGATTCAATGGTATATGTTGCAATAATCATTAGCAAAATAAACAGAAATACCTAATGTCTTTCAGTAAAACTGAACAATTCATGCTCCTTAACTGCTCTCTTCAATAACTGACAGTCCCCAAGCGCACCCTTTGATGCAAATCAAAGGGTGCGCTTAGTAATATGTGAAACTTGTGCCACCACAGTGCTCACAGAACTCTCACCTTCATTTAATGACCCACATACACTGCAAGGTCAGAAACGCTTTTATAAATAGCCACCAGAGTAGCCTACTTCTTTATGGTGGGAGTACCGGGCCTACTATCCACTGGGGTCTCTGTTGGTCCACTCGCATACACGTCCAGGAAGCACAGGGTTGAGGGTCCCTTTAAGGCTATATACCTGTTGATGCAATCATAACTTGTACTTATGTTAAAAGTAAAATAAATAGTAGCCCCCTATAGTATAGTACTTTTTAAAAGGGTCCAATTTAAAAATTAACTCACATTTAAAATACAGAGAAGCCCGGAGTGGGACGCAGGCTTAATGCAGGACTGACATGACATGGGAGCCGAGGAAAACCGGCAAGGATAGGGGTTAATAGAACGGGAGGGGATAGACTATAGGAAAGGGGGGTAGTTTTGTTTAGTGTTCCTGGAGGGGGTAGGAGAAGCTAAGGGCCTTTGCTCAGTCTCTTGCCACTGGATGAGGAAGCAGCTCCCACCCTCCCGCCCTTTCTTTAAGTTTTTTTGTTTGGGGGTTGTTCTTTTATATATGAAATATGTGTGTATGGCGGTTGGGGATCCTTGGAGGCATTGGAAATTAAGAATAAAGTGATGGAAGTGGGAACCATTATTGGTATGGTATCCTTTGTTGATGCCAGTTAACTAAGGTTTAGCTGCCATTGGGAGATGGGTATCAGCGGGTAAGTTTGAGCAATGTCGTTTGAGTCGGAGCCACAACTGACGGCCGTGTTCGGATACGCTGATACGGTGATATGTGGTGGGTGCCACCAGGGATCCCTGACAATGATTTAAAATGTTTCTGATAATATATGGTGTTTTTTTAACCTAAGAAAAATTATTTTTAAAAAATGTTTAATAAAGTGGCCAAGTGTGGCCAATTTACTCCAAATGGGTGGTCTGGTTATTTTAGAGGTTAAGTAAGGTATTAGGTATTTATAAGTATTAAGATAGGTTTGGTATAGGCCATACCATAGTCAAGCAGAATCGCCAGGGCGGAGGTAGACACGGACCCAAAGTGACGTTTCAGAAAGCCCGAGTGGTTGTTTTTTTATGTGATTCTGCTGTATTTTAAATGTGATTTTTTTTTTTGTAATAATAATAATGTAATTCCAGTTGTGTTACATTCCATTTCAAATGTGCTTATTAGTAATGGTTTGAACAGCCTTTCTCTCAAAGATGTATGTGTCTCCAAACAGTCACCCAGCTTGTTCACCTTAACATCAGAAAAGTATTGCCTAGTGCTACCTACAGGCTTAAATAATAATGCATATGATCAGCTCCTCCACTTAGGACTCCTTGTCTCTATGGCAACAAAATGGCGACTAATGAGCAAAAAATACATCAGTGCGTAGAGGATAATCCAGCCAATACTGAGCCCAGCTGCATGTTTCCAATATGACTCCCAGGCCGCTGGTGTGTGCAATGCCACTGCGCCCACATGCGCCAAGATGTCACCATGCCAAGAACCTGCTGGCATGTCATGCACGCCCCCCCCACACTGCTGTGGAAAGCTACATGTGGGAGGAGTCAGAGTAGAAGTCCTCTGCTACCCACATATCCCCAGGGGGATATCCAAGCAGACAAGCCCCTCCCCCAACTGACAAGCACTGAGCCAGACCCCGCCCAGACACCAAATAGGGCCCCATCCACAACCCTCACAGGAAGGGTCCATGTGTACAGGGTGGAGAGGCACATCAACTCCAGAGCAATTAGACAGATATTGAGTAGTAAAATAAAGTAGCATTATAATACATGACAGCAGTATTACATATTTACATAATTTCAAAACAAATAACAAAAAATGGAATAGTGACCTGGAAAGAATAGTAATACTAGAATGATTACAATATAACATGAAATACTATATGGACAAAACACCACATCATTAGGACTGATGTGAGAAGACAGGGGTAGTCAGAATCCAAACAGTAGCAGGCGCATGGATAATAGCATTGCCACAATATAGGATACCACAGTTGTTTTTCCATCTCTCCATACCTTCAGATGAAAAGCATTCCAAAAATTAGCTGCTTCCTTTAAGCCAGGGGGAGTAGTAATATTATTTATTATTATACAGGATTTATATAGTGCCGACAGTTTACGCAGCGCTTTACAACTTGAGGGTAGACAGTACAAATACAATGCACTTTAATACAGTAGGAATCAGAGGGCCCTGCTCCTTAGAGCTTACAATCTAAGAGGGAGGGTCAAGAGATACAAGAGGTATTAACTGTGGGGGATGTACTGATGGAAAAAAATAAATGTACAGTTGTTAGGAGTAGTAGCATAATATACATCTGTCCTATTTTCATATTTTAAAAGATTTCTTGCCTAAGTCCTCTGTTATTTTGCACATATATTATTGTACGTATATTGTACAATATGTATGTTATGTATTGACAGTTTTAGTTTTTATTCATAGAAATAATAATATACAATTGCTAAATTAGTGTGGTCACATTAATATAGCATATTGGTGCTTCAATAGTATATCATTATATAAGGATTTTTAATCACAGGATGGGTTTTCCAATCCATGTTTCCTTCTGTGGCCATCTGGTGACCAAATTGTATATTGCACATGCAAAGGTTTTTGTTCATATGTAATTTCAAGCAGAATCGCATGCATGTACTGTTTTATTTGCCAAATGATTTATAATGCTATTCATACAATCTTGATTTACAGATATTTGCCACACCTACTAGACAGGTGACACATTTATTTTCCATTGTTCAGTTATGCAGCTTCCAGTTCACTAGACAAGAAAATCAGGGTTATTACGTGTATCCATTTAGGGGGAAAGTGATCCAGGAAGCAGAAAGCTGAGACAGGAAGGAGCAGAATGGTCTTCTTGGCTATTTACCGTGTTTTAGGTGTGTAGATCACAAGATTGGTGGTACAGAACTATAGATACCTGGACATGTAAACAGTAGACATTAAGTTGTTTCCCGAAAGGATTCCTTTACTGAAAAGCTGGCATTGCTGACTTTTTTAAAAAGTTGCTTGGCTCCTGAATCGGATAAGAAATTCCAAATGGTCTCATAATTGTTGCTTGCTTGTCTAGGTCAGTGATTCAGAAACTATTAAAATGAGAGGGAGCTAGAAATTTTCAGACCAGGGCCAGCAATAGCAGCAGACATATATTGCAATACATACAATATATATATATATATATATATATATATATATATATATATATATATATATATATATATATATATATATATATATATATATATAGTGAGCTTGGGTTGATTAACCTCAAGCAGCAGGTGCATTTAGAATGAGTTGCGCCAGTCCAAACTAATTTTTGAACGTAGCAGCCCACTTTTATTGAATAAAGGAAAAGTTCACTTATACATCAGTTGCCCACGCAGGAGTTTCTTCCACATAACATGCCTTAATGAAAATACCAAGCCACCTGGCTTACATTTTGGCAGCACTGCTGCTCCTCTTACCAGTCCTTTGACTGTGTCATTCAGCTCTCTCAGAACACTTGGCTCTCTAGCCTTCAGTCGCAGCGCCTTGCTGCATGGCCCACATCTGGCCTAAGGATTGGGGTTCTCCTGACACCCCTGATAAGAGCTGACTTAACTCCTGGAACCTAGAACTGCTGTCTCCAGGCTTGTGGCTGGGTACTCTGACCCTTTGATGAGACCTCTGTCCCATGGCTTCTGGCTGGGCCCTCTGACCCCTCGATGAGACCTCTATCTCGTGGCTTCTGGCTGGGGCCCCCTGACCCTGGGTAAGACCTTCCGTCTCCCGCACTTTGAGCGGTCTCCAAACTGGAAGCTGTCTCCAAAATGGGAGCTCTGAGCAATTCTCTGACCTGATTATATAATGACCCTGCACACCTGTGTAGTGAGCCAGGTTGCAGGCGCCTAGCAAAAACCGGACCCAGTATTGAATGTTCCGATTTAGAACTACAGAATCTGGAGAAATGCTAGTTCTGAAGCTTGCATTAACCCTTAATGAGACTCCTGGGTCCCCTTTTCCTAAATACTTTTAGTGGCAGAGCCCCTCTCTGTCACAGTATATATATCTATATTTTATTTTCACACCATATTCTCATCAACATTATTCATGATTTTAATGTTTAATCATTGGTTATGTGATCATGCGTTGTGTTGTAAAATTGTATGGCTCTGACACCGGTCTGTCTTTTTAAAGAGGTATTAATATGCTAAAAAGATCAAGGTCAGTTAGTCGCCCAATTGTATTAGATTTGCAGTAAGAACATTTGATATGTGCTCTTATCACTGTCATTTATCGCTTGAGAAAGGAGCCTAAACATATTGTAGCATACCAGAAGTGGCAGACCAGATGGCAAAGTGTAGAGCCAGGGTGCCAGACTGTTTCTGAAGCTTGAGCTGTTCTGTTGCTTTGTTGATGAATTCTACTTTTACCATGATATGTTGGGTCTGCTGAGCATCATGTCCCTATTGGGTACACATACAAAATAAATGATTCCAAAAAATTAAGTTAATCTTTATCCTTCATTTATTAGGAATATTACTATTTCTACAACTGTGGGAAATTTGAAAGCCAATTTCTGATCCCTAATCACTATCACAACAATAGATGATCTAGCTTATCTGTCTAAAAATATAATGACATCATTTAAGTATGTGCACATTGATGCTGGGGCTGTGGCTTAATAATATTAAATCTAAATTACTAATACTTTAAATATTATTAAAAATTAATATGGTTAATAAAACACTAAAACTAGTCAGGTAATTGTAGTAAAGGCCAGCCTTCCCTCTTTATTAATATTTATGGAACAGACGCAGTTAAGAATCTGCAAAACTAAAAACTATCAAGGAACTAGAAACCCTATGGCCAATAATAAGCAGAGCCCACACTCGTTGCATATGCTCAGAATTTAAATGACCTACTCCCATAATAGCATCTCTTTACATGGGCACCCAGCAACTCTGGATGCCACCAGAAATAAGTTGATTAGCAATGTTGAACCACAACTTAATCACATGACAAGGCAATCTTCTTGTAGTCTGTTATAAGTGCCCAAATTGCATTGCTACAACTAATGATTTTTTGGCACTATCAATGTTAACAAAATCTATTTTACCTAAAGAACTATAATGCCCAGGGACCAAGGGTGATGATAGACCCTGATCTTAAAAACATCATATTTTATTTGGAATTGACCTCATACTATTTGAAGGTAATTGGAAAGCTATAAAAATGTGATAGCTATGGTGTGTGTTATAGTCTAGCTGATTAGCCAGGCCAGGTTAACCATTAAGCAAAATAAGCATGTACTTAGGGCATCAAGGAATGGACACCCATATCTATCATGTCCATTACTCAGTCACTGCCACACTCAACTTATTTTATATTATCTGTATAATCTGTATATCTGTATAATAATAATATTAATAATATTATTGTAATTACCTGTCATGTTTGAATTGAATCCAATGTTTAATGTTGAAAAAAGTTTTTGTGGCATGATTAGTGACTAAAGTTTAAAAGTTAGTTTGAAATCATTTCAGATTTTAAATTGTCTTATAATTTTTGAAAGGTTGATTAATAAAATATTTCAATACATTGTTGTATCTACAATTTTTTCACTTAAATTGTTTTCTCTTACTCTACTTACAAGTAAATAACTTGCCTATTTTGCGTAATACTATTTACTGTTAAATACATCAATGCAAAAAGTTTACATTTGATACAGTTATTTGTTGCCAGTTTAGCAAAGGAAGGTTAAGAGGGCACCTTTGTTGGGCTATGCTTAGAGCATCAGTTGTCCCTGTTATTAACTGATTGGTTAAATGGAACTTCCGCTTTTCGGAACCCTCCCCCCCTCCGGTGTCACATTTGGCACCTTTCAGGGGGGGGGGTGCAGATACCTGTCTAAGACAGGTATTTGCACCCACTTCCGGTATAGACTCCCATGGGAGTCTACGCCTCTTCCCGTCCCCACCGCGCTGTCTCCTGGGAAACACACAGCTCCCAGGAGAGAGCGGGACCCTTTGGGATGCGCAGCGCGACTCACGCATGCGCAGTAGGGAACCGGGAAGTGAAGCCGCAACGCTTCACTTCCTGATTCCCTCACCTAGGATGGCGGTGGCAGCTGCCAAGAACCGAGCGGGTTCTCGGCGTCGCCTGCCGACATCACTGGACCCCGGGACAGGTAAGTGGCCATGTATTAAAAGTCAGCAGCTGCAGTATTTGTAACTGCTGGCTTTTAATTTTTTTTTTTTTTCTCGGTGTGGGTGGACCCTTGCTTTAAGATATTGATTGATTTTTGTTTTTATAGGTGTCCTACAGGGTGGATTTAAAAATTAAACTATTATATTTAATTATTATTAACATGAAGGGATAAATATTTAAACATTTTTTTTTCTAAGGCTCGGTTCACACAGGGGCAACCTGACTTACAGCGCGACTTTAAGCAACTTACAACATGACTTAAAGTTGCATCCAGGACAAGTGACTTTGGCTGTGGCCAATCACAGAATAATCAGCTCTCTGGGAGGCAGGGGTTTGCCTGGGTAAACTAATTTCTTTTCCTGTAAAGTCGCTTCAATATAGATGGAGATCCGACTAAGGGTATGCAAACCCTTAGAAAACAAAATAATTATCTATTTATCCCCTTCTGTTAATGCTAATTAAATATAATGACAACGTGAGAAAATAGTATGGGTAAATGTAGTTTAACATTGAAATATACTTCTATTAATAAAATGTACTTAATCATATTGAGGATCATCTTAAGTATTGATCCAAGTATAACATATCTTTAAATAAGGAATTCATTTCTACTCATTTATCACTTTATTGAATTTTGAATTGTTCATTATAAGCTGTACTGTCTACACCCAATAAATTGCTCACTCGACTAAGAAAAAATACTAATATACCTGATCAACCAATCTGAAAGCACAGTTTGAAATAAGATAAATAGGGAAGCTTAATGGACTGAAAATGCTACTGAACAAAGCAGCTAATTACACACATTAGAGTTGGCCTTGTTTGCTTTAGCTAGCCCAGGAATTAGTCACGTGTTCTTTTGCCATAATTTTAAAAGTATCTTATACCTGAATTATAATAGCTACATTAATACTCTGATAATCCTGTTATTGCCTGTTACATTATGAATATTGAAGTATTTATAAGATGCTTTATCATTCATTGCTCTACTATTCAGCTAGAGCAGTGTTGTTCTTTCAAAGAAAGTTTGCTGCACCTACTGTGTTCATCACAAAACGTAAAAAAGTGTTTAAAGCTGAACATATAAAAGGCAACAATTTAGGCAGTTTTGTATTTATTAATACATCATCAAATGTTTTTTGTGTAAGTACATGAATGACTTTCCCTGTCTACTATAGAGCAGAGCTGAGTGAAAGAGGAAGAAACAGCACAAAGAGCCAGTTCATGCACTAGTAAAAAATGTGCTGATAGGAGAAAGCAGAGTGACAAAAAGATGAGCTTATTACTGTGTTTCATCTGCTTCACTGTCCATTTGCAGGCTGTTGGTGGGCCCATGAAGGCATTGACTCAGAGGATGTTGGTTAAAACATGCTGGCTGTCATTCAACCCAGAAGACATCATGTGATGGAAAAAAAAAGTACTTTGAGGTTAATGGGGGTTAATGGAAGTGGCACAAGGACATTCTACTGCAAGGCAAGGAAGAAAAAACTGCAGCATTAGTGGTGGAGACCCATATAGACTGAATTCTAAGTAGGAGGAATAAAGTATATAAGGTATGGTAGGACATGTAGCAGGGTCATTCTGATATTTTAACACAACCCTACATCTATGTAGCAGCAATGCTGTTCCATTACAATCAGCTAAAAACTACAACAGAGATGAAGAATATTGCTAACCCAAACAGCCTAGAAAATGTACTCAGTTTCTTGTACTCTAGTTGCAAGATTGATAGCTGTATATTCAAAGAAGTTACTCTTTAGACCCTCTTTATATGGAAATTGTTAGCTTTCTAAAAGGAAAAACAAAAGAACCTGGTCTCTCCTCTATTCCAGCTTCCAAAGGCTTTGCTGAAGCAGTGAGAGGCCTTGGCTCTTGCTGCTTTCAGTCAAATCCTGTGAGGCCAAAGTCACACTGTGTGTGTCTATGGATGCACCCAGCCCAGCTTGGGAGTGCACTTGCATGAGTGCCCCCAAAGAAGTGGAGAATGTTGGCGGGGGGCCCCAGAAAAGGAGGATTGGGGCTTCTCTGTGCAGCACCATTGTACAAAGCTGGTAAGTATAACATGTTTATTATTTTATGGAAAAAAAATAGCCTTTACAACCGCTTAAAGCTAAGATCTGTTATTTTTCCACTTCTTGTAACACACCAAACAGTCCAGCAAAAGTGGCAAATACAGAGCTGGTTAAAACCATATTACACTAGTAGGGATGGTTTAATAAAAATATTTACAACATTCTTGTTGCTGTGGCTGCTATAAAAGGGCTAGCTAAAGTTGGCCTTTAATTTTTTTGTGTTTTGAACCTAAATTCCTTTTAAAAACTACTTGTCTGTCTTAAGCTGGCCATAGATGGATTGAAAATCGACAGGTTCAGGAAGAGCCAAATGGCTTTTGATCCATCTATAGCTGCTCCTGCTTGAGAGAATTTAATCCAATGATTGGCTTATCTCAAAAGGAAATGTTGGAAATTTTTAATTTGATCAGTGCATGCAGCCAACCAACATGAATACTAAACTAAAAGATAATAGATGAGTTTAGGGGGCCTGATAATGAAAGGGAAAAAAAAATGCTAAAGAGCAAAATAGGAGTTTTTTTACAGCCCTTCCAAAGAGAAGGAAAACTATATTATTGTCAAGGCATACTGTTCACTAAGGTTAGGCTAGCTTTTTAAAAAGCACACATCTGCATCTGAAGATGAAGCCTCTATTACCCCTCTAATGCACTGCCTCATCTGCTACCAGCAGCGCCATCACTAGTTTCTATGTACCAGGCCAGCCAATACCATGCCAGCCTTCTACATATATGCATATATACACATACTGTGGCTTATGAACAAAGTGAATTAGAACAAAGAGAAAAACAATAGGACTGGTATTGCTGCTTGTGTTGTTCTAGGCATGAAAGTAAGTTATTATTATTATTATTATACAGGATTTATATAGCGCCAACAGTTTACGTAGCGCTTTACAATTTGAGGGTAGACAGTACAAATACAATACACTTTGATACAGTAGGAATCAGAGGGCCCTGCTCCTGATTTATATAAAATATGGAACAATCAGCGCAAAGTTGTATCAGGACTGTTGCAAGCTGGACACTTTAGGCTAATCACATCACCTCATAGAGTATACAAAATAAAGATAAGCGCAGTGCAATAATAAAAAGGCTGTGAACACAGTGTTCACAAAGGAACGACAAGTCCCAGGAAGAGAAGATGAAGAAACCTTGTAATGAATTTCAGATTTCTGGATGTCCGGTATTAGCAGCAGTATTAGCAGCATGTAAGGTACAATGACAGCGGGTGACGTCCACAAGGTAGCTGCTAATACTGCTGCTAATACGTCCACGCTGGATGTCATTCATTTTATATTAACTTGTAATCACTGTATGGAGCCTGGAAGTACGGCTTTTAAATAAATGACTATTTTTGATGGAGAGCACTTTGATTGTGTTCCTTTCTTTCACAATATTTTTGGCTGGTCTGGTCTATTAGAGTGCTGGTTACCTCTATCCCACTGTGAATACATGCTCATTTGACCTTCCGTTAGTTCAGAGGTCCATCGGATCTGGTAAGCGCCCAATTTTTATCAGCTGGTGGAGATGGTATCGCACATGAAATCTGAAGTTCATCATGATATATCTTCATCTCCTCTTCCTGGGACTTGTAGTTTGTGAACACTGTGTTCACTGACTTTTTATTATTGCGCTGCACTTATCTTTATTTTGTATAATAATATAACTTAGATCACAAAATCTTCAGTTTTACTCAAATTAGTTGATGCAAAAATGAATACACCCCACAACAAAAACTACTATACCTAGTATTTGGTATGACCTCCATGATTTGTAAGGACAGCACCAAGTATTCTAGACATGGAATGACGTTGGGGACATCTATCTTTTTACATTCTTCAAGAACAAGCTCTTTTAGAGCCTGGATGCTGGATGGAGAGTGATGCTCAACTTGTCTCTTCATAATTCTCCATAGGTGTTCGATTGGGTTCAGATCAGAAGAAATACTTGGCCACTGAATCATATTCATCCTGTTCTTCTTCAGAAATGCAACAGTGGCCTTAGATGTGTGTTTTGTTAAAAAAGTGCACGGCAACCAAGGGCACGGAGTGATGGTAGCATCTTCTCTTTCAATATAGAGCAGTACATCTGTGAATTCATGATAACATGAATGAAATGCAGCTCCCGACACCAGCAGCACTCATGCAGCCCCACAGAAGGACACTGCCACCACCGTGTTTCACTGTAGGCACCATGCATTTTTCTGTGTACTCCTCACCTTTGTGATACAATACAGTTTAAAAGCCATTAGTTCCAAAAATAGTTATCTTGGTCTCATCACTCCAGAGTACAGAGTCCCAGTAGTCTTTTTTTTCAGCATGGGCCCTGGCAAATTCTAGGCGGACTTTTTTGTGCGTGGGCTTTAGGAGAGGCTTCCTTTGTGGACTACACCCATGAATGCCATTCCTCTGCAGTGTACGCTGTATTGTGTCACAGGAAACAATCACCCCAGTTTGGCTTTCTACTTCTTTAGCTTACTGCATTGAACTTGCATGACGATTTTCTTCAACCCTTCTCATCAGAAGACGCCTCTGTCGAGGTGTGAACTTCCGTGGGCGGCCTGGACGCCTCTGTGAGATAGTTGCACTTCCACCTTTGTTAAATTCTTGTTTTACTTTTGCTACAGTATTCTGACTGATAAGTAAAGCTGTCAGGATCACTTAAGTGCTTCTGCTCCTCATTCCAGAATTTGGGATTTGGCTTCTCCATTCTCCCTGTCTGTGTCCACCTGCTAGGTGATTTATATGGTCAGTCACCTGTTATAAGCAAGCCAAACCCTCTGTCCTTTGCTTGTGACAGTGAATGATACCTGTTGTTCCTGATCAAGCTCCCTGTCTGTCTGCCTTGCTTCACTAGTTTGGATTTTCTTGTGTATGACCTGGATTGAATATTGTACTATTCCCTGAACTCAGCCTGCCTTTTACCTGGACTGTCATAGAATCACACTTTCTGTCTGCTAACTGCAAGTAGTCTGTGTGTTTGCTCTGTGCGCATTTGCCCTGGTGTGGTGGCCCGGGCACTATAGCATTGTGTATAAGTCCTGGGGGCAACCAAGTATCGGTAGGCCTGCTTGCCTTAAGGGAAAGGGGGCTGCTATAGGTGAAGCACACACTAGCTAGCTATAGTGTCTGACCACCTGCATTGGATAGACGTGACAAAAGCGTTGCTGATCTTTTTGTAGCCTTCACCTTCCTTGAATAAAGAAATTATTTTCTTTCTCAAGCCTTTTAACATTTCTCTTCCAAGGGGTGGCATTGGTGACAGCATGAACTGGGAAGCGGTTTTGTTAAGTCATGCCCTTTTATAATCAACTTTTTGCTGGACACCTGTTTATTGAATAAGTAGACTCCTCTGTAGTTGAAGTCTTGCTAATTAGGAATTTGTTGTCTAAAATTTAGCTTTGCTCTTAAGATTTTCATTGGGATGTATTCATTTTTGCAACATGGTCTTGAATTAATTTGTTAGGAAAAATACTTTTTTGTGTGTGCAAATTAACAAATCTTGGTTGCAATTAATGGCCTGCATTTTTTTGGTGGTATTTTGTAGTATAGTGTCCCATAGAAAATGTTACATAGTTACATAGTTGGTGAGGTTAAAAAAAGACACAAGTCCATCCAGTTCAACCTGTGTGTGTGCGTTTATGTTAATAGTACCTTGTATACCCCTGTATGTTGTGGTTGTTAAGGGTACCCATCTAATAGTTTTTTTTTAATTATCGTTGCTCCCTGCTGATACCACTGCTTGCGGAAGAGAATTCCAGAATTCCACATCCTTACCGCTCTGACAGTAAAGATCCCTCTACACAGTTTAAAGGGTTTGTAAACACTTGTTTAAAAAAATAAAAATAACAAACATATCATACTTACCTCCACTGTGCAGTTCGTTTTGCACAGAGTGGCCCTAATCGTCCACTTCTGGGGTCCCTCGGCGGCGCTGGTAGCTTCTCCCCGCAACAGGTGTCCGCGTTGGCGAAACGTTCACCTTGGTGGACACCAGTGTGGACGCGCTCCCAAGTCCTGCTTCTGCGTGTATGCACACAGAAAGCAGGACTTGGCCCCACCCTCCGGCACCCACGTCACTGGATTTGATTGACAGCAGTGGGAGCCAATGGCTGCGCTTCCATAAATCCACCCAATCAAGAGCCGAGAAAACGGGCAGAGAGGAAGAGCGCGTCTCCGCCGAGGGAACGAACAGTCTCAGGTGAGTAAAATGGGGGGGCTGGGGGGGCGGTCAGTGTCAGATGTTTTTTCACCTTAATGCTGGGGTTCTGATTCTGAAAGGAAAGTAAAGGTTTTCTGACAAATCTGTTGGGGTGTACTCATTTATGCTGAGCACTGTATAAACAGTATCTCACATTTATCTCAGTATCTCAGTATCTCACCTCACATTTTTATAAATAGTTTATTATATCTTTTCATGTGACAACACTGAAGAAATGACACTTTGCTACAATGTAAAGTAGTGAGTGTACAGCTTGTATAACAGTGTAAATTTTCTGTCCCCTCAAAATAACTCAACACAGCCATTAATGTCTAAACCACTGGTCACAAAAGTGAGTACACCCCTAAGTGAAAATGTCCAAATTGAGCCCAAAGTGTCAATATTTTGTGTGGCCACCATTATTTTCCAACACTGCCTTAACCCTCTTGGGCATGGAGTTCACCAGAACTTCACAGGTTGCCACTGGAGTCCTCTTCCACTCCTCCATAATGACATCACGGAGCTGGTGCATGTTAGAGACCTTGCGCTCCTCCACCTTCCATTTGAGGATGCCTCACAGATGCTGAATACAGTTTAGGTCTGGGGAAATGATTGGACAGTCCATCACCTTTACCATCAGCTTATTTAGCAAGGCAGTGGTCATCTTGGAGGTGTGTTTGGGGTCGTTATGTTGGAATACTGCCCTGCGGCCCATTCTCCGAAAGGAGGAGATCATGCTCTGCTTTAGTATGTCACAGTACATGTTGGGATTCATGGTTCTCTCAATAAACTGTAGCTCCCTAGTGCCGGCAGCACTCATGCAGCCCCAGACCATGACACTCCCACCACCATTCTTGACTGTAGGCAAGACACACTTGTCCTCATCTGGTTGCCGCCACACACCCTTGACACCATCTGAACAAATAAGTTTATCTTGGTCTCATCAGACCACAGGACATGGTTCCAGTACTCCATGTCCTTAGTCTGCTTGTCTTCAGCAAACTGTTTGCTGTGTCTGTTTCTTGTGCATTATCTTTAGAAGAGCATTCCTTCTGGGATGACAGCCATGCAGACCGATTTGATGCAGTGTGCGGCGTATGGTCTGAGCACTGACAGGCTGACCCCCCACCCCTTCAACCTCTGCAGCAATGCTGGCAGCACTCACACGTCTATTTCCCCAAAGACAACCTCTGGAGCATGTGCACTCAACTTCTTTGGTCGACCATGGCAAGGCCTGTTCTGAGTGGAACCTGTCCTGTTAAACCGCTGTATGGTCTTGGCCACCGTGCTGCAGCTCAGTTTCAGGGTCTTGGCAATCTTCTTATAGCCTAGGCCATCTTTATGTAGCGCAACAATTCTTTTTTTCTTTTTTCAGCTCCTCAAAGAGTTCTTTGCCATGAGCGATAACACCAAATTTAACACACCTGCTCCCCATTCACACCTGAGACCTTATAACAGTAACGAGTCATATGACACCGGGGAGGGAAAATGGCTAATTGAGCCCAATTTGGACATTTTTATTTGGGGGTGTACTCACTTTTGTTGCCAGTGGTTTAGATATTAATGGCTGCAGCAAATTTACACTGTTATACAAGCTGTACACTCACTACTTTACATTGTAGCCAAGTGTCATTTCGGACAATTCATGAAAAGATTTAATAAAATATTGACAAAAATGTGAGGGGTGTACTCACTTTGTGAGATACTGTAGGCCTCATGCACACTTGACATCTGGTCATCTCTCCTAGGTGCCTTTTCTCCTGGCAGCAGCATTTTGACAGAAAAAATGTTAGATGCTTGTAAATGCGTGTAATGTGTTTAGGCAGGTCAATAGCTTGGGCGTTAGTTCATTTAATTGGCCAGAACAATAACTTATTCTGGCCATTAAAATGAATTAACACTCAAGCGCTAAATCTAATGTACGTTTAGACACATTTATAACCTTAACACATTTTTTTCTGCCAAAACGTTGCAGTTCCTGGACGTGCTGACAGTTTTTTTTTCTGTCTCTAAACACCCCTGCCTTTAAACTCCTCTAAATGGCACCCATAAACTAACACAGTGGCAGTGCGTCCATAAGGGTGCACTTTCTCTCCAGCCACCCCCTCTATGACCAATGGATAGATTCATGCATAGCATGAATAGCATGAATCTATCCATGGCCACCCCCTATTCAGGCGCCCGGCCCCTTTTCGGGTGCCTGAATTAGAGTGGCGGGGGGTGTTTCTGAAGAACTTGATTAGAGCCATAGGCTCTAACAAGTGTCAAAAAAGGTGACCTGCGAGGTGTGTTAGAATGAATATTCACTTTCCTAACACTGAACTGCCTCTCCGCCAATCAGGTGCTCGGGTCTGTTACCCGTCACCTGATTGGCTGAAATGACAGGTGCTGTGATTGGATGCCTATCAGGAGGAGAGGACAGGAGAAGGACGGGAGGGGGTGCATGGAGGACACCGCTCGCCATCACCCACTGCCCCACCGAGACAGGGTAAGTGCCGGGCAGACGGCGAGCGGGCGGGGGGGTCACAGTGGCTGCATTTGATGGACACAGTGGCAGCATTTGAGGGGCACAGTGGCTGCGTTTGATGGGCACAGTGGCTGCCTTTAATGGCACAGTGGCTGCTTGATGGGTTTTTTTTTCAGAATTTTTCAGTTTGTTTGCGCCCTCCCAAAAATTGTGAGCAACAGCCATCACTGAGCTAACATGCAGGGGTGTTTAGAGGCATAAAAAAAAACGGCAGATGCTCCTGACCTTAGCATTAAAAAAGTCCAGTGTGCATGTGGCCTAAGGCTCAGTTCACACTGCTGCAACATGGGATCCGACTTGTGAGATACCAAGTCGCATGACATGCCAAATTCAATGTTTTCTTATGAGAGCCTTCTTAATAGGGATGAGCTTCGCGTTTGAGTCGAACCCATGTTCGACTCGAACATTGTCTGTTCGATCGTTCGCCGAATTGCGAACGATATGGGCTATTCGTGCCAAATTCGAGTGGCGCGTCATGGCCAATAATTCACTGCGGCATCGCAGTGCATTGCTGGCTGATGACTGACCAAGCATGTACTAAGACGCGCATGCTTGGCCAATCACAGCGCCGTCTGTACAGAGAGCTGTAATTGGCCAAAGCCAGGATGGCTTTGGCCAATTATGGCTCAGGGGGTTTAGTACATGCCCCACACTATATAAGGCCGCCTGCATGGCGGCCCTGTGTAGTGTGTTCAAGCGTTGAGAGACAGAGACAGAGAGACAGTGTCATTTGATTTAAGTTAGATAGATTAAGCAGGACAGTCAGTCAGTTAGCTGCACTTACAGTGTATTGTGTATATTTATATGCACCCCAGGTGTCGTGTATATATATATATATATATTATTATTATTATTATTATTATTCAGGATTTATATAGCGCCAACAGTTTACGCAGCGCTTTACAATATAAAAGGGAGACAATACAGTTATAATACAATACAATAGGATTAAGAGGGCCCTGCTCAGAAGAGCTTACAATCTAATAGGGTGGGGCAGGTGGTACAAAAGGTTGTAACTGTGGGGAATGAGCTGGTGGAAGTGGTAGGAGATTAGTTGGAGACGTGATAGGCTTTCCTGAAGAGATGAGTTTTCAGGGATTGCCTGAAGGTAGCAAGAGTAGGGGATAGCCGGATAGATGGAGGTAGCGAGTTCCAGAGGCTGGGAGAGGCTCTGGAGAAATCCTGGAGACGAGCATGGGAGGAGAAGATGAGAGAGCTTGAAAGCAGGAGGTCTTGGGAAGAGCGGAGAGGTCGATTTGGGTGATATTTGGAGACAAGATTAGTGATGTAGCTTGGGGCAGAGTTGAGAATGGCTTTGTATGTTGTGGTAAGAATTTTGAATTTAATTCGCTGGGTGATTGGGAGCCAGTGTAGGGATTGAAGTAGAGGGTTGGCAGACACTGAGCGGTTGGTAAGGTGGATAAATCTGGCAGCAGCATTCATGATAGACTGAAGAGGGGATAGCCTATGGAGAGGTAGGCCAATGAGAAGGGAGTTGCAATAGTCAAGGCGAGAGATAACAAGGGAGTAAATTAGGAACTTGGTGATTTCATTTGTTAAAAAAGGGCGAATTTTAGAGATGTTACGGAGATTAATTCTACAAACTTTTGACAGCGATTGGATTTGAGGCTGAAATGACAAGTCAGAGTCTAGGATTACACCTAGTACCCTGGCGTGAGGGGAGGGACTGATGGTTGCATTGTTGATTTTGATGGAAAAGTCATGGAGGGGGGCACGGGCGGGGGGGAATATTAATAGCTCAGTTTTAGAGAGATTTAGTTTAAGGAAGTGGTGCGACATCCATGCTGATATGTCAGTTAGTAAGTTAGTAATGCGAGAGGAGACTGAAGGAGTGAGGTGAGGAGTAGACAGATAGATTTGGGTGTCATCAGCGTATAAGTGGTATTGGAAGCCGTGGGCAGTTATTAAGTGACCAAGGGAGGAGGTGTAGATAGAGAAGAGAAGGGGTCCAAGAACCGAGCCTTGGGGGACCCCCACAGAAAGGGGCAATGGAGAGGAGGAGACAGAGTTGTAGGTGATACTGAAGGATAAATAGCCAGAGAACCAGGATAGAGCAGAATCTCGGAGGCCCAGGGAATGTAGTTTATAGAGAAGGTGCGGGTGGTCAACAGTATCAAAGGCCGCAGAGAGGTCAAGTAGTAGGAGTATGGAGTACTGGCTGTTGGTTTTAGCAGTTAGTAAATCGTTAGTGAGTTTTAGTAAGGTAGTTTCCGTGGAGTGCTGCGAGCGAAAGCCAGACTGTAAGGGGTCAAGAAGGTTATTTTCATTGAGGTAGGAGCTAAGACGGTTGTAGACTAAGCGTTCTAGAAGTTTAGAGGTGAATGGGAGTAATGAGATGGGTCTTAAGTTGTTCAGGTCGGTAGGGTCCAGTGAGGGCTTTTTAAGAATGGGAATGATCTGCGCATGTTTTAGAGGGGAGGGGAAAATGCCACTAGAAAGGGAGAGATTGAAGATGTGGGTGAGGGAGCATAGGATAGAAGAAGAGGGTGACCATAGTAGTTGTGAGGGAACAGGATCCAAGGGACAATTGGTTAGGTGGGCATCCGAGAAAATTTTTGTAACCTCTTCCGTAGTAGCCAATTCAAAAGAGGAGAGTGTTGAATGTGCTGCTGGGCAAGGTATGATGGGTGGGGAAGATGTACGCACAGTGGCGATGTCCTCACGAATTGCATCGATCTTGTCTTTGAAGTGATTGGCAATCTCTTGGGAAGTGAGTGAGTTAGTGGGTAGAGGGGGTGGTGAACGAAGCAGAGAGTTAAAGGTTGAGAAGAGCCGACGGGGACTGGATGACAAGGAATTAATAAGAGAGACAAAGTAGGCTTGTTTGGCAGCATGGAGGCATGAATTGTATTTTAGAAGGGCAGATTTATATAGGGTAAAGTCTTGCAGGCATTTGGTTTTACGCCACAGTCGTTCAAGAGCACGGCAATGTCTCTTGAGATTTCTAGTGTTGTCAGTTTGCCAGGGTTGTAACGGTCGGGGCCTAATTCTGCGTGTGGTTAGAGGAGCAAGTGCATCTAGTGATGATGAGAGTGAACTGTTGTAGACAGAAGTGGCCAGGTCAGGACAGGACAGGGGAGAGATTATGTCATACAGGTGGTCAGTAGCAGAATAGAGAAGAGAAGGGTTAAAGTGGCGAAGGTTTCTACAAGTAATTGTTTGCTGCTTGGAGGGATGGGTGGTTGGAGGCAAGGATACAGTGAAAGTAATGAGGTTGTGATCAGATAGAGGAAAGGGGGTGTTGGTGAGGTTGCCAGGGTTGCAGAGATGGGAGAATACAAGGTCAAGGGTATTACCATTGGAGTGAGTGGAAGTATGTGTCCATTGGGTTAGGTCAAAAGATGAGGTTAAGTCGAGAAGTTTAGCTGTAGTTGGGCTGTTAACATTGACAGGAATGTTAAAGTCACCAAGAATAATGGTGGGTATTTCAGAGGAGAGAAAGTAGGGTAGCCAGGCAGCAAAGTCATCAAGAAAGCGCGATACCGGTCCTGGAGGCCTATAAATTGCTGCAATCCTCAGAGAAATGGGAGAAAACAGACGAATACAGTGTATCTCGAAAGAAGAGAGGGATAGAGAGGGAGGGACAGGAAGGACTTGGAAGGTGCTTTGTGGGGACAGAAGGAAGCCAACTCCACCTCCTTTCTGTCTGTTGGGTCTGGAGGAATGAGTCCAATGGAGACCACCATGGGAGAGGGCAGCAGGAGAAGCTGAGTCAAAATTTTGAAGCCAGGTTTCTGTTATGGCGAGTATGTTCAAGCCATGAGAGATGAAGAGGTCATGTACAGATGTTAGCTTGTTACAGATGGAGCGGGCATTCCAAAGGGCACATGAGATTGGTGGGCTGCTTTGAGGAAGCAGGGGGATAGAAATTAAGCTGAGTGGATTGCGGTGGTTGCCAGAGGGGGAGGGGTATTGGATATGTGGCTTGCATTTGGAAAATGGCGGACCAGGATTAGGAGAAATGTCACCTGAGACTAGGAGAAGGAGGAGGGTGAGGAAGGCAAGGTGGGAGTGGGATGTGCATGAGCGCACGTGTCTAGTGGCCCTGGTGTTTATGTCAGCATGTGGGTGCAGCAACTGCAGGAGATGATGGGTGCCATAGTAGGGAGAGGGTAGGAGTGAGGGTGATATGTGCATGCTGCAGGGAAGAGAGGAGGGGTAGAGTAAAGATAATTTGAGGATAGAAGACACCAATGTGATAAAGAGAATAAGGAACATGTTAGTGGATAGAGAGTGGGAAACTAACCTAATATAAAATAAATTTCAAAGGTGGTTTGCTTGACGTCTTGCACAGTAGAGCAGAGTTCCTGTTGTGCATGTAGCTTTAGTTATCCTGCTTTCGTTAAACTGCGTCGGTGAAACTGCGCATCACTCGTGACAGATCCATGATGTCTGCGCCTTGCCCCTGTCTGCGCCACCCCATAAGCTGCCATTAATTTATAGAGAGACTAAGCTGGAATGCATTTCTCAGTTGGTCATTATTGGGTCTGATGTGAGACACCTGAATATGGGGAGGAGATGGCCAGGGCCAGACCAGCTACAGACACAGGCTAGGGTCGTAAAGCTAATTAACTCTCTTGATCACTTAAGCCACATGGAGTTGAGAATCAATCACCGGTAATATTGCTATTGCAGTGTGTTTGTTATAGAGCTAGCAGTAAATATGGAAGTTTAAAGATATGGCAGCAGGAGACAATTACCAAAAATATTAATAGCAGACTCAGCAAAGTCAGTTCAGTAGGGATGTACAGTTGGATAGGAGATAGGAGACAATTACCAAAAATATTAATAGCAGACTCAGCAAAGTCAGTTCAGTAGGGATGTACAGTTGGATAGGAGATAGGAGACAATTACCTGTAAAAGAGAGGAGGAGACATGATCAGAATTGCTAACTGCGTCGGTGAAACTACATATATATATATGTATATACACTGTATTCAGTTTAGCTAGATCGGTTCCTGTTATTATCTTCCTACTGACAGGCAGGCAGGTGTTGTTACAGTATTTAAAGAAAATTGCTGATCCTATTAGCTACAGTATTTACAGTTAGTGTAGTGCGTCCTCTGCACAGTGTGCACCTAAAGCTACCTGTAGAAGATTGGTGGTGTTTTTCTGATCCTATCACTACCACAGGCAGCTACATTATTTTTTAGTGTAGTGCGACCTCTGCACAGTGTTCAGCTAAAGCTACAAGTTAGTGTAGTGCAACCTCTGCACAGTGTTCAGCTAAAGCTCCAAGTTAGTGTAGTGCGACCTCTGCACAGTGTTCAGCCAAAACTACAAGTTAGTGTAGTGCGACCTTTGCACAGTGTTCAGCTAAAGCTACAAGTTAGTGTAGTGCGACCTCTGCACAGTGTTCAGCTAAAGCTCCAAGTTAGTGTAGTGCGACATCTTCACAGTGTTCAGCTAAAGCTACAAGTTAGTGTAGTGCAACCTCTGCACAGTGTTCAGCTAAAGCTACCTGTAGAAGGTTAGTGTTGTTTTCCTGATCCTATCACTACCGCAGGCAGCTACATTATTTACATGTTAGTGTAGTGCGACCTCTGCACAATGTTCAGCTAAAGCTACAAGTTGGTGTAGTGCGACCTGTGCACAGTGTTCAGCTAAAGCTACAAGTTAGTGTAGTGCAACCTCTGCACAGTGTTCAGCTAAAGCTACCTGTAGAAGGTTGGTGTTGTTTTCCTGATCCTATCACTACCGCATGCAGCTACATTATTTCCACGTTAGTGTAGTGCGACCTCTGCACAGTGTTCAGCTAAAGCTATCTGTAGAAGGTTGGTGGTGTTTTCCTGATCCTTTCACTACCGCAGGCAGCTACATTATTTACACATGAGTGTAGTGCGACCTCTGCACAGTGTTCAGCTAAAGCTACCTGTAGAGGTTGGTGGTGTTTTCCTGATCCTATCACTACCGCAGGCAGCTACATTATTTACACGTGAGTGTAGTGCGACCTCTGCACAGTGTTTAGCTAAAGCTACCTGTAGAAGGTTGGTGGGGTTTTCCTGATCCTATCACTACCGCAGGCAGCTACATTATTTAAACATTAGTGTAGTACGTCCTCTGCACAGTGTTCAGCTAAAGCTACAAGTTAGTGTAGTGCGACCTCTGCACAGTGTTCAGCTAAAGCAACAAGTTAGTGTAGTGCGACCTCTGCACAGTGTTCAGCTAAAGCTACCTGTAGAAGGTTGGTGTTGTTTTCCTGATCCTATCACTACCGCAGGCAGTTACATTATTTCCACGTTACTGTAGTGCAACTTCTGCACAGTGTTCAGCTAAAGCTACCTGTAGAAGGTTGGTGGTGTTTTCCTGATCCTATCACTACCACAGGCAGCTACATTATTTAAACATTAGTGTAGTGTGTCCTCTGCACAGTGTTCAGCTAAAGCTACAAGTTAGTGTAGTGCAACCTCTGCACAGTGTTCAGCTAAAGCTACAAATTAGTGTAGTGCAACCTCTGCACAGTGTTCAGCTAAAGCTACAAGTTAGTGTAGTGCGACTACTGCACAGTGTTCAGCTAAAGCTACCTGTAGAAGGTTGGTGGTGTTTTCCTGATCCTATCACTACTGCAGGCAGCTACATTATTTACACGTTAGTGTATTGCAACCTCTGTACAATGTTCAACTAAAGCTACCTGTAGAAGGTTGGTGGTGTTTTCCTGATCCTATCACTACCGCAGGCAGCTACATTATTTAAACGTTAGTGTAGTGCTTCCTCTGCACAGTGTTCAGCTAAAGCCACAAGTTAGTGTAGTGCGACCTCTGCACAGTGTTCAGCTAAAGCTACAAGTTAGTGTAGTGCGACCTCTGCACAGTGTTCAACGAAAGCTACCTGTAGAAGGTTGGTGGTGTTTCCCTGAGCCGCTGCTATTTGCAAAATATGTCTTAAGCGTATCTCGCGTGGCCAAAACATCTCCCGCTTGGGCACCACATGCTTGACCAGACATATGTTGACCTGCCATGCAGTTCGTTGGCAAGCGTACCTAAAAGACCCACACCAAAAAACAAAGAGGACCTCTCCTTACTCCTCATCAGCTGGGATCTCCAACCCCACTATACCTTCAGTCCTCTCTGAGACCTGCACTGAGAGGCATGAAGGTGTAGAATTAGGTGTGTCACAGCCAAGTACTTGCGGGTAATCTGCTATCGGTACACCGACGTCAGATTGTACCAGGCAAATTTCCCTGCCACCGCAAAAAGAACTTCATTCCCAGCCATCCACATGTCCAGCGGTTGAATGCTAGCTTGGTAAAATTGCTAGCACTTCAACTGCTACCTTTTCAGTTAGTAGACTCTGCTCCTTTCCATGAGTTTGTGGAATGTGCGGTTCTTCAGTGGCAGGTTCCCAAACACCACTTTTTCTCACGGAAGGCGATTTCGGCTCTCTACCGGCATGTGGAAGGCAATGTCTTGACCTTGCTGGACAGGGCGGTCAGCGGTAAGGTGCATATTACTGCCGACTCATGGTCCAGCAGGCATGGACAGGGACGTTACCTAAGTTTCACGGCACATTGGGTGACTCTTCTGGCAGCTGGGAAGGATGCAGGACAAGGGGCAGTAGTGTTGGAGGTTGTTCCGCCACCACGCCTCCAAAATGCCACTACTAATGATTGTAACACACCTCTCTCCTCCACCCCCTCCTCTTCTCCTTCCTCCATGGCCTCTTCCTGTGCTTGGTCCTCGGAACCAGCGGTGCTCCGTAGGCATTCTAGGGGCTACGCAAGTATGCAGGCCAAAAGATGCCATGAGGTGCTTGAGCTGATGTGCTTGGGGAACAGGAGCCACACTGGGGCAGAGGTTCTGTCAGCTCTGCAGGGGCAGGTTCAGAGGTGGTTGATGCCATGCCAACTTAAGGCAGGAATGGCAGTTTGCGACAATGGCACCAACCTTCTCTCCGCCCTCCGACAGGGACAAATGACCCATGTGCCCTGTTTGGCTCACGTCCTTAACTTGGTGGTGCAGCGGTTCTTGGGCAGGTACCCAGGCTTACAGGATGTCCTGAGGCAGGCCAGGAAAGTCTGTGTGCATTTCTGCCGGTCATATAATGCCAGTGCTCGACTGGCAGACCTCCAAAAGGAATTTAACCTGCCCAAGAACCGCCTAATCTGTGACATGCCCACCAGGTGGAACTCAACGTTGGCCATGCTTCAGCAGCTGCACACACAACAGAGGGCCATCAATGAGTACCTGTGCGACTATGGCACCAGGACAGGCTCAGGGGACCATGATTAGGGATGCATGCACTGTCCTGTCACCATTTGAGGAGGCTACGAGGATGGTGAGCAGTGACAGTGCATGCATCAGTGATACTGTCCCTCTTGTCTACCTGTTGGAGCATACACTGCGTGGAATAATGGACAGGGCACTTGAGGCAGAACAGAGGCAGGAAGAGGAGGACTTCCTTAGCTCTTAAGGCCCCCTTTACTCAGACAGTGTTCCTGCGTGCCCGCCGATCACTCAGGAAGAGGAGGAGGAGGAGGATTGTGTCAGTATGGAGGTGGAGCCTGGCACTCAGCATCAGCAGCAGTCTTTAAGGGATCATTTTCAGTCCCAAGAAACACATGGACTTGTACGTGGCTGGGAGGAGGTGGCCCAGAAGACTCCGGACCGAATGCCTCGGCAAACCTACGCTGCATGGCCTCCCTGATCCTGCAAAGCCTGCGGAAGGATCCTTGTAGTCGTGGTATCAAGGAGAAGGAACAATACTGGCTGGCAACTCTCCTTGATCCACGTTACAAGGGTAAGGTTGCAGACCTTATCTTGCCGTTGCAGAGGGAGCAGAGGATGAAACATCTTCAGGAGGCCTTGCAGAAGGGTCTGTGCAATGCGTTCCCAGAGACTGGGAGGTTACAAACTCCTGTTTCTGGACAACGTGTTGCTGAGGCTTGGGTCAGTCAAAGAAGGAGCGGTGGAGAAGGTGGCCGTCTGACTGATGGGTTCAGACAATTTTTTAGTCCGCAGCCCCAAGGTATGATCAGTTCCAGCAACCATCGCCAGCGTCTGTTTTACATGGTGCAGGAATACCTAGGGGCAAGATCTGACTTGGACACCTTTCCCACTGAAAATCCTCTGGGTTACTGGGTCTTGAGGATGGATCACTGGCCAGAGCTTGCACAGTATGCAATTGAGCTACTGGCCTGTCTTGCATCCAGCGTTCTTTTGGAACGCACATTCAGTGCTGCTGGAGGCTTTGTAACCGATCACAGGGTGCATCTGTCCACCGGCTCAGTCGATCGACTGACCTTCATAAAAATGAATCAGTCTTGGATTACCACCAAGCACCTGATGCTGATGTAACCGAATATTTTTTTTTGAAATGTCAGATCCATTCAAAGACTGCCTATGCTGATGCTGAGTGACTATCCTGTTATGCTGAGTAATTATCCTCTTCCTCCTCAATGATCATGCTGATAGCTTGTAAGGCCCATTTTTTCATCCCCTTTTTAACAGGGGCATGTAATTACAATTTTTGATGCAATACTTTGCAGCAGGGCTAGTTCCTGCGCTCCAACTAGAGTATCTGTGAGGGGTTGCAGTGTTGTGGCACCAGCACTAGTGCCTAAGGCCCAATTTCTCAGCCCTTGTTCAAGAGGGAGGGACATGTAATTAGAATTCTTGATGTAATATTTCACAGCAGGGCCCGTTTCTGCGCCCACCAAGAGTAACTGTGAGGACTTACAGTGTTGTTTCACCACCACCACCACCACCAAAGGCCCAATTTTTCTGCCCCTGTTCAACAGGGGCATGTAATTACAATTCTTGATCTAATATTTCACAGCAGGGCTCTGAGAGGGCTTACAGTGTTGTGGCCACAACAACACCTAAGGCCCAAATTTCTGCTGAGTATATAGGGCAGGCCCCTACTTTCAAACATCCAACTTACAAACGACTCCTACTTGCAAACGGAAGGAGACAACAGGAAGTGGGATGAAATCTACTCCTAGGAAGGGAAATTCTCTCCTGTAAGAGTTAATATGGGAAAAACATTTCTCCTTTCCACTGATGCTTTATCACCAATCCTTGTTTCACAAAAAAACCAAATTTTCAAAAAACATTTGTCATTGGGACAAAAAGTGAGGTGAAATCTTCTGAAGAGGAGCACAGACAGCAAAACAAATGTCACAGGGGTGATAACCCTTCCCTATGTTTTCCAAAAAGCTTAAAATAGATTTTTTGGCTGGAGCTAAACACGTTAAAAATGTACCAGTTCAAAATTACAAACAGATTCTACTTAACAACAAACCTACAGTCCCTGTCTTGTTTGCACCGCCTGTATACTGCTGTTCAGAGTATATAGGGCCTGGGGGCCCCACACCTTTCTTTTTTTTAATTTGGGTGAGGGGTTCCCCTTAATATCCATACAAGACCCAAAGGGCCTGGTAATGGACTGGGGAGTATTCATGCCGTTTGTCTCACTGATTTTCATCCATATTGCCAGGACTCGACATTACTTTAAAGCCACAAGCAGTTTTAAATTACTTTTATTCCTTTAAAAATGTAATTTTGTGCAGGGACTGTTCTAAGCACGGGAAACACGCACCACTTTACAGGCATACTATAGACACCCCCCAGATACCATATTTAAAGGAATATTTCACTTTTTTTTACTTTAAGCATCATTAAAATAACTGCTCCCGAAAAAAACAGCCGTTTTTAAAAGTTTTTTTTGCATTGATACATGTTCCCTGGGGCAGGACCCGGGTCCCCAAACCCTTTTTAGGACAATACCATGCAAATTAGCCTTTAAAATTAGCACTTTTGATTTTGAATGTTCGAGTCCTATAGACGTCAATAGGGTTCTAACGTTCGTGCAAATTTTCGGTCCGTTCACAGGTTCTGGTGCGAACCAAACCGGGGGGTGTTCGGCTCATCCCTACTTCTTAACTAATACTACTCAAGATGCTCTGACTTTAGAAAAGGTTCCTGCACTATTTTGATCTGACTTAGGTGCAATTTCAGCCTTTGTACAGGCTCCTAAATAGCATCCAAGTCAGATCAAGTCAGAAGGAAATTACGGGGCAAAGTTGTACGACTTTGCCGTTGCAGCAGTGTGAACCGAGCCTTAACAAAAACATTTTTTTATTTAGGACAGTAGAGTAGAGGATGGTTAAACCTGTTTCAATTTTAGTTTTGCTGGTGTCCTATTAGAGAATAGGTATGAGCTTTCTGTTCGGGTCGAACATGAGTTTGACTCTAATGCCCCGTACACATGGTCGAACATTGATCGGACATTCCGACAACAAAATCCTAGGATTTTTTCCGACGGATGTTGGCTCAAACTTGTTTTGCGTACACACGGTCGCACAAAGTTGTCGGAATTTCCGATCGCCAAGAACGCGGTGACGTACACCACGTATGACGAGACTAGAAAAGGCCAGTTCCGAACCAAGCGCGGCACCCTTTAGGCTACTTTTGCTAATCTCGTGTTAGTAAAAGTTTGGTGAGAGACGATTTGCGCTTTTTCAGACTCGTGGTTTTCAGATCGGTTTCTGCTGTTCAGTTTGTGCTTGTGGGTTTGTATCTGCTCTTCAGTGCATGCAGAAAGTACCATTGACTTGTCATTGTGTTCTTGTTCGTTCGTTACTGTTTTTCAGGTCGCTCTTCACAGGCCTTGCTGTTTTTCAGTGCGTTCTGTTACTTCGTTGTGAGCAGCCGAGCGTTTTCTAGCCATGTTGCATATACGTACTCCTCGTAGAGTTCGTGCTGTGCGGGGGCTTGGTGTTGGGGTCCTGACCTTGACACAAGTCCAGTCCATGAACAGGGTGGGGAGGAGTTCATGGACCAAAAATTGGTTGCTTCAGCGTGACCAGTTCTCTCATATGCCTTTGCTCCGTGAGATCCGTGAGAATAATCCTAATGATTTCAGGAACTTTCTCCGGATGACGGACCCCGTATTTCACCGTTTGTTGGCTTTGCTGACCCCCTATATCAGCAGGCAGGATACCTGCATGAGGCAAGCCATCACTCCGGAGCAGAGGCTAGTCACCACCCTGTGGTACTTGGCGACGGGGAGAAGCCTGCAGGACTTGAAGTTCTCGACAGGCATCTCCCCCCAGGCTCTGGGGATCCTTATCCCAGAGACCTGTTCTGCCATCATCCAGGTCCTGCAGAAGGAGTATATTAAGGTAAGATCTGTATCCTTTAATATCACATTTTATTGTATTTAATGCTTGTTTTAATATATTGTATTTCTTTCCTCATTCCCTAATTACCATGATTGTAATATGCTGCGAATGTCCCCTTTGTCCTCATGCATGCTGGATTTTTATGTAATTATTTTTGTTGTCCTTCATACATATTTGCCTTCACTTACCTCCCCAGCATGCTCTCCTGGCCCTATATTCACCTCAATGTATTTTATCAGCTCCCTAGTAGTGCTTTACCCCAAACACCCCTAAAATGTATTGAAATGTGATTTGTGCTTTAAATTCAGGCAGAGTGCCAGAGGCTTTTTTGGGGGGTCCCCAAATCTTTTGGAATCCTCCCTCCCCCCAACTGCTAAGTCAGCTGATACCAATTCTTAATCTATCCTCAATCATCTATCTGCTGACTTTGCCAAACCCATACACACTATGCCCATCTCTTTTGTGGTCAAATGTATGGATGAATTCCCCAAAGCATGTAGTGCAAGGGCCTGCCTGTATACTTTCAAATGGTACTGTTTCAAGTTTGGGTATCCGATTATTATCTTCATAGGTAATAGCATAATGTCCAAATGTGCTCAAATGTGTACAATATGTATTTATATCTTTGTATTATGACACTTCTTACCTGTCCAGTAGGCTGCCAATAGTGTAACTAAGACGGGGCTGTTCAAAGGAATACCCATTATTTAGGCATTCATCTCTCAATGAAGTGGAGAGGGTTACCTGTCCAAGAGTCCCCCCCCCCTATAATGTTAGAAATGGCCCATGAGAGGGGGTGGGGGAGGGGGAATCTGATAAGTGTACTGTAAGGGTAAGGGTTAACTGGTCAAGTGCGCCCTCAAACCTTTTCCTTGCTCGAGCTGAACTTGGACATCAAAAAGATCTTTCAATCGATTGGTTAAATCAAGACACCACACGCAGTTGGATATCCACAAATACAAATGTATTGTATCATTTCACATGTTTATATAGGGTAACAAATCATTTATCAGTAGGGGCAAACCAAGGGGCGGTCCCTTCGTTTATCCAATCACAAGAGTACAGGTATCACAAGTTACATATCACAAGTCATCATAAGTTACATTTTATATGACATGCTCAGTGACGCTTTTAACCACTTAAGGACCGCCTCACGCCGATGTACGTCGGCAAGGCGGCACGGGCAGGCAAAATCACGTAAATGTGCGTGATTTGCCTCCCGCGGGTGGGGGGTCCGCCCGAGGCGGTCCCGTTTTGTTCCCCGGCGATCGGAGACGAGGGGGAGGCCATCCGTTTGTGGCCCCCCCCTCGCGATCGCCGCCGGCCAATGGGAACACTCCTTTGCTGCTGTATGCTAAACAGCAGCAAAGGAAGTGATGTCATCTCTCCTCGGCTCGGTAGTTTCCGTTCCGGCCCGAGGAGAGACGACATGTGAGTGAGTGCACCAACACACACACACACAGTAGAACATGCCAGGCATACAAAACACCCCGATCTCCCCCCGATCGCCCCCCCGATCCCCCCCAATCACCCCCCCCCCGTCACAAACTGACACCAGCAGTTTTTTTTTTTTTTTCTGATTACTGCTAGGTGTCAGTTTGTGACAGTTACTGTGTTAGCACAGTTACTGTTACCCCCCTGTAGGTCTAGGGTACCCCCCTAACCCCCCCTAATAAAGTTTTAACCCCTTGATCACCCCCCGTCACCAGTGTCGCTAAGTGATCATTTTTCTGATCGCTGTATTAGTGTCGCTGGTGACGCTAGTTAGTGAGGTAAATATTTAGGTTCGCCGTCAGCGTTTTATAGCGTCAGGGACCCCCATATACTATCTAATAAATGTTTTAACCCCTTGATTGCCCCCTAATTAACCCTTTCACCACTGATCACCGTATAACCGTTACGGTTGACGCTGGTTAGTTTGTTTATTTTTTATAGTGTCAGGTCACCCGCCGTTTATTACCGAATAAAGGTTTAGCCCCCTAATCGCCCGGCGGTGATATGCGTCGCCCCAGGCAGCGTCAGATTAGCGCCAGTATGCGCCTCCCTTAGTGGTATAGTATCTGTACGGATCAATATCTGATCCGATCAGATCTATACTAGCGTCCCCAGCAGTTTAGGGTTCCCAAAAATGCAGTGTTAGCGGGATCAGCCCAGATACCCGCTAGCACCTGCGTTTTGCGCCTCCGCCCGGCCCAGCCCAGCCCACCCAAGTGCAGTATCGATCGATCACTGTCACTTACAAAACACTAAACGCATAACTGCAGCGTTCGCAGAGTCAGGCCTGATCCCTGCGATTGCTAACAGTTTTTTTGGTAGCATTTTGGTGAACTGGCAAGCACCAGCCCCAGGCAGCGTCAGGTTAGCGCCAGTACCGCTAACACCCACGCACGCACCGTACACCTCCCTTAGTGGTATAGTATCTAATCGCATCAATATCTGATCCGATCAGATCTATACTAGCGTCACCAGCAGTTTAGGGTTCCCAAAAACGCAGTGTTAGCGGGATCAGCCCAGATACCTGCTAGCACCTGCGTTTTGCCCCTCCTCCCGGCCCAGCCCAGCCCACCCAAGTGCAGTATCGATCGATCACTGTCACTTACAGAACACTAAACGCATAACTGCAGCGTTCACAGAGTCAGGCCTGATCCCTGCGATCGCTAACAGTTTTTTTGGTAGCGTTTTGGTGAACTGGCAAGCACCAGCGGCCTAGTACACCCCGGTCATAGTCAAACCAGCACTGCAGTAACACTTGGTGACGTGGCGAGTCCCATAAGTGCAGTTCAAGCTGGTGAGGTGGCAAGCACAAGTAGTGTCCCGCTGACACCAAAAAGACAAACACAGGCCCGTCGTGCCCATAATGCCCTTCCTGCTGCATTCGCCAATCCTAATTGGGAACCCACCACTTCTGCAGCGCCCGTACTTCCCCCATTCACATCCCCAACCAAATGCAGTCGGCTGCATGAGAGGCATTTTTATGTCCTCCCGAGTACCCCTACCCAGCGAACCCCCCAAAAAAGATGTCGTGTCTGAAGCAAGTGCAGATATAGGCGTGACACCCGCTATTATTGTCCCTCCTGTCCTGACAATCCTGGTCTTTGCATTGGTGAATGTTTTGAACGCTACCATTCACTAGTTGAGTATTAGCGTAGGGTACAGCATTGCACATACTAGGCACACTTTCACAGGGTCTCCCAAGATGCCATCGCATTTTGAGAGACCCGAACCTGGAACCGGTTACAGTTATAAAAGTTAGTTACAAAAAAAGTGTAAAAAAAAAAAAATATATAAAATAAAAAAAAATAGTTGTCGTTTTGTTGTTCTCTCTCTCTCTATTCTCTCTCTCTATTGTTCTGCTCTTTTTTACTGTATTCTATTCTGCAATGTTTTATTGTTATTGTTATTGTTATTATGTTTTATCATGTTTGTTTTTCAGGTATGTAACTATTTATACTTTACTGTTTACTGTGCTTTATTGTTAACCATTGTTAACCATTTTTTTGTCTTCAGGTACGCCATTCACGACTTTGAGTGGTTATACCAGAATGATGCCTGCAGGTTTAGGTATCATTCTTTTCAGCCAGCGGTCGGCTTTCATGTAAAAGCAATCCTAGCGGCTAATTAGCCTCTAGACTGCTTTTACAAGCCGTGGGAGGGAATGCCCCCCCCCCCACCGTCTTCCGTGTTTTTCTCTGGCTCTCCTGTCTCAACAGGGAACCTGAGAATGCAGCCGGTGATTCAGCCAGCTGACCATAGAGCTGATCAGAGACCAGAGTGGCTCCAAACATCTCTATGGCCTAAGAAACCGGAAGCTACGAGCATTTGATGACTTAGATTTCGCCGGATGTAAATAGCGCCATTGGGAAATTGGGGAAGCATTTTATCACACCGATCTTGGTGTGGTCAGATGCTTTGAGGGCAGAGGAGAGATCTAGGGTCTAATAGACCACAATTTTTTCAAAAAAGAGTACCTGTCACTACCTATTGCTATCATAGGGGATATTTACATTCCCCGAGATAACAATAAAAATGATTAAAAAAAAACATATGAAAGGAACAGTTTAAAAGTAAGATTAAAAAAGCAAAAAAATAATAAAGAAAAAAAAAAAAAAAAAAAAGCACCCCTGTCGCCCCCTGCTCTCGCGCTAAGGCGAACGCAAGCGGCGGTCTGTCGTCAAACGTAAACAGCAATTGCACCATGCATGTGAGGTATCACCGCGAAGGCCAGATCGAGTGCAGTAATTTTTCCAGTAGACCTCCTCTGTAAATCTAAAGTGGTAACCTGTAAAGGCTTTTAAAGGCTTTTAAACATGTATTTATTTTGTTGCCACTGCACGTTTGTGCGCAATTTTAAAGCATGTCATGTTTGGTATCCATGTACTCGGCCTAAGATCATCTTTTTTATTTCATCAAACATTTGGGCAACATAGTGTGTTTTAGTGCATTAAAATTTAAAAAAGTGTGTTTTTTCCCCAAAAAATGCGTTTGAAAAATCGCTGCGCAATTACTCTGTGAAAAAAAAAATGAAACACCCACCATTTTAATCTGTAGGGCATTTGCTTTAAAAAAATATATAATGTTTGGGGGTTTAAAGTAATTTTTTTGCAAAAAAAAATAACTTTTTCATGTAAACAATAAGTGTCAGAAAGGGCTTTGTCTTCAAGTGGTTAGAAGAGTGGGTGATGTGTGACATAAGCTTCTAAATGTTGTGCATAAAATGCCAGGACAGTTCAAAACCCCCCCAAATGACCCCATTTTGGAAAGTAGACACCCCAAGCTATTTGCTGAGAGGCATGACGAGTCCATGAAATATTTTATATTGCGACACAAGTTGCGGGAAAGAGACAAATTTTTTTTTTTTTTTTTGCACAAAGTTGTCACTAAATGATATATTACTCAAACATGCCATGGAAATATGTGAAATTACACCCCAAAATACATTCTGCTGCTTCTCCTGAGTACGGGGATACCACATGTGTGAGACTTTTTGGGAGCCTAGCCGCGTACGGGACCCCGAAAACCAAGCACCGCCTTCAGGCTTTCTAAGGGCGTGAATTTTTGATTTCACTCTTCACTGCCTATCACAGTTTCGGAGGCCATGGAATGCCCAGGTGGCACAAAACCCCCCCAAATGACCCCATTTTGGAAAGTAGACACCACAAGCTATTTGCTGAGAGGTATAGTGAGTATTTTGCAGACCTCACTTTTTGTCACAAAGTTTTGAAAATTGAAAAAAGAAAAAAAAAATGTTTTTTCTTGTCTTTCTTCATTTTCAAAAACAAATGAGAGCTGCAAAATACTCACCATGCCTCTCAGCAAATAGCTTGGGGTGTCTACTTTCCAAAATGGGGTCATTTGGGGGGGTTTTGTGCCACCTGGGCATTCCATGGCCTGTGTGAGCAATATATCATTTAGTGACAACTTTATGAAAAAAAAAAAAGTGTCACTTTCCCGCAACTTGTGTCAAAATATAAAATATTCCATGGACTCAATATGCCTCTCAGCAAATAGCTTGGGGTGTCTACTTTCCAAAATGGGGTCATTTTGGGGGGTTTTGTGCCACCTGGGCATTCCATGGCCTCCGAAACTGTGATAGGCAGTGAAGAGTGAAATCAAAAATTTACACCCTTAGAAATCCTGAAGGCGGTGATTGGTTTTCGGGGCCCCGTACGCGGCTAGGCTCCCAAAAAGTCCCACACATGTGGTATCCCCATACTCAGGAGAAGCAGCTGAATGTATTTTGGGGTGCAATTCCACATAGGCCCATGGCCTGTGTGAGCAATATATCATTTAGTGACAACTTTTTGTAAATTTTTTTTTGTCATTTTTCAATCACTTGGGACAAAAAAAATAAATATTCAATGGGTTCAACATGCCTCTCAGCAATTTCCTTGGGGTGTCTACTTTCCAAAATGGGGTCATTTGGGGCGGGTTTGTACTGCCCTGCCATTTTAGCACCTCAAGAAATGACATAGGCAGTCATAAACTAAAAGCTGTGTAAATTACAGAAAATGTACCCTTGTTTGTAGACGCTATAACTTTTGCGCAAACCAATAAATATACACTTATTGACATTTTTTTTACCAAAGACGTGTGGCCGAATACATTTTGGCCTAAATGTATGACTAAAATTTAGTTTATTGGATTTTTTTTATAACAAAAAGTAGAAAATATCATTTTTTTTCAAAATTTTCGGTCTTTTTCCGTTTATAGCGCAAAAAATAAAAACCGCAGAGGTGATCAAATACCATCAAAAGAAAGCTCTATTTGTGGGAAGAAAAGGACGCAAATTTCGTTTGGGTACAGCATTGCATGACCGCGCAATTAGCAGTTAAAGCGACGCAGTGCCAAATTGGAAAAAGACCTCTGGTCCTTAGGCAGCATAATGGTCCGGGGCTCAAGTGGTTAAAAAAGTACCTAGTTTGAATTCAGAGAAAATGAATAATATGAATAATTTTGAAATATGGGAATAATCTTTTGAGACAGTCATGCACCATTGGCTTTAATCCAAATGTGCGGTCAGCTAGCTAGCTTAACTAACTTCCCTATTTTCCTTGCTAGTAAATTGTCATTTTGACATTATAAAAATCTTGCAAAAGCATTTCATATAGCTTGTATAAAAAGTTCAAAAGTTCAAGCCCCTTATCTAAAGTATATAGTGAACCAAAGTGCAGCCATTTTCCTTACAATCCCTCCTTTGATCATGGAGGATTTCATTCTCCCTGATCACTAATCCCCTAATTCTTGGAGTACCAGGTTTGTTCTGTGTGGAACATAGCCGTGGCTTCTTCAGGCTCAATGTAGAACATGGCCATGGTTTCCTTAAGCTCAGAGTCCGGTTTAATTTTTGCTACAATGTCAGGAACTTTACTGGTGATGTAGAATAGGAATTTGATAGTGGCATAAGTGGTGATACCCAGGAGTACTATCATGATCAGTATCATGCCTGCCTTTTTAAAGAATCCCATAACACTGTCCCAAAATGATCCAAACCATCCCCCAATTCCTGAGAGTGGGTTCCAAGAGTCTCCCAGCCTTCTCATTTGTGTTTGCAGCTTTGCTCTCTCCTCCTGGTGTCCTTTAATTATATCATAATAGTCTGGTACCTCTAAATCTTCACTAGGTTTAGTTAAATTGTTCATATATGTGCAACAGAGGCTTTTATCCCCTGTCATGTCACACAGCCCTGTCAGTACCATCATCATCCTATCTTGACGCTGCTTGATTTATTCTTGTTCAAACAGGATTTTACTCAATTCCTCTTTGATGAAGCCCACATCGGTTGATGTTTTATTCATCCAGGAATCTACTAGTTCCCCAAACTCATCTACCTTTGTTAGTGCATTGTACATGCCTGCCCCACCCATGGAAGCAAATACCTTGTCCCACCAGGTTGTGATCTCTCTTTTGTGTCTCCCGAACTCTAAATGACCATGGGCTGGTATCATCTCAACAGGGGAGCCCCCGGGAGAAGCACCCATGAAAGGGATCATTTCTACCAGGGTGCACCATCCTGAGGTCTTTCTATCAAGAGGGTATGGGATGGTAGTGTGGCACCAAAGACCGCAGCACACCATCCATCCGTGGGGCATATGAGGGGCGGGTACATCCCCAGGTGAATCTAGGTTTAACCTTAACCCCACTAGGCACATCCAGTCCCCTCCTCCATCCATGAGATATTCATATGTGTGCTGATGAGCCATGATTTTGTTACCGAGCTATTCCCTTTTATACAATTTGAAATTTTGTAGGAGGACATATTTCCAATGCGCTCATCAGGGTCTGATATGTTGTGTGTGAGAAGTCCCTCTATCTCTAATGTCCCATTGGCTATGAGCATTAAATCCACCAGTGTAAAATTCACAACCGTGTCTCTGCAAAATCTACCATTATACAAATCTTTACCTGCTCCATTAAGAAAACAAAATTGTTGACTCCTTGTGTACCCTGTAAAGAGAAGGGGTTTACTATTGGTTGTGATGCTCTCAGGGGGAATGGTTTGGGTGAAGTTTAGCAACTGCTCTAGGGTCACTGGCCTTCCAACCATTGGGACTGAGTGTCGGCCAGTTCCCATATGGGAACAAACCCAGCATTCTGAATAATTCTGCTTCCTTGCGAAAGCATGCATCATTATGAAATGATGAGGAATTGAGTCTGGCACTGAGTAAGTTTCAGGATCTAGCTGTGCCCCGTTATTAATACTTTTAAAGTCTGGTCTTAGGAGTTCCCTTCTGGATTTTAGGAATTGGAATCTTGATTTGGGGGCCTTTTTCATACTGGTATTATTTAATGGTGCCAAGGGTGCATAGTTTGATCTCTTGTTTTGAATAACTTGACTGATCCCTCTATCCCTGAGTTTGGCCTTTTTAAATTTGGACACCAGGTTCTGACTTGGTCTATGATTGGGATTCATACACCAGGTCTTTTCTACTCTCTTATATTTGGCTGTCAAGACAATGGCTGCTATGTGGCAATTCCCATCCCTTCTTTGAATATGATACCGTGTAACTGCTTGAGATTGGGCTTTGGACATTTATCCGGCTACCTGAATGCAGCAAGGATAAATAGGACTTCCTATAAAACCTTGCGAGTACGGTTAGTATTAATAGAGGGGGGCTGAAAACCACAACTGTTAGTCATCCAACATACAAAAGTGGTTAGTAGAAAAATCTTAAACATGATCAGGATGGCAAAGACTAAGATTATTTGAGTGGTGCATTTCCAGAGCCTCTGTTTGGGTGGATCCTGGGAACCTAGAGGAAATACTTGAACATCTACCACTCGAATGTCATTAGGTTTAAGGTCTCTGGGGCTCCGGAGTCCTCTAGGGAGGGTGCTGCAGGGGGGTTTGGGGGGTTTGGGGGGCTTGGGCAGGGGCTTGAGTTCAATGTCTCTTTCTTCTGCGGTTCTTGGCTTGCTTCTGCAGGGGGGTTTGGGGGGCTTGGGCAGGGGTTTGAGTTCAATGTCTCTTTCTTTTGCGGGTCTTGGCTTGCTTCTAGGCTTGGTGCTTTTTTTATCCTTGATGCGTGGATCCATTGTGGTCCGTGGTCTGTGAAGATAGCGGTTGCTTTGAGTACTTCAAATGGTCCTTGGTAGATGGGCCCTGGTACCTTCCTTGCTGCAAGCTGCTTTATCAGGACTTTGTCACCAGGTATTAAGGGGTGTGTAGGCTCTGTGGAGAGAGGAGGAAAGGTGACAGCTACCTTGTCGTAGTTTTCAGTAAGGCTACTTACCAGATGTTTCACATGCTCTTCCTGTAAGGAATAAAAATTAACCTCCTCTCCCTCAATTGCTTTCTTCTGGGCTGGCTTTCCCATTAGTATTTCATATGGGGATAAGCCTGTCTTGCTATGGGGGGGGTTTTATCTGGAAGAGGACCCCTGGCAGGTATTTTAGCCAGTCCTTCATGGTACCGTTAGTGGCCTTTTTAAGTTTGCCCTTGATTGTTCTATTCATTCTTTCCACTACCCCTGAACTCTGTGGGTGATGTGTAGCTTCCACTGTATCCCTAATACCCTTGTCAATTCTTTCACCAGCTTTGAAGTAAATGCTGGGCCTTGGTCAGAGTATGTGGTAGCAGGAAGTACGTATCGACTGATCCAATGATTGATCAGACACCGGGCTGCAATGCCTGCGGTTTCCCCTGTAACAGGTATGGCCTCTGGCCAAGTTGAAAATTTGTCCACCATCACGCACAAATATTTGAGATTACCTCTCTGCCTGGGCATGTGTGTGAAGTCTATCTGTAAGTCTTGTAGCGGGCCTAATGGTGGTGGCAAATGTCCATGTTTCCCATGTTGAGGGCCCTGAACATTGTTCTGAGCACAAGTCAGACAAGAGGAGACAAGCTGTTGTACTAGGTCATGTGCCTTGCGTGTACTGAAACAGTCTTGGTATTTTTTTAAGAGTGGTCTTGGTCCTATGTGTCCTGGACCGTGAAGGTAAGACAATAATAGGGGCGCTGCTGCTCTAGGTATGCCTATGATTCCCTCCTTGTTTGACCAGAGACCTGTAGGGTCTCTGGTCAAACCCATATCAGTCCAGTAGTCCAGGTCATCAGCCGATGCCTGTTTTTGCAAGAGTGCTGATGTGTGTTGGAACGAGGGGGTGGTAAAGTCATTTTGGAATAATAGAAGCTTTGTGTCATGTGGCTGTGGCTGTCTTTCTGCTGCAGCTTTTGCTACTTTGACTGCTAGAGCGTTTCCCTGGGACTCTAGGGATCCGTCTGTGGCATGTCCCTTAATTTTGATAATGTTTAATCTATGGGGCTGTTGTATTGCATTAATTAGATCGTACACATACCCACTGTTATTTATTTTTTTGTAATCTGCGGTCCGAAATCTGCGTCTAAACCATATCATACAAAAATTGTGCGCGACCCCGAATGCGTACCTGCTGTCTGTGTAAATGTTCACCTTTTTACCTTTGTGGATTAAGCAGGCCCTTGTGAGTGCATATAACTCAGCTTGTTGTGCGGAGGTTGCGCCAGTAAGGTAACCATCTTCTAGAATGAGATTCGGTAGCATTACTACCGAATAGCCTGTCTTGTATTGATTATTCGCTGGACGTGTGAAACTCCCATCTACAAAGACGTTAGGGTAATCTGAGTTAGGTAGATCAGTGAGATCTCTGCGAGGTGCTGTAACAGTGAGAAGTTCCTGTGTGCAGTCATGACAGTCTTGGGAAGTGACTGGGAGTTTTAGCAAAGCATGTAAGAGTTTGATTGCCGGTGTTACCTCAGCACAGCTTTTGACAATTAAGTTGTGCGTGTTTGTAAGAATGATTTCATACCCTGATGAGCGCTGTGTAGTCATGTGTTGTGTAGTCATGTTTTGTAACAAATGAAGTACACTATGTGAAGTGTATAGGGTGGTTGAAGTCCCTAAGGTGATCTTTTGTGCATCTTTCACGGTCATGGCACAGGCTGCTAATGCTTGTAAGCAGCCCGGCATCCCTTGGACTGTTACCGGTAGTTTTTTTGAGATGTAGGCTACGGGGCGGTAGTGGGTGCCATGCATTTGGGCCAGAACTGCAGCAAAGGCATGACCCCTGACCACACAGTATAGGGCAAAGGGCTTTTCATAATTAGGGAAGCCAAGCGCCGGAGCGGATGCCAGTGATTTTAAAAGAATTTGAAAGACTTCAGTCATTTCTGGTGTGTATGTGACCAGTTTCGGTGCCTGTGCTGTTGTTGCCTGCCGTAGCAGGGAGTCATAGTAGGAACAATCAGTTATCCACTGCCTGCAGTATACTATTGAGCCTAGGAAGGACAATAGTGACGCTTTGTCTTTTGGTGGGCCGAGACAAGTGAGGGCTTCGACCCGTTTTGGAGACACCATCCGTGTTCCTTCTGCAATGACGCACCTCAGGTACTCTACCTGCTCTTGGGCCCATTGGATCTTCTTCCGAGACACCAAATGGCCCTTGAGTGCTAGGTGCGACATCAGACTCTCGGAATCGACCCCACATTGTGCCCTGTTTTCATTACATATCAGTAGATCATCAACATACTGCAAGAATGTGGATTTCATTGGGGGAACCCAGTCATCTAAGGTGGCTTTAAGCACCATTGAGAAGGCGGCCGGACTGTCCACATAGCCTTGCGGAAGCCTAGTCTAGGTTAACTGCTGGCCCATGGCCAGTTCAGTGGACCATGTAAAGGAAAAGATGTCTTGAAAGTCCCTGTGCACTTCTATACTGAAAAATGCATTTGATAGTACCGTGTATACGGTGGACCATGCGGGAATATTGATGAATATTCCTGTGATGTCTGCCACTAGTGGGGGTAAGGGTTGTATGCTTTTGTTAACTACCCTAAGATCCTGCACCATCTTCCATTCCCCGTTAGCCTTTTTAACTGGATTAACTGGTGTGTTCCAGGGACTAATTATAGGTCTTATGCCCCGTACACACGGTCGGACTTTGTTCGGACATTCCGACAACAAAATCAAACTTGTTTTTTTCTACACACGGTCGCACAAAGTTGTCGGAATTTCCGATCGCCAACCACGCGGTCACGTACACCACTTACGACGAGACTAGAAAAGGCCGGTTCAGAACTAAGCGCGGCACCCTTTGGGCTCCTTTTGCTAATCTCGTATTAGTAAAAGTTTGGTGAGAGACGATTCACGCTTTTTCAGACTCGTGGCTTTCAGATAGTTTTCTGCCGTTCAGTTTGTGCTTGTGGGTTTGTATCTGCTCTTCAGTGCGTGCAAGCAAGTTCCGCGTGACTTTAATTAGTCATTGTATTCTTGTTCGTTCGTTACTGTTTTTCAGGTCGCTCTTTTCAGGCCTTGCTGTTCTTCAGTGCCTTCTGTTACTTCGTCCTGAGCAGCAGACCTTTTTCTAGCTATGTTGCGTATGCGTACTCCTCGTAGAGTTCGTGCTGTGCGGGGGCTTGGTGTTGGGGTCCTGACCTTGACACAAGTCCAGTCCATGAACAGGGTGGGGAGGAGTTCATGGACCAAGAATTGGTTGCTTCAGCGTGACCAGTTCTCTCATATGCCTTTGCTCCGTGAGATCCGTGAGAATAATCCTGATGATTTCAGGAACTTTCTCAGGATGACGGACCCCGTGTGTCACCGTCTGTTGGCTTCGCTGACCCCTTATATTAGCAGGCAGGATACCTGCATGAGGCAAGCCATCACTCCGGAGCAGAGGTTGGTCGCTACCCTGCGGTATTTGGTGACAGGGAGAAGCCTGCAGGACTTGAAGTTCTCGACAGGCATCTCCCCCCAGGCTCTGGGGATCATTATCCCAGAGACCTGTTCTGCCATCATCCAGGTCCTGCAGAAGGAGTATATGAAGGTAAGATTTTTATCCTTTAATATAAAATTTTATTGTATTGAATGTTTGCTAATATATTGTATTTCTTTCCTCATTCCCTAATTACCATGATTGTAATATGTTGTGAATGTCCCCTTTGTTCTCATGCATGCTGGATTTTTATGTAATTATTATTTTAGGTCCTTCATACATATTTGCCCTTCAATAACCTCCCCAGCATGGTGTCTCCTGGCCCTATATTCACCTCATATAGTCACTTAACAATGTATTTTTTTTTGCTCCATAGTAGTGCTTTACCCCAAACACCCCCTAAAATGTTTAGAAATGTTATTTTTGCTTTAAATTCAGGCAGAGGGGCAGAGGCTTTTTTTTGGTGGTGTCCCCAAATATTTTTTAGTAACTCTCCCTCCCCCAACTGCTAAGTCAGATGATCCCAATTCTCTATCCTCAATCATCTATCTGCTGACTTTGCCAAACCCATACACACTATACCCATCTCTTTAGTGCTCAGATTTATGGATGAATTCCCCAAAGCATGTAGTGCAAGGGCCTGCCTGTATACTTTCAAATGGTACTGTTTAAAGTTTTTGGATCCTGTTATTATCTTGATAGGTAATAGCAGAATGTCCAAATGTCCTCAAATGTGTACAATGTGTATTTATATCTTTGTATTATGACACTTCTTACCTGTCCAGTGGGCTGCCAATAGTGTAACTAAGGAGGGGCTGTTCCAAGTAATTCCCATTATTTAGCCATTCATCTCTCAATGAAGTGAAGAGGGTTACCTGTCCAAGATTTCCACACACCCCCTATAATGTTAGAAATGGCCCATGACGGGGGGGGGGGGGGAATATGATAGGTGTACCTTAATACTTTGGCGTTGTTAAATTCCCCTTAATAAATGCTATCTGGAGGTTGACCCATAATGTTTGTGTCTAATCTGCTTGCCATGTTTCTGATAAAAAATAGTAATGTTTATTGTTTTTTCCTCAACAGTTTCCTTCCACGCCACAGGAATGGCAGACTGTGGCCTCCCACTTTGCCCAGCGGTGGGACTTTCATAACTGCGGAGGGGCAATTGATGGGAAACACGTCCACATCGTCCCACCACCCAACTCGGGGTCATACTATTTCAACTATAAGGGGTTCAATAGTATAGTGATGTTGGCGGTGGTGTCGGCTACTTACGACTTCCTGTATGTGGACGTGGGGAAGAATGGCCAGATGTCTGATGGTGGAGTCATTGCCCAGACAGAGTTTTACAGGTGTCTCCAGAATGGCAGCTTGGACTTGCCAGATCCAGAGGACAATGTGGAAGGACTCCCATTCGTGTTCGTTGCTGATGAAGCGTTTGCGCTGGGGGACCACCTGATGCGGCCATTCCCAATGAGGACCCTCACCCCCAGAACAGAGGGTTTTTAATTACCGGCTGGCCAGAGCCTGAAGAGTGGTGGAGAACACATTTGGAATCCTGGCCAGCCGGTTCCACCTATTTCTGACACCCATCCATATGGCGGAGTATAAACTGAACCATATTATACTTGCGTGCTGTGTTCTCCATAACTTTTTAAGGAAACATTCGGCCAACTATGCTGGCTCAGTTGGGCCTGAGGCTGGAATGATACATCAAACCACACTGACGGTGCTTGAAAGCGGCCGTCCTGGCTTGCCCTCCCTGAGTGCCTGTGATGTCCGGTTACGCTACCTGGTGTTCTTTGCGGGTAGGGGGGCCATCAATATGCCAGCAAATATGTGAAGTCTTTTTATAATAAAAAATAAAAAGAAATTCTTTGTGGACATTTACTGCTTGTGTTTGTTTTAGCTGACCCTGACAGAAATGTTTTGAGTGCAGAAAATGGCGTGATTGTGTAACCTTATACAAAGCACTGTTGGCTGTTATTTACTAAATGCAAAAAAAACATTTCACTACAAGTGTACTTGCAACTGCACTGAACCTGCACTTGTAGTGCAAAGTGGTTTTGCCCTTAGGAAATAACCCCCATTTTCGCTGAAAACAGCAATTACATCACCCCAAAAGTGTTGTAGTGTTGAGACAATAATCCACACATTCTTGATTAACCAACTTTTTTATACCTGCACAATCACATGTGCATTTTCCAAAGGTTTTTAAAGCAAACCAACATGTTTGTTGTATAACAATTTTTGGGGTGGCATTATCAAAAATAGAAATGTCCATTTACGATAAAACAGGCCTGTGTAAAACCAACAAGAAAGACAAAAAACTTGAACTTACAAAGTTCACATTAGGTAAAACCTGAAGGCAATATCAGACATCAGTATGTAGGAACTGTGTTTGATATTGCGTTCAGATGGGGGGAAATCACCCCTGGAAAAGCCAAATTTGGAAGATGCACACCAATTTACGAATGTCAACATGTGCTAGCTGCAATCACGGGGGATCAAGGGACGTGTTTTGGGGGATCAAGCCCTTCCTCACCGCTACTTTATAATTGAGGAAGGGGTTGCACCTCCAAAACGCGTCCATTGATCTCCCGTGATGGCAGATAGGACATGTTGGCACACTGTGTGCATCCTCCAAATTTGGCTTTCCAAAACATTGCAAAAAGATTTAAAACATTGGACCACAATAAAACAAGTGATTTTGTGGGGTTTTAAATTCGCCCCAAAACATCAATGATATTATTTTTTTGAATCACATAATTTATTTTTTTCTGGATGTTTTGCAATTCGACATTACACCCCATGATCTCCCCGATCAGGATCTGGGCACTTTCAGATGTGAAAGGATCTCGATCCCTCACATCACAATCACCTAAAAAGAGAGAAAACAAACAAAAATAGGTATCAAAAATCTGCCACCATCCATCTCTTTTACCTGAGTCTGTGGTCGCAGACACTCACCTGTTGTGGTGCCAATTTCCACCACATCTTCTTCTTCCTCCTGCTCTTCTTGGGTTGGGGGTATTTCACCTTCTTCCATAGGTGGGGGGTCTCTGGTCTCCTGGGATGAGGGGTGTCCTCCGAGTCTTTTCTCCCCTATGTAAAACAAAAATGGTATAATTAGCACACAGATATTTGATGGCAGAACTATAAATAGGAAACATTGCTTGGAAGTGGGGTACAATTGTCTATTTTAGCCGAGTTCCAAGATGTATTTTTTTATTGGCCTTTGTAAAGCTGCAACACTTTACCTGTTTAGTACAAGCTTCACAGATGGAGACCCCCCTATAGTATACACTGGAGCTCCTGTGTGGCCCCCTAATAAAAATTGTGTTCTTGTGTCCCACACTAGTGCTCCAGTGTCCAGATGTGAAAACAGCTGCTCACTGTCCTCTCCTTACACAGAATCTAGTTTGCATTTCATTCTAGTAACAAACCCATCTACACAAACAAATATTTGGCATCCAAGTAGGCCCTAAAAAATGTTGGAAAATGCATATGGCCTAAACAATGGTGTTTTAGAGGCCGAAAGAAAAATGTTTGATACGAGCGAATAATGTGCCCATGAACATTAAAGTTGCCCTTTTAAACTGTACAATTAAGAAAAGCATATGGAGCAGAATGAACGTAATAAAGACAGAAAGAATAGGAACACAGCACAAGTACTTACTTTTTTGCAGCACTCTCCGAATCTTTTGGTACTGCTCTGGTTCTCTTAATTTCAGGTCCGACCATCGCTTCCTGAGCTGATCTTTCGATCGTCGTACCCCGAAATTCCTGTGAAGACTTTTGACCACTTTCGCCATGATCTTGGCCTTTCTGATATTGGGGTTGGGGTAAGGCCCATACTTTCCGTCATAGTCGGTCTTCTTCATGATGTCGACCATCTCCAACATCTCCCCAAAGGACATATTTGTGGCCTTAAAACGTCTCCTTCTGGATCGGGACGTGTCCGGTTCCGGGCTTTCCTCCTCCTCTTCCTCGTTCCTGTAATTATTACGCACCTGCTGTGACTCCTCCATGTGCTCTTCCCCCACTGCGCTGAATGAAAAGGGGCGGCGAATAGAATAGAAAGAACGTCAGGGGCGGGCGGAGTTACACGCGTGCGCAGTGTATATAAAGCGTAACACACGTGCATGATCTGTGAGCGGAGGAAGGAGCATTGGACGCGCCGATCGTAAGAACGAAGGTAAGAGACAAACTTGTGCCTATACTGCTTCTACATTGAGGCCTATATTGTAACAAGATTAGGAGATTTTTATCTGACATTAGGCTTTGTCTTGTGTTGTGTCTTGCAGTGAACATGGATATGCTACTGAAAGACAATGACTTCATGTCAGTATTCATAGATATGTTAAGGGAGCTGCCATGTCTGTGGGAGATTAAACACCCCCATTACAAGAACCAAGCAAAGAGGAAGGCAGCACTGGAGCAATTGTGTGAAATTGTGAAGCAGGTGATCCCCACGGCAGACATCACCTATTTAAAGATCTTAATTGGTGGCCTGAGAAGCACATATCTAAGGGAGCGCAAGAAAGTCCTGGATTCGCAGAGATCCGGAGCAGCAGATGACATCTATGTCCCCAGGATGTTGTACTACGACAGGCTGCATTTTCTGGCAGGCCAGACTGAACCCAGGCCATCCCTCTCCAGTCTTCCTTCCACGCTTCCTTCCCCCCGGCTGAGGCTTCTGACGCCCAACCTGGGCCTTCCAGGCCGCATGTGGAGGAGCCCAGATTGAGCCAGGTATAGCATTCCTCTAAATATTTCTGCTTGTCCAATCAATGATGTTACCTAGATGTTAGTTGGGAGTACTAATTTTGGATTGTGATTGATGAAGCAAAAACTAAAACCATGTCCCTTTTTCATACACAGGGAAGTCTCAGCCAGGAGGTGGCTGGGCCGAGCCGGCTGGCTGATCTGCAGGTCCCTCCACCCCCCCTGGAAAGAGAAAGTGGCAGGAGGAGGAGTGCCCTAGAGGAGGCTGGCAGAGGACTCTTTTGGAGGGCTACAGAGGTCCTGGGAGCACGACACACCGTGGAGGAGGACATTGCTGCCACCATTGCCTATAAAATGCAGAGGATGGAGGAGGGCCAACAAGCCATGTGTGAGTCGCTCATATTGGAGGCTCTTAACAAAGGTATGAGGGGCCAAATTACAGCTCAGACACACCTTTGCGATGGCCCTCCTCCTCCTCCTGCAAGTCCTCCTCCTCCCTCTCCTCCAGGTCCTCCCAGTCCTCCTCCTCCTCCAGGTCCTACTCCTCCTCCTGCCACATCTCCAACAGCACAGCCTGGAAGGAAGCGTGGAAGGAAGACCAGAAAGTGAGGACCCTGGATCCAGTCTGGTCGGCCAAAAAATGCAGCCTCTTGTGGTACCACAGCCTGGGGACACAGATGTCATCTGCTGCTTTCCGGATCTCTGCGAATTCTGGACCAGACTGCCCTCCCTTACATATGGACTCCTCAGGCCACCAATTTTGATGTTCAAGAATTGATGTCTGCCGTGGGGGTCCCAGGCTTCGCTAATTTCTTCTGTTGATCCAGTGTTGCCTTCCTCTTTGTTTGGTTCTGAGCCCTTAATAAAGGATTTTTGTTTTGAATTATACTCTCCTATGTGTTTTACTTCAAAAAGGACAGTTGGTTTGTGAGGATTCAGGTACATTTCAAATATACAATGTGAAATGAACAAGGGACACCAACAACAAACAATCTCCTTGAGATTAAATAATAAAAGATATCAATGGTGTTGGGGTAACTTGACACACAAAACGCACACAAAAATATTCTGGAGTAAAAATAAAAATAACATTGAACAAAGATCAGCCTTGGAAAAAATACAAACATTAAATCTAAAAAAAAACAGGCTTAAAATCCCCAAAAAAATTAAATAAAAAAAAAACATTCTGTCAGATGTGACAACTAATAACAATATATTCAGGGAATCCCAATAAAAAAACAAAAATAAAACTTTGTGAGAAGTGTGTGTATATGAGCAGCAAAACTACTTAATTCTTCTCACATTATAAAGAAGAAGAGAGTGCGCTGTATTAAACCATTTTTGACATTGCAGCGTGACGAAAGTGCTGTATCCATTGCGAATGCTAAGTTTACCAGAACGAGCTGTTCCGTGCCGGAATTTCTTCTGAGCATGCGTGGCACTTTGTGCGTCGGAACAGGCCACACACGGTCGGAATTGACGCGATCGGATTTTGTTGTCGGAAAATTTTATCTCCTGCTCTCCAACTTTGTGTGTCAGAAAATCCAATGGAAAATGTCCGATGGAGCCCACACACGGTCGGAATTTCCGACAACACGCTCCGATAGGACATTTTCCATCGGAAAATCCGACCGTGTGTACGGTGCGCTAGAATACCTAACCCTAGGTATTCTTCTATCTGGGGCTGTAGTCCCATGATCTTTTCCTTTGGCAAAGGATATTGTTTCTGGAATGTGGGCACTATGTCCGGTTTGAAGGTAGGTACGTATGGTTTCCATAGTATGTGTCCTACATCAGTTTTGGACTTTGCCCATATGGGGTGTGTTTCTAAGTATGTAGGAACTGTCATGAAGTAACACAGAAAATCTTGTCTTTTTGGCATTTGTAAATCACAGTGGGGGGATTTGGCAATAATCCCTCCTTCTGCTGTAAAAGTTATATGCAGTTTCAATTTAGACATGAGGTCCCGGCCCATTAGGCATAGGGGACATTGTGGTAAAATTGCAAACTTAGATTTGGTCAACACTCTGTTCTCCAAGTCACAGACCTCTAGGAGATGTGTAATTTTGTGTACCACATCAGTTCCATTAATCCCTATAGAGCAACCCTCCGCACAATCTTCACAAAAAAAATTGTCATCGTTTAAGCAGCTGCTACTGGCACCTGTGTCCAGTAACATACTGGCCACTTGACCCTTCATCTTGAGGGTGACCTGTGGTAAGATTTTCCAATGATCTGAAAAACTGTGAAGTACTAGGGCTGGAACCTGCTCTGGGCATCCCTATTGTCTAAATGGGTTATTGTTTTGATCCTTTGAATGTCCAGAATTACCCGGCCAATTCATTTGCACTCTATGTTGGGTATTCGTGTTAGCTTGGTTGTGCTGGTCATTTCTAGGGTTAGGTCTGGTCTGACTCTGTGGTCTGTCTGGATTGTATCCTCTACCCCGTCCCCTTTGAGGTGGGCTATTACCACGTCTGGGTCTGTATCCTCTTCTATGTGGACAGTCTGATTTCCAATGTTGAGGGTCCCCACAATTGAAACAACCCTGGTCTGTTTGGTAAACATTATCTCTGTTTTGATATTGTTGTCTGTATGCATAGGTGGGCATTGGGAGAGAAGCATATATTGGTGTGATCTCTTGTTTTATTTCAGAGTCCTTTACTATAGTAAAGAGTCCTCCTTTTGTGTTAAAGACACCAGATGTCGCCCTTGTTTGTATATCTTCCATAACTGTCTTAGCTGTTTGTGTTACCCAGTTAGTATTTACCAATTTTATAAGTTGGGCTGACATGGGATCCCCGTTATTCATCACAGTACTGACAAATAAGGGGTCACTTTCTATGCCACAGGAAACATAAATTATGTATAATCGGGAGACAAAAGCATGAAAAGATTCTCCAGGTAATTGTTTACATGAAATTAAGTCATTGATGGGCATCTCGGGTCTATAAGCTTTTCTCCAGGCAGCTAACAATAATGCCCAAAATTTTTCCCAATCTTCCCCATCCTCATATAGGCTACTTTCTGTTACCCATGTGCCTATTTTAATCTCGGCTGTACTGTCAGGATCCACTGCATTAATGATAATCTGTAGATCCTCCGCTGACATTCTTCCACCTAAACAATATTGTTTTAAGAAATTAACTGCTTGTTTTGGATCTTTGTTAGGCTTGGGACAGGTGTCTTTTATTTCTTTAATTGTGCCCAGTGGGAGGGGTATTTGTACTTGAGTTGTTCCCATTGTGATAAGGGGACATATGGTCTCTTTGGTCGGTATGGGCATGTCTGTGGTAAACAAAATTGGAGTACCTAGAGACCCCTCAGTTTGTCCTGCAAAATGAGTGCTCTGGGGGGTTGATCGAATAACCTTAATCTCGCTTATGGCCTCCTCTTCGGCCCATGACTCTTCTGATTCATCTTCCTCCCTATGTTCTGTTTCCTCCATTATTTTATGTTTTTCCATAACTGTCTGAAACCTCTGTCTGGCGGCTCTAGTAACCATTTGTCCCTCTTGGTCTATCTCATTCAATATTTTCTGTGTTTTAGCAGTTAACTCTTCTAATTTCTTCTGTCTCTTTTGACTTTCTGTTTTGTTGGGTTTTTTTTCACTCTTTTTTTTGTAATGGGTGTCTATAGTGTTGGTTAGATTATCTATAACAGATACATATTATTTGATAGCTCTTCTCCTAGTTTCTTGTTCATCTAACCAATGTGTACCCTTTTCCTCAGCTATAGCCAATAATCCCCCCAATGTTAGTTCTAATGAAGGATATAACTTCTTTTCCTGTTTAACAGTTTTATTTGTTTCTATGGGGCTCTCAGGATTCAATTCCTCCTTAGGTTGGTCAATTTTGGGAAACACATAAGGAGGTGGAGAAGATTCATAAAAAGGATTACAAGCCTTTGGAGTATCTAAAAGTGGGTCGGGTGCGGTGGGAAAACGTGAGGTCGGGTTTTTGTATATAGTCTGTGGGAATTTCTTTTTATATTCCTTCAGCGCTTTAGACCATATTTTATAACACTCTTTCATATAGTCATTGTTAGAAGGAAACGGTGGATAATTATACTGTTTATGTTGCCCACACATTTTAGTAACTTCTTCCCAATCATTCTGGCTGCAAGGGCCATAGGGAGTTAATCCCGAAATTTGCAGATTATGTGACCGTTTTAATATCTGAGACCAAAAAGGATCAGTATAATATTTTCCACAGTTTCCAGACACAAAATCAATTGGGGTGGGTTGTTCTGACTTACCACCAGAATTTGCCTTTTCCAAATGATTTCCCATTATTTATACAAATCTCAATGATCACAGACCAACAATGAATTAGGACAAATTGTATAAGTTTGTTTAAAGAAAAGTTCAATAAAACTTCTTACACCACCTACTGTTAAATTTGGTCTTAAAGGAACCTGATTATGAATGTTATATCTCAGAGTCCAAACCTTTGGATCTCCTTCTTCAAAATAAGGTCCCTTTCCAATTCTATGTACGTAACCTCTTAGACAAGTTGCTTTCAATATTGCCCTAGATCCTTCATACACAAATAATAATCCAAGACTACAATTATCGCAGCGTCCTGCGTGATACCTTTGACTCTTGGTGGCCACCTTAATCTTATCAGACATATCTTAATACATCATAGACGTTTTTTGATGTCCACTCCTATTTTTTTTAGTAAAATATTTACAATATTCTACCAGTCCTAGCCAACCTAGCGGGGACACTTATACAATTATTCCTATTATATTATAACTTCAGAACCCCACACTTCTGGTACCACTCTGTAAGGGTAAGGGTTAACTGGTCAAGTGCGCCCTCAAACCTTTTCCTTGCTCGAGCTGAACTTGGACATCAAAAAGATCTTTCAATCGATTGGTTAAATCAAGACACCACACGCAGTTGGATATCCAGAAATACAAATGTATTGTATCATTTCACATGTTTATATAGGGTAACAAATCATTTATCAGTAGGGGCAAACCAAGGGGCGGTCCCTTAGTTTATCCAATCACAAGAGTACAGGAATTACAAATTACATTTTATATGACATGCTCAGTGACGCTTTTAAAAAAGTACCTAGCTTGAATTCCGAGAAAATGAATAATATGAATAATTTTGAAATATGGGAATAATCTTTTGAGACAGTCATGCACCATTGGCTTTAATGCAAATGTGCGGTGAGCTAGCTAGCTTTCCTAACTTCTCTATTTTCCTTGCTAGTAAATTGTCATTTTGACATTATAAAAATCTTGCAAAAGCATTTCATATAGCTTGTATAAAAAGTTCAAAAGTTCAAGCCCCTTATCTAAAGTATATAGTGAACCAAAGTACAGCCATTTTCCTTACATGTACCTTATACTTTGGTCTTTAAAACTTCACATAAATAAATGTTATCTTGATGTTGGCCAAGAATGTTTGTGTCTAATCTGCTTTCCATGTTTATGTGCAAAAAGACTAATTTTTTTTTGTTTTCCTCCACAGTTTCCTTCCACGCCACAGGAATGGCAGACTGTGGCCTCCCACTTTGCCCAGCGGTGGGACTTTCCTAACTGCGGAGGAGCAATTGATGGGAAACACGTCCACATCATCCCACCACCCAACTCGGGGTCATACTATTATAATTATAAGGGGTTCAATAGTATTGTGAAGTTGGCGGTGGTGTCGGCTACTTATGAATTTCTGTATGTGGACATGGGGAAGAATGGCTGGATGTCCGATGGTAGAGTCATTGCCCAGACGGAGTTCTACAGGCATCTCCAGAATGGCAGCTTGGACTTGCCACCTCCAGAAGACAATGTGGAAGGACTCCCATTTGTCTTCGTTGCGGATGAAGCTTTTGCGCTGGGGACCATCTTTTGCGGCCATTCCTGATGAGGACCCTCACCCCGGACCAGAGAGTTTTTAATTACCGGCTGGCCAGAGCCAGAAGAGTGGTGGAGAACACGCTTGAAATCATGGCCAGCCGGTTCTGCCTATTTCTTACACCCATACATATGGCGGAGTACAAACTGAATCACATTATCCTGACGTGCTGTGTTTTACACAACTTTTTACGTCAACATTCTGCCAACTATGCTGGCTCAGTTGGGCCTGAGGCTGGAATTCAAAATGAACCAACCCTGACGGCGCTTGAAAGTGGCCGTCCTGGCTTGCCCTCCCTGAGTGTCTTTGATGTCCGGCTAAGATTCCTTGAATTCTTTGCGGGTAGGGGGCTATCAATATGCCAGACAATGTGTGAAACCTTTTTCAAATAAAAAAAAAAATTAAGCAAATCTTTGGTGACATTTACTGCTTGTGTTTGTTTTAGCTGACCCTGACAGAAATGTGTTGAGTCCTGAAAATGGCGTGATTGTGTAACCTTACAAAGCATTGTTGGGTGTTATTTACTAAAGGCAAAGACACTTTGCACTACAAGTGCACTTGAAACTGTACTTGTAGTGCAAAGTGGATTTGCCCTTAGGAAATAACCCCCATTGTCACTGAAAACACCAATTAGAGCACCACAAAAGTGTTGCAGCGTTGAGACAATAATCCACACATTCTTGATTATCAATCTTTTTAATACCTGCACAATCACATGTGCATTTAGAAAAGGTTTTTAAAACAAACCAACATGTTTGTTGTATAACAATTTTTTGGGGTTGCATTAGAAAAAGTAGAAATGTCCATTTAAGATAAAACAGGCATGTTTAACCACTTAAGGATCGCCTCACGCCGATGTACGTCGGCAGAATGGCACGGGCAGGCAAAATCACGTACCTGGTACTTGATTGCCTTCCCGCGGGCGGGTGGTCCGATTGGACCCCCCCGGTGCCCTAGGCGGTCCGCTTTTGTCCAGCGGTGATCAAAGGTGAGGGGGAGGACATCCATTCGTGGCCCACCCCTCGTGATCGCCGCCGGCCAATCAGATCATTCCTCTGCTGCTGTATGCTAAACAGCAGCAAAGGAAATGTTGTCATCTCTCCTCAGCTCGGTATTTTCCGTTCCGGCGCAGAGGAGAGAAGACTGTAATGCGAGTGAAAACACACTACACACACAGTAGAACATGCCAGGCACACAAAACACCCCCCGATCACCCCCCAATCACCCCTCCCCCTCTGTCACACTGACACCAAGCAGTTTTTTTTTTTCTGATTACTGCATGGTGTCAGTTTGTGACAGTTAATGTGTTAGGGCAGTTAGGGTTAGCCCCCTTTAGGTCTAGGGTACCCCCCTAACCCCCTTAATAAAGTTTTAACCCCTTGATCACCCCCCATCGCCAGTGTCGCTAAGTTATAATTTTTCTGATCGCTGTATTAGTGTCACTGGTTACGCTAGTTAGGGAGGTAAACGTTGAGGTTCGCCGTCAGCGTTTTATAGCGTCGGGGACCCCCATATACTACCTAATAAAGGTTTTAAACCCTTGATTGCCCCCTAGTTAACCCTTTCACCACTGATCACCGTATAACTGTTACGGGTGACGCTGGTTAGTTCGTTTATTTTTTATAGTGTCAGGGCACCCGCCGTTTAAAACCGAATAAAGGTTTAGCCCCCTGATCGCCCGGCGGTGATATGCGTCGCCCCAGGCAGCGTCAAATTAGTGCTAGCACCGCTAACACCCACACACGCAGCATACACCTCCCTTAGTGGTATAGTATCTGTACAGATCAATATCTGAACCGATCAGATCTATACTAGCGTCCCTAGCAGTTTAGGGTTCCCAAAAACGCAGTGTTAGCGGGATCAGCCCAGATACCTGCTAGCACCTGCGTTTTGCCCCTCCGCCCAGCCCAGCCCAGCCCACCTAAGTGCAGTATCGATCGATCACTGTCACTTACAAAACACTAAACGCATAACTGCAGCATTCGCAGTTAGGCCTGATCTCTGCGATCGCTAACAGTTTTTTTGGTAGCATTTTGGTGAACTGGCAAGCACCAGCCCCAGGCAGTGTCAGGTTAGCGCCAGTACCACTAACACCCACGCACGCACCGTACACCTCCCTTAGTGGTATAGTATCTGATCGGATCAATATCTGATCCGATCAGATCTATACTAGCGTCCCCAGCAGTTTAGGGTTCCCAAAAATGCAGTGTTAGCGGGATCAGCCCAGATACCTGCTAGCACCTGCGTTTTTCCCCTCCGCCTGGCCCAGCCCAGCCAACCCAAGTGCAGTATCGATCGATCACTGTCACTTACAAAACACTAAACACATAACTGCAGCGTTCGCAGAGTCAGGCCTGATCCCTGCGATCGCTAACAGTTTTTTTGGTAGAGTTTTGGTGAACTGGCAAGCACCAGCCCCAGGCAGCGTCAGGTTAGCGCCAGTACCGCTAACACCCACGCACGCAGCATACGCCTCTCTTAGTGGTATAGTATCTGAACGGATCAATATCTGATCCGCTCAGATCTATACTAGAGTCCCCAGCAGTTTAGGGTTCCCAAAAACGCAGTGTTAGCGGGATCAGCCCAGATACCTGCTAGCACCTGCGTTTTGCCCCTCCGCCTGGCCCAGCCCAGCTCACCCAAGTGCAGTATCGATCGATCACTGACACTTACAAAACACTAAACGCATAACTGCAGCGTTCGCAGAGTCAGGCCTGATCCCTACGATCGCTAACAGTTTTTTTGGTAGCGTTTTGGTGAACTGGCAAGCACCAGCGGCCTAGTTCACCCAGGTCGTAGTCAAACCAGCACTGCAGTAACACTTGGTGACGTGGCGAGTCCCATAAGTGCAGTTCAAGCTGGTGAGGTGGCAAGCACAAGTAGTGTCCCGTTGCCACCAAGAAGAAGACAAACACAGGCCCGTCATGCCCATAGTGCCCTTCCTGCTGCATTCGCCAATCCTAATTGGGAACCCACCGCTTCTGCAGCGCCCGTACTTCCCCCATTCACATCCCCAACCAAATGCAGTCGGCTGCATGAGAGGCATTTTTATGTCCTCCCGAGTACCCCTACCCAGCGAACTCCCCAAAAAAGATGTTGTGTCTGCAGCAAGCGCGGATATAGGTCATGACACCCGCTATTATTGTCCCTCCTGTCCTGACAATCCTGGTCTTTGCATTGGTGAATGTTTTGAACGCTACCATTCACTAGTTGAGTATTAGCGTAGGGTACAGCATTGCACAGACTAGGCACACTTTCACAGGGTCTCCCAAGATGCCATCGCATTTTGAGAGACCCGAACCTGGAACCGGTTACAGTTATAAAAACGGAAAATTTATATCAAATACTTACCGTAATTTTCCTTTCCTGATAGGCTCCATGGCAGCATACGTGTGGTTTGACCCCGCCTCCATAACTACCCAATAGGACCCCTCCCTATAAATTTCAGCTGTGGGCTCTCAGCCGTGTTTCGTAACTAGCCTACTCCAAGCACTGGGAGGGACTCCTGCTGCCATGGAGCCTATCAGGAAAGGAAAATTACGGTAAGTATTTGATATAAATTTTCAGTTTTCCTGACAGGCTCCATGGCAGCATACGTGTGGGAAATAACTCGCCAAACACACCCGGGTGGGCACAATGCTGAGCAAGAAAATAAATTTATTTAACACTGTCCACTGACAGCACTTTCAAACCAAAATTAATGGATGACAAAGCGGCAGGTTCAACACAATAGTGGGAAACAAACGTATTGATAGATGACCAGGAAGCCACTCTACATATAACTTCGGGTGCGACATGAAGAGAAGCCGCCCACGAGGTTGAAATACTCAGAGTTGAGTGTGCAGTCACTGCCTCTGGAGGAGCCAAGCCCTTCGCTTTATAAGCCCTTTGAATGGTCTGTACTATCCAAGCAGAGATGGATCTGATTGAGGCCCGTTTTCCTCTATTTTTTTCCTTGTAGAAGAATGAAAAGGAAATCCGTCTGTCTAAATGATTCCGTAGCTTTCAAGTATTGACTCAAAGTATGTCCCACATCAAGGGGATGAACTTCTTGACCTTCTGTTGTGTTAAAGGTAGGCAACACAATTTCCTGATTTTCTTGAAAAATAGATGTCACTTTAGGGTTTGAGCCCAACATGGGAATTAATACTGCTCTATCCGGGAAAAAGGTCAGGAAAGGCTCTTTAGAACCTAAGTTCCTGATTTCAGACACTCTCTTGGCTGAAGTTACTGCCACCAGGAAGACGGTCTTGAGTGTGAGGTCTTTAACTGATAGAGGATTTTCCAGGATCTGTTCCAAGCGTGGAAAAGAAATCTAGAACAAGGGGAAGATCCCATTTAGGGAATCTCGGTTTCCTTTGAGGTCTTAGCCTGATAGCACCCTTGAAGAATTGGCGAACCAGGGTGTGGTTAGCCCATGAAATTCCTGTAAATGCCGAGATGGCTGATATTTGCACACGAAGGGAACTTACTGCTAGAGGCAAATCCAACCCTGTTTGCAGAAAGCTGAGGATATCCTGGACTTTTGGAGAACCACAAGGATTAGGTCTAGAGGCCATGTGCTCTGTGAACTTGGACCAGATACGTTCATAAACTCTGTTAGTGCTCCGTCTGGCATTCATAAGCGTTGGGATGGCTTCTTCTGGACACCCTAAGGCTTCAAGCCTTCCCCTCTCAAAAACCAAACCCTGAGATGTAGCTGAGCAGGGCATGGATGCAGGATAGAACCTTGGGACAGAAGATCCACTCTGAGAGGCAGAGGGATTGACTCCTGATAACTGAGGAGAGTTAAGAGGGGAAACCATGGCCTGTTGGGCCAAAACGGTATTACTGCTATGACATCCACTTCCTCTGTTCTGAGCCTGCGGAGAAATTGGAGTATCACAGGCACCGGAGGGAAGGCATACGCCTTGTTGAACCTCCACCGATCCGTGAGGGCTTCTATCCCATATGCTTGGGGATCCCGGAACCTCGAGTAATACTTGGTGAGTTTGTAGTTGCATGGGGATGCAAACAGATCCACTTCTGGAGACATTCCCAGTGTCAGGAGCCACTTGAACACCTCTTTGTGCAGGACCACTCGTTGTTGTCCATTTGAACACGGGACAGAAAGTCTGCCTGAACATTCTGGACCCCCGGAATGTAGACTGCCGAAATGTTGGACAGATTCTTCTGAGCCCAGTTCATGATTGGCTCCACTTCCCGTAGGAGGGACCAGCTGCGAGTCCCACCTTGTTTCCTTATATAGGCCACCGCGGTTGTATTGTCCAACCGGAGCATCACTGAGGAGTTCTTTATCAGATGGTAGAAGGATCTGAGCGCCTGAAAGGCCGCTCGAAGTTCCAGAATATTGGATACAGTCTTCCAAGATGGCGAGTTCCATCTGCCCTGAGCCACTTCTGACAGGCAATGAGCCCCCCAGCCCCGATTGCTGGCATCTGAGGTCACTGTGACCCATGTGATGGGGAGAATCGAATGGCAATTGCGGAGATTTTTCCCTTGGAGCCACCAAAGGAGAGACTCTCTCATGGATGGAGTGAGGAGGATGCGCTGATTCTTGCTGGGAGAATCCCACTGTTGGAGAAACCCTTTCTGGAATGGGCGAGTGTGCCATTGAGCCCACTTCACCATGGGAATGGTGGCTGCCATTGTGCCGATCACCTTCAGACATTGAAGAGCGGATAGGTGAGATGAAGCAAGAGTTGAACGGATCCTGTCCCGGATCACCACAATCTTCTCCTCTGGTATCGAGATGGTGCCCACTAGTGTTTTGAAATGGGCACCTAGAAATATGAGAGACTGAGATGGAATCAGGTGACTTTTCTCCAAATTCAGGAGCCACCCAAACTCTTGGAGAGTGGCAATTACTAGACTCCTGTGCTCTAGAAGCTGACCCTTGTCCTGGGCTAGAAGGAGGAGGTCGTCTAGATAGTGGTGAATGCGAACTCCTTTGACTCGGAGCAGAGCAACAACAGCCAGCAGAACCTTGGAAAACACCCGAGATGATATTGTGAGACCAAATGGAAGGCAGGTAAACTGTAAGTGTTGATCGCCTACAGCAAAGCGAAGGAACTTTTGGAAGTCTGCCGCCACTGGGACATGAAAGTAAGCGTCTTTCAAGTCTATTGACACCAACCAGTCTCCCAGGTGAATCGATTGTTGAATCATTAATAGTGACTCCATCTTGAATTTTTCCTTTCGGATAAACTGGTTGAGATGAGTCAGGTCTATAGCAGGCCTCCATATGCCGTTCTTCTTCTGTACCAGAAACAGAGGAGAATACATGCCCTCTCCTCGTTCGCCATCTGGAACAGGAATGGCTGCGTTTTGAGCTAATAAAGAGCTTATGTAAGCTAAAAGAACTTGTTTCTTCTCCTCTGAATTTGGAAGATTTGTTGGTATGAATCTTAGTCTGGGACTGCCGTTTAAGACCCAGGTGTGGCCTGAGGACACTGTCTTGACAGTCCAGAAATCCCGAATTGAGGCCGCCCAAACATGCCGGAAGTGGAGCAGACGAGCCCCCACCTGACATGTTTGAGCGGGCCCAATTTCAAAAGGACTTAGTGGAGTCCTGGTTATTAGTAGAAGCCCCTTTTGTGGGCTTTTTAAAAGAGGACTGCCTGGATTTCCAGGATCTAGAAAATTCCCGACCAGGCCTATAGCTACGTGCTTCCCTTGCACGGTCGGTGTTCTGCGATCTTGAAAAGGTGCGTTTTTGGTTCTGTAAACGCCTGTCTTGAGGGAGGAACCCCGATTTACCACCCGTAGCCCGGGTAATGGCGCTATCAAGCTTGTTGCCGAAGAGGGATGAACCCTCAAATGGAATACGGCACCAAGCCTGCTTAGAGGCTGGATCCGCCAACCAAGGTCGCAGCCACAAGGCCCGATGGGCGGTGACCGATGACAACATCACCCGAGCCACTAGGTGAACAATGTCAATAGAGACCTCCCCCAGAAAGGCAGAGGCAAGCCTGATTTCCTGAATAGGGGAGCTCTTAGCCGCTTCTTCAGAGATACCTCTAAGAGAATCATTCACATTGTCTGACCATGCCTCTAAAGCTTTAGAGACTGCTGCTAAGGCCAGAGCTGGTTTGCACACTGTGCCTGCTGTCAGGTAAATCCTTTTTAGGTCGGCATCAATCCGTCTCTCCAGCGGATCTTTAAATGAGACTGTATCTTCAAGAGGCAGAGTCACATATCTCACAAGCCTCATTAAAGCAGCATCTACCAAGGGAGCTGACTCAAGGTGTTTAACCTCTTCTTCCTTGAAAGGGTATAGTTTTGCGACTTTAGATTGCATAGAGCTTTTTTTATCCATCTTGCCCCATTCTTCAAAAATTATAGCTCCTACTTCCGTGAGGAAAGGAAAATAATGATGCTCCTTGCTGAGTTGTTTGAAAAACTTTCTCTGTTTAGCAGGAGAAATAACTGGTTCTTCCCAAACTAAAGCGTTTTTAACAGCTTTCACCAGAGAAGGAACCAGGGCATATTCAAAGCCCATACCAGGATCATCTGCTTCTGACCCACTATCTGAAGGGGGGGCTGACTGGTGACTAGGTTGAGAAGACTCCCACGTCTCATGGACTGGACTCTCTTCTGACAGGGGAATCAGTGGATCTTGAGGAGAATCACGAGGCTTTGCAGCGTCTCTCTCCTGCAGCGATTCTTTCACGACTCGCTTGATTAGTGTTTCCAGGTGTTGGTCTGCACCTTCCCTCTCATTAGCTGCTTTGGAAAAACAGCGGTCACAGAGACTCTTGCTGGCAGGAACATCCCCAACATATTTTCTCCGGTCCCCTATGAGATGAGGGGGGTGTGGAGAGCCTCTACTGTGGTCTTTAGACTTAGAGGATGAACCATGGTGTCTAGAGCCAGAGGAGGAATGCCGGTGGTGTGATTTAGATGACCCGCTCCTTCTGCGGGAACTACTTTGTCTTTGATCAGACCGATAAGGGCTAAGGAAAGAAGGAAGACAGGAATAGAGAAAGAGAAAGGCAAAAAGTCAGGATAATGCCCTACACTCCGCTCTCTTCCCCCCAGCAGGTAAGTAAAGAGAAATACTTTCAAATCCTACCTGCTGCGAAAGGACTGGCCACCAGGAGGCAGTGAAGAGTCCATGGCTGATGCTGGGAATCACTGCAGGTGAACACAGAGTAAATCAGATACACCAGAAAGCAAAACAGCAAGCACAGACCCATCTGTATTGCACTTACCTGGGGAAGGCTCTGCAGATGCTCAGGAAAGTCGCCGCTATGCCCACGATTATTCCCGAGCTCTGCAAGCTTCCCCAGGCTTTTAAAATTGGCGCCGCGTGACGTCACAGCCGCGCCAGGCCCACGGTCGTCGTGCGCATGTGCGAAACCAGGCCTCGCTTTCGTTCCGGGACTGCGCCTGCGCAGAACGCAGACAGAACCCGGAAGTGGAGGGAGCGGCGGCTGGAACGCACAGGGAACCAGCCGCTGCATAGGCAATTTGACAAAGGGCACACAGAGAGAAAAAACAACAACAACAAATATATACACTGCTGCCATGAAGGCGATATATGCTCACCACCACCTACGATCGACTCGGCCGGAACATCCATACACACACTGGGCTTTTGGCAGATAATGGCCACCTGCATACTGCTAGGCGATCGGCCTGTGCGCGCTTTTCATTCAAGAATGACTCCAGCTCTTCAGCGCTTACTCTGCAATACGCTCCATACCCTGCTAACAGTCAAGGCTTATTGGAGGGATGAGACATCACATCGGTCGGCCGATACGATCGCAGGACATCGTCTTCAGGTAGGAGAACCAAACATAGGGTCCTACGGAGGAGGACAAAAAAGGAACACGGCTGAGAGCCCACAGCTGAAATTTATAGGGAGGGGTCCTATTGGGTAGTTATGGAGGCGGGGTCAACCCACACGTATGCTGTCATGGAGCCTGTCAGGAAAGTTAGTTACAAAAAAAGTGTAAAAAAAAAATATATAAAATAAAATAAAATAGTTGTCGTTTTATTGTTCTCTCTCTCTCTATTCTCTCTCTATTGTTCTGCTCTTTTTTACTGTATTCTATTCTGCAATGTTTTATTGTTATTATGTTTTATCATGTTTGCTTTTCAGGTATGCAATTTTTTATACTTTACCGTCTACTGTGTTTTATTGTTAACCATTTTTTTGTCTTCAGGTACGCCATTCACGACTTTGAGTGGTTATACCATTATGATGCCTGCAGGTTTAGGTATCATCCTGGTATCATTCTTTTCAGCCAGCGGTCGGCTTCATGTAAAAGCAATCCTAGTGGCTAATTAGCCTCTAGACTGCTTTTACAAGCAGTGGGAGGGAATGCCCCCCCCCACCGTCTTCCGTGTTTTTCTCTGGCTCTCCTGTCTCAACAGGGAACCTGAGAATGCAGCCATTGATTCAGCCAGCTGACCATAGAGCTGATCAGAGACCAGAGTGGCTCCAAACATCTCTATAGCCTAAGAAACCGGAAGCTACGAGCATTTCATGACTTAGATTTCGCCAGATGTAAACAGCGCCATTGGGAAATTGGGAAAGCATTTCATCACACCGATCTTGGTGTGGTCAGATGCTTTGAGGGCAGAGGAGAGATCTAGGGTCTAATAGACCCCAATTTTTTCAAAAAAGAGTACCTGTCACTACCAATTGCTATCATAGGGGATGTTTACTTTCCCTGAGATAACAATAAAAATGATTAAAAAAAAAAAAAAAGGAACAGTTTAAAAATAAGATAAAAAAACAAAAAACAAAAAAAAAGCAAAAAAAAAAGCACCCCTGTCCCCCCTGCTCTCGCGCAAAGGCGAATGCAAGCGTCGGTCTAGCGTCATATGTAAACAGCAATTGCACCATGCATGTGAGGTGTCACCGCGAACGTCAGATCGAGGGCAGTAATTTTAGCAGTAGACCTCCTCTGTAAATCTAAAGTGGTAACCTGTAAAGGCTTTTAAAGGCTTTTAAAACTGTATTTAGTTTGTCGCCACTGCACGTTTGTGCGCAATTTTAAAGCATGTCATGTTTGGTATCCATGTACTCGGCCTAAGATCATCTTTTTTATTTCATCAAACATTTGGGCAATATAGTGTGTTTTAGTGCATTAAAATTTAAAAAAGTGTGTTTTTTCCACAAAAAATGCGTTTGAAAAATCGCTGTGCAAATACTGTGTGAAAAAAAAATGAAACACCCACCATTTTAATCTGTAGGGCATTTGCTTTAAAAAAATATATAATGTTTGGGGGTTCAAAGTTTTTCTTGCAAAAAAAAACATTTTTCATGTAAACAAAAAGTGTCAGAAAGGGCTTTGTCTTCAAGTGGTTAGAAGAGTGGGTGATGTGTGACATAAGCTTCTAAATGTTGTGCATAAAATGCCAGGACAGTTCAAAACCCCCCCAAATGACCCCATTTTGGAAAGTAGACACCCCAAGCTATTTGCTGAGAGTCATGTCGAGTCCATGGAATATTTTATATTGTGACACAAGTTGCGGGAATAAGACAAGTTTTTTTTTTTTTGCACAAAGTTGTCACTAAATGATATATTGCTCAAACATGCCATGGGAATATGTGGAATTACACCCCAAAATACATTCTGTTGCTTCTCCTGAGTACGGGGATACCACATGTGTGAGACTTTTTGGGAGCCTAGCCGCGTACGGGACCCCGAAAACCAAGCACCGCCTTCAGGTTTTCTAAGGGCGTAAATTTTTGACTTCACTCTTCACTGCCTATCACAGTTTCGGAGGCCATGGAATGCCCAGGTGGCACAAAACCCCCCCAAATGACCCCATTTTGGAAAGTAGACACCACAAGCTATTTGCTGAGAGGTATAGTGAGTATTTTGCAGACCTTACTTTTTTTCACAAAGTTTTGAAAATTGAAAAAAGAAAAAAAAATGTTTTTTTCTTGTCTTTCTTCATTTTCAAAAACAAATGAGAGCTGTAAAATACTCACCATGCCTCTCAGCAAATAGCTTTGGGTGTCTACTTTCCAAAATGGGGTCATTTGGGGGGGTTTGTGCCACCTGGGCATTCCATGGCCTCCGAAACTGTAATAGGCAGTGAAGAGTGAAATAAAAAATGTACACCCTTAGAAATCCTGAAGGCAGTGACTGGTTTTCGGGGCCCCGTACGCAACTAGGCTCCCAAAAAGTCCCACACATGTGGTATCCCCATACTCAGGAGAAGCAGCTAAATGTATTTTGGGGTGCAATTCCACATATGCCCATGGCCTGTGTGAGCAATATATCATTTAGTGACAACTTTGTGCAAAAAAAATAAAAAATTGTCACTTTCCCGCAACTTGTGTCAAAATATAAAATATTCCATGGACTCAACATGCCTCTAAGCAAATAGCTTGGGTTGTCTACTTTCCAAAATGGGGTCATTTGGGGGGGGTTTGAGGCATCTGGGCATTTTATGGCCTTCAAAACTGTGATAGGTAGTGAGGAGTGAAATCAAAAATTTACGCCCTTAGAAATCCTGAAGGTGGTGATTGGTTTTCGGGGCCCCGTACGCAGCTAGGCTCCCAAAAAGTCCCACACATGTGGTATCCCCGTACTCAGGAGAAGCAGCTGAATGTATTTTGGGGTGCAATGCCACATAGGCCCATGGCCTGTGTGAGCAATATATCATTTAGTGACAACTTTTTGTAAATTTTTTTTTTTTGTCATTATTCAATCACTTGGGACAAAGAAAATAAATATTCAATGGGTTCAACATGCCTCTCAGCAATTTCCTTGGGGTGTCTACTTTCCAAAATGCGGTCATTTGGGGGGGTTTGTACTGCCCTGCCATTTTAGCACCTCAAGAAATGACATAGGCATTCATAAACTAAAAGCTGTGTAAATTCCAGAGAATGTTTGTAGACACTATAACTTTTGCGCAAACCAAAAAATATACGCTTATTGACATTTTTTTTACCAAAGACATGTGGCTGAATACATTTTGGCCTAAATGTATGACTAAAATTGAGTTTATTGGATTTTTTTTATAACAAACGGTAGAAAATATCATTTTTTTTCAAAATTTTTGGTTTTTTCCGTTTATAGCGCAAAAAATAAAAATGGCAGAGGTGATCAAATACCATCAAAAGAAAGCTCTATTTGTGGGAAGAAAAGGACGCAAATTTTGTTTGAGTACAGCATTGCATGGCCGCGCAATTAGCAGTTAAAGCGACGCAGTGCCAAATTGGAAAAAGTCCTCTGGTCCTTAGGCAGCCAAATGGTCCGGGGCTGAAGTGGTTAAAACCAACAAGAAAGACACAAATCTTGAACTTACAAAGTTCACATTTGGTAGAACTTGAAGGCAATATCAGACATGAGTATTTACAAACTGTGTTTGATATTGCGTTCAGATGGGGTGAAATCACCCAAGGAAAAGCCAAATTTTGAAGATGCACACAAATAGCCGAATGTCAACATGTGTGACCTGCCATCATGGGGGATCAAGGGACGTGTTTTGGGGGAGCAACCCCTTCCTCTCAGCTACTTTATTATTGAGGAAGGGGTTGCTCCCCCAAAATGCATCCATTGATCTCCCGTGATGGCAGATAGCACATGTTAACACACTGGGGGTCATTTACTATAGCGCAAATTCACACAAATTGCCGCAAATTAGCTAGCTAGTTAATTTGCGGCAATTCAGCGCAAATTAGTGCTAATAGCGATAATTCGTGCTAAAACGGTATTCACTATAGCGCTGGTGAGAAAATACTCCCAAAATCGAATTTACTATAGCTCCCTAAAACCTAGAGAATTGCACATGGAAATAATGATTAGAGCATGATATAATTGCCTAAATGGTACTGAAATATGCAGTATATTATTTAAAGATTATCTGCTTTTAAACTGTGTGAAAAAGTGATTTCTACACTGAAATATCTTTAAAAGTCTGAAAAGTGAAAAATTCCCCATTTTGGACAACTAGGTGCCAGCACAACTGAGCATGCTCAGACCTGAATATAACTCTCATTTTAACTCAAGTGTCTTTTTTTACCCGGAACTATAGTAAATACCAAAATGAGAGCTAATTAGAGAACATTTTTTGGAAGTTAAAATCTGCTCTAATTTAGTCCAAATGAAGTTTCAGTCATTGATTCTAATGGAACAATTCTAACTTTCACAAAAAAAAAAACCTTTTAATGTTGAGATGAAATGTATCTTTCTGTGAAATAAATTTTCCTTTGTAACATTGTTGGTTCTACTTAAAATATTTTGATTTTAAGAATGCTACAATGTGGAATGTTTTGATGTTTTGGTCAAATATATTTTTCTCTGTCACTTTCACTTGCTGCTCTTCATCTCACAACGATCTTTACCCCAAACTCACACATGTGTCTTTATAATCCACAAACAATACAATTGCTGATGCAAATTTAAAATGAATCACAATTTTTTGTGCTTTTTATTATTTCCAAATATTCATAATTTGAGCACAAAAAATGTGATAGGTGTACCAACATCAGAAAGCAAAATGTAATTCCCAAAAATTTGAGGGTAATATTCTACTCTCACCCACAAAAAAACACCAAATATCACAGAATAAATCAAGAAGAATAACTCTTGAGTAGGGATGAGCCGAACACCCCCCTGTTCGGTTCGCACAAGAACATGCGAACAGGAAAAAAGTTCGTTCGAACACGCGAACACCGTTAAAGTCTATGGGACACGAACATGAATAATCAAAAGTGCTAATTTTAAAGGCTTATATGCAAGTTATTGTCATTAAAAGTGTTTGGGGACCCGGGTCCTGCCCCAGGGGACATGGATCAATGCAAAAAAAAGTTTTAAAAACGGCCGTTTTTTCAGGAGCAGTGATTTTAATAATGCTGAAAGTCAAACAATAAAAGTGTAATATCCCTTTAAATTTCGTACCTGGGGGGTGTCTATAGTATGCCTGTAAAGGGGCGCATGTTTCCTGTGTTTAGAACAGTCTGACAGCAAAATGACATTTTGAAGGAAAAAACACATTTAAAACTACCCGCGGCTATTGCATTGCCGACAATACACATAGAAGTTCATTGATAAAAACGGCATGGGAATTCCCCACAGGGCAACCCCGAACCAAAATTAAAAAAAAAAAAAATGATGTGGGAGTCCCCCTAAATTCCATACAAGGCCCTTCAGGTCTGGTATGGATATTAAGGGGAACCCCAGCCAAAATTAAAAAAAAAAAATGACGTGGGGTTCCCCCTAAATTCCATACCAGACCCTTCAGGTCTGGTATGGATTTTAAGGGGAACCCCGCGCCAAAAAAACCCCAAAAAACGGCGTGGGGTCCCCCCAAAAATCCATACCAGACCCTTATCCGAGCACGCAACCTGGCAGGCCGCAGGAAAAGAGGGGGGGACGAGAGTGCGGCCCCCCCCCTCCTGAACCGTACCAGGCCACATGCCCTCAACATTGGGAGGGTGCTTTGGGGTAGCCCCCCAAAACACCTTGTCCCCATGTTGATGAAGACAAGGGCCTCATCCCCACAACCCTGGACGGTGGTTGTGGGGGTCTGCGGGCGGGGGGCTTATCGGGATCTGGAAGCCCCCTTTAACAAGGGGACCCCCAGATCCCGGCCCCCCCACTGTGTGAAATGGTAAGGGGGTACTTACCCCTACCATTTCACTAAAAAACTGTCAAAAATGTTAAAAATGACAAGAGACAGTTTTTGACAATTCCTTTATTTAAATGCTTCTTCTTTCTTCCTTCATCTTCTTCTGGTTCTTCTGGCTCTTTTGGTTCTTCTTTTGGTATTCTCGTCCAGCATCTCCTCCGCGGCGTCTTCTATCTTCTTCTCCTCGGGCCGCTCCGCACCCATGGCATGGGGGGGAGGCTCCCGCTCTTCTCTTCATCTTCTTCATCTTCTTCTTCTTCATCATCTCTTCTTCCTTCTTCTCTTCTTCATTTCTTCTCCGGGCCGCTCCGCAGCCATGCTGGCATGGTGGGAGGCTCCCGCTGTGTGACGGCGTCTCTTCGTCTGACGGTCCTTAAATAACGGGGGGCGGGGCCATCCGGTGACCCCGCCCCCCTCTGACGCACGGGACATGACGGGACTTCCCTGTGGCATTCCCCGTGACGTCACAGGGAAGTCCCGTCAAGTCACCGTGCGTCAGAGGGGGGCGGGGTCACCGGGTGGCCCCGCCCCCCATTATTTAAGAACCGTCAGACGAAGAGAGGCCGTCACACAGCAGGAGCCTCCCTCCATGCCAGCATGGCTGCGGAGCGGCCCGGAGAAGAAATGAAGAAGAGAAGAAGGAAGAAGAGATGAAGAAGAAGAAGAAGATGAAGAGAAGAGCGGGAGCCTCCCCCCCATGCCATGGGTGCGGAGCGGCCCGAGGAGAAGAAGATAGAAGACGCCGCGGAGGAGATGCTGGACGAGAACGCCGAAAGAAGAACCAAAAGAGCCAGAAGAACCAGAAGAAGATGAAGGAAGAAAGAAGAAGCATTTAAATAAAGGAATTGTCAAAAACTGTCTCTTGTCATTTTTAACATTTTTGACAGTTTTTTAGTGAAATGGTAGGGGTAAGTACCCCCTTACCATTTCACACAGGGGGGGGGCCGGGATCTGGGGGTCCCCTTATTAAAGGGGGCTTCCAGATTCTGATAAGCCCCCCGCCCGCAGACCCCCACAACCACCGGCCAGGGTTGTGGGGATGAGGCCCTTGTCTTCATCAACATGGGGACAAGGTGTTTTGGGGGGCTACCCCAAAGCACCCTCCCAATGTTGAGAGCATGTGGCCTGGTACGGTTCAGGAGGGGGGGGGCGCACTCTCATCCCCCCCTCTTTTCCTGCGGCTTGCCAGGTTGCGTGCTCGAGTAAGGGTCTGGTATGGATGTTTGGGGGGACCCCACGCCGTTTTTTTTTTTTTTTTTGGCGCGGGGTTCCCCTTAAAATCCATACCAGACCTGAAGGGTCTGGTATGGAATTTAGGGGGAACCCCACGTCATTTTTTTTTTTAATTTTGGCTGGGGTTCCCCTTAATATCCATACCAGACCTGAAGGGCCTTGTATGGAATTTAGGGGGACTCCCACATCATTTTTTTTTTTTATTTTGGTTCGGGGGTTGCCCTGTGGGGAATTCCCATGCCGTTTTTATCAATGAACTTCTATGTGTATTGTCGGCAATGCAATAGCCGCGGGTAGTTTTAAATGTGTTTTTTTCTTCAAAATGTAATTTTGCTGTCAGACTGTTATTACACTTTTATTGTTTGACTTTAAGCATTATTAAAATCACTGCTCCTGAAAAAACGTCCGTTTTTAAAACTTTTGTTTGCATTGATCCATGTCCCCTGGGGCAGGACCCAGGTCCCCAAACACTTTTTATGACAATAACTTGCATATAAGCCTTTAAAATTTGCACTTTTGATTTCTCCCATAGACTTTTAAAGGGTGTTCCGCGGCATTCGAATTTGCCACGAACACCCCAAATTGTTCGCTGTTCGGCGAACTTGCGAACAGCCAATGTTCGAGTCGAACATGAGTTCGACTCGAACTCGAAGCTCATCCCTACTCTTGAGTAAAGTAATTCAATCACTTGTATGTCCATAGAAATGCAGTATTTATGTGTTTTTATGTGTATTTATGTGTAGTTATGTGTTGGAGGCTTCTCACACGTGGCAGCTCTGTGGCTTAGAGGTTAGAACTTCTGCTTAGTATCTCTGAGGGTCTGGGTTGAAATCCCAACCATGTTACTTCATGTAGAGAAGTTGTCTCATCTCCCAGGTCCTTTAACTTTGTCTAAATGTAGTAGTTATGTGTAGGAGGGTTCCACCACCATTGTAAGTCTTTTCCAGATACACTATATAGCCAAAAGTATTGGGACGCCTGCCTTTACACACACATGAACTTTAATGGCAGCCCAGTCTTAGTCCGTAGGGTTAAAAATTTGATTTGTCCCACCCTTTGCAGCTAGAACAGCTTCTGGGAAGGCTGTCCACAAGGTTTAGTGTGCCTATGGGAATGTTTGATCATTCTTCCAGAAGTGCATTTGTGAGGCCAGGCACTGATGTTGGATGAGAAGGCCTGGCTCGCAGTCTCTACTCTAATTCAGCCAAAGGGTGTTCTATAAGGTTGAGGCCAGGACTCTGTGCAGGCCAGTCAAGTTTCTCCACCCCAAACTTGCTCATCCATGTCTTTATGGACCTTGCTTTGTAAACTGGTGTGCAGTCATGTTGGAACAGGAAGGGGCTTTCCCCAAACTGTTCCCACAAAGTTGGTAGCATGAAATTGTCCAAAATGTCTTGGTATGCTGACGCCTTAAGAGTTCCCTTATCTGAAACTAAGAGGCCAAGCCCAACCCCTGAAAAACAACCCCGCACCATAATCCCCCTCCACCAAATCATTTGGACCAGTGCACAAAGCAAGGTCCATAAAGACATGGATGAGTGATTTTGGAGTGGAGGAACTTGACTGGCCTGCACAGAGTCCTGACCTCAACACAACAGAACACCTTGGGGATAAATTAGAGAGGAGACTGTAGGTCAGGCCTTCTCGTCCAACATCAGTGCCTGACCTCACAAATGCACTTGAAAGAATGGTCAAACATTCCCATAGACACACTCCTAAACCTTGTGGACAAGAAGAGTTGAAGCTGGTATAGCTGCAAAGGGTGGGCCAAATGAGTTTTGAACCCAATACTAATACTGGGATGCCATTACAGTTCATGTGCGTTTAAAGGCAGGCGTCCCAATACTTAGGCCATTATATTGTATATTGCTTGTGACACTGAGCATGGCTATGGACTTAGGACTGATTCACACCACCGAGATGCAGAAAACATGCGTGGGGATGCCTGGTGGCTAAGTGGGTAGCAGTTCTCTCTAGCAGCACTTGGGATGTTGGTTCAATTCCCCAACATGCTAATCCTTGTGTTGAAGTTTATATGTTCTCCCTGTGTGGGTTTCTCACCACAATCCAAAGACATGCTGGCATTTTATTTGTCTCCTGTCGAAATAGGTTCTAATGTAAGAAAGTTAATTTTGGACTTTGTATTGGAAGCTCATTGCAGCCAGGGACTGATGTTAATGTTTATTAGTACTAATCATGCCCAGGGACTTGGACATTTCAAATTTTAGGGTTTACACTGCACAGGTACATATGCTTAGAAAACTATTGCTTTGTTTATGTGGATGCAAATGGACTTTGATCTCTGGCCTGTAGTTGGAGATTTGATGCACATAGCCAAGAGCTAACACAGTTGCAAATACTATTATGTGTTTCTGCTCATCAGGTGCAATCACTTTAGACATACATGAAGAGACAGATTGAAAGATACTGGTGGGCGTGTACTGCTATTGGGTGTGACAGTGTGCTAACAAAACAACCTCTCTTATATAAAGGCCTGCAGTAGGGGGGTTTGTTTGGCCTGAGAAGGTCAGGTTTTTTGCTGTGATTTTTGGTGGGAGAAGAAATGAAATTGGGAGATTTGATGAAATTCTTGTGCATTTTTTCAATCAAAAGTGGGTTTATGTGGCCATGCTGTCAATGTTGTGCGTGTATTGTTCCTGTCTGATCATGCAAACATCGTTTGGAAGCATCTGCTGACCTACTCTTTTTGATCTCATTTAATTGTGTACATCGAAATGCAGCTTCCAGCAGAACATGGTCACCTATGTATGTGTGGATTGTGGGCTGGTGGTGGGTGTTTTGAATAAGTCTTTTGTAATATTATATGGGAATGCTTTGTAAGAATGACTGTTAAGTATGTTTCTATAATCTTGCAGATAATAATGTGATGTGTTGCCCGCTATACACTGACATTAAAGCTGTGTCCACTCTAAGGTTTTGTCTAATTTTAGATTGTAAGCTCCTATGAGCAGGGCCCTTTAAAATTCCATTGCTAAATGTAGCACCATATATCCTGTCAATTTTTTTGAAGCTAGTAAATGTATTTCTTTTCTGCTGGTAAAATAAAAGTACGTTATTGAGCTTTTGTTGTGGGGTGTGTGCGTTTTTTTTTTTTTCTTCCTCTTTAGTTTTTGTGGGTGGTGGTTTTGGAAAAGAACAATATCTCTTATATTTCATTTCAATATGTATTTGTGCACCAAAAAGCTAGTCTCTTTGCCCTGGTTCACATGCTACTTTGAAATTGCGCTACTTCACTTAAAGTAGCACGATTTCAAAGTAGCAAGGTCAACGTGATTTCAGGTGGCTTCATACACAAATGTCTATTGAAGTCGCACCTGAAATCGGCAAAAGTAGTGCAGTAACTACTTTAGCAAATTGGTGCGGTGCCACAAAAAAAAGTTGCATCGATTGGAACAGTGCCATTGCCAATAGTCATGCGATTTGATCTCTCAAATCACATGACCAATCGCTCCAATGTAAATCTAGGCTTCTACACAACTGCAAGTTATATATAAAGATTTCACCTTTATCATTAACAGCTGTGGAGAATTGCAGGTAATGAATTCAGCTGGTGGATAGGCAGTGTTTGCATGTGTCAGCTCTGGTTCATATTGGTGTGATTTGACATGTCAAATCTGTGGCAATTGCACTGTTCTAATTGGTGCGATTTGTATTGATATTGGTGCAGAAACCTGCACTGATGTCTCTGATGTTGCCCCTACAGTCGGGACTGACATGCAGGAATGAAATTGTGGGAGTTCAGCTGAACGCTTTCCTCCTGCTGTCAGTGTGAACCAGGGCTCAAACTGGGCCTTTTGTCTTTGTAATTCACCTGCTGCTAACCCAGGGACACCATTTCTTATCCAACTCCCTTAAGTTTACCTTCAAATATATGTAGAAATACAGATTTGCATATCTGAAAATAAAAAATACTAATCATTGTTGAGATCAAATATTCGCAGCTGCAATCAAAAGCGTGGTTTCACCTTCTGACCTAGAAATTAGTCATTGTATGCACCTGGAAGTTCCTGTGCTGGTCAGGATCTCCAACTAGGTGGACATGGCGAGGTCTCTTCAGCAGAGAGGAGGTGCTGCTCATTGGCCAGGTAAGTGTAGGATATGTACTTGATCAATGCGGGGGTGGATGTCATAGTTAGATTTGGTGTGGGTGGGGTTCATTGATTTGTTTGGCATCACCACACATTTGCTTCCATCCCATGTGCACACATCACTTCCTGCATTTGTTCTGCTGATGCAAATCAGTAAGGACTATGCAAGTATAAATGAGAGCTCCTTTTATTAAAATATATATGACTTGTTTCACAGCTGGGTGAATTTTCCAGCAAATTTGGACCTCTGAGTTGCATGACAAGTTGTACCCCATGATTCTCAATGTTAACCATTCATATCTGTGCTACTTCAAGTCGCACCAACTTCAAAGTAGTCCCTGTACTACTTTGGTGTGACTTGAGGTATATCGGGTACAATATTACACAGGCATTCCCAGAAGTTGGGGCCAAGGTGCAGCGGCAAAGTGGCAGCAAAATAGTGTGACTTTCAGGTCGCAGCAGTGTGAATGAGATTCAAGGATAACACCTTTGAATTTGGCCCTATTGTCATTTGTGCATCCTGAAGGTGTAGCAAATTTGTCCCTGCACTACCTTGGTTTGACTTTGATGCAATTTGAGGCCCATACACCACAATATTACACAGACATTGCTTCAAGTCATGACAAAGCTGTGCAATTTTAAGGTTGCACAAGTGCAAATGGGGCCTTATTCAAAGGTGTTATCAATTAATCGCATTAGGTTACTTTCACACTTGGGTGACTTTTCATGGAGCTTTGGACCTCAGAGTCACATTAAAAGTTGTCCCCCTTGATTTCTATGCATATTTATTAGAGCTGCACGATTAATCATCATCGTGATTTTTTTCCCCTTTACGATCTTTAAAAAAAGCGTTTCACGATTCTTGCTATGCAAAGAACTCTCTCTGCTCTTCTGAAGCCACAGCCGAAAAAACAGGAAGTCTGCCAAGAATTAGAACATTCTTTATCATTGAACTTAACTAGAAACCTTGTAACAATTTGTCAATTAAATAGAATTCTGTGTAAGTGAGGAAAGTTTAACCACTTAAACACTAAACATTTTTCTGACATTTGTTGGTTTCAGGTTAAAATCTTTTTTTTTTTGCTAGAAAATTACTTAAAACCCCCCAACATTATATATATTTTTTTAGTAGAGACCCTAGAGAATAAAATGGTGGTTGTTACAATATTTTATGTCACACTGTATTTGCGCCTTTCAAATGCCATTTTTTTTGGAAAAAATTACTTTAATGAATTAAAAAAAAAAAAGAAAAAAGTTAGCCCAATTTCTTGTGGGATAATGTGAAAGATTTTACGTCGCGAGAATTGTGATCTTTTTATCCTAAGCAAAAAAATTGTGATTCTCATTTTGGCCAGAACCGTGCAGCTCTAATATCTATGCAACTTCACCCATGTTCACATAGGTCTGAATTGACATGTCAAATTGTAGGCCAAATTGACGCCTATTGATGGCAATGGAACTGTCCGAATTGGTGCGACGCCACAACGATTCCCAAAAGTAGTTCCTGCACTACTTTGGGTTACTTCAGGGGGCGATTTCTTACCTCCCAACTTTTTGAGATGGGTATAAGGGACACCTATTAGCAAAAGTAGGTAGGCATAGGACACCTTCTTAAAGGAGAACAGTTGGGACCTATGTGATTTCACTAGACATCTGTGCAGGAAAGATCACTGATGTCTCTGAAATCGCTGACAAAGTCGGGCTGAGTCACACTTGTGCAACTTTGGACATCAGAGTCGTATGACAAGTCATACCCCATGATTTTCAATGTGTACCATTCATATCTGTGCGACTTCAAGTAACACTGACTTCAACGTAGTCCCTGTACTACTTTGGTCTGACTTTGATGCGAGTTGAGGTCCATAGACCTCAAGTTTACACAGGCATTCCCTGGAATTGCGGCAAAATTGCTGATGCAAAATTGTGGGAAAGTTGCGTGTCTTTCCCTGCGACTTCTGTGTCCATAGACCTCAAGATTACACAGGCATTGCTTAAAGTCGCATTAAAATCTCGCAACTTTCAGGTCGCACAAGTGTGAAAGGTGCCTAAGTCACTGTGCTGAGTACTATTTTATACCTAGAATATAAAGTAGTCCCACCATCAAACACTAGTAAACATATGTTCTCAATATAATTGTGCTCAAATGGCTGAAAATCACACAGATGGTATCACCTACTGAAAGCTTGCATTGTACTCAGCAGCATATGCTGAAATGAGGCAAATGCCTATTAGCCAATGCCACATCGGCATGAGCATGGTTGTTACTATAATATTAATGCCTGAAATGCAAAACATTATTGTATTGAATCAAACATTAGTAAATGTATTTTCTCTGTAGGTAAGTGCTCAGCTCTGTAGCATAGCGGTATACCCTGCTGCCCCCAAAAGTTCAAGCCATGAATTCAAATCCCACTGACAGCATCACCTCCTGGAAGTGTGCATTGTACTCAGAAGCATAATTAGCCAAAGCACATCAGCTTGCTTTATTCCATATTTTAACTCTTCAAATGCATGCAATGGTATGTACTTATTCAATAATATTATGGTATGGAACTCCAAAATTCAAGGAAAAAAATGTCGTAGGGTCCCCCCAGTACATACCAGGCCCTTCGGTATGGACTTTAAGGGGAACCCCACACCAAAATGTAAAATAAATTTGATGTGGGGCCCCCCAAAATCCATACCAGACCCTTATCTGAGCATGCAGCCTGGAGGTCAGGAAAGGGGGGGGGGGGGCGAGTGAGCACCCTCCCCTTCTGAACCTTACCAGGCCACATGCCCCAAAGCACCTTTTCCCCATGTTGATGGGGACAAGCGCCTCTTCCCGACAACCCTGGTCAGTGGTTGTCGGGCTGCAGGCAGGGGGTTTATCAGAATCTGGAAGCCCCCTTTAAAAAGGGGGCTCCCAGATCCTGCCCCCTATGTGAATAGGTATGGGGTACATTTTACCCCTACCCATTCACCAAAAAAAGCAGTGAAATGTAAAAAAAATCAATAGCCGGTTTTTGACAAGTCCTTTATTGTAAAATAGCTCCGAGCTGTCTTCTTCCCTGGGCCATCTTCTCCAGACGCTGTCTCTCCCTCCTCCATCTTCTCCCTGAGCTGTATTCTCCCAGAGCCATCTCTCCTGCCACCGCCATCTTCTCCATCTGCTGTGTTCCTCCGCACCGCTGGTTACCCGCTAATAAAAAAAGCTGCTCTTCTTCCATGGTGGTCTTCCTCCGCTGTGTTGTCACCCGCTGTGTGGCGTCTCTTACATAGCCATGGAGCGGACTCTCCGGGTGACATTATCGGATGGCCACAGAAGACCGCCACAAGAAGAGCGGCTTTTTTTTTATTAGTGGGTAACCGGCTGCGCTGAAGAACACATCAGCGGGAGAAGATGGTGGCAGCAGGAGAGACAGCTCGGGGAGAAGAAACATCAAACACTAGTGAATGTATTTTCTATGTATTTTCTATGTATTTTCTATGTATGACTGTGCTACACCCAATAGGCTAGTGGTCAGCACTTCTACTCACTCATGGGTTCAAATCCCACAGAGAAATACTAAAAGATTGAATTGGTGAAAAAAAAGCAAATTACTATTAGCCAATTAGCCAAAGCAGCATATGCTGAAAATAGGTGAATGCCAATTAGCCAATGCACTTTAAATTTTGCTGATTCTATTATATTAACTCTTCAAATGCATGCAATGATATGTAAGTATTCAATACTATTATGGTGTGAAATTCCAAACACCACACACTAACTAATGGGCAGATTACATTTTTTTGTTTGTTCATTTTAATTCGCTTGTGCAATGAAAAAATAAACACAGCTGGGGGATGGTAGGTTGGCTGGTATTTGAACTTGTACCGTGAGTGCTGTGGAGACATCTGAGCAGACTACTAAGCCATTGTGCTAAGTATGAGACCTGCATAATAGTGTAGTGAGATTAAAGAATGAATATAAATAATTACCGCTTTATAGTCACCTAAATTAAAAAATAAAAAACAACATACAACAAATAGGTAACCTAAATGTTTAATACATGTAACTTTACAGAATAGCAGACATTACTATGTAATAATTATTCATAACTGCATTAGTTAGCTAAAGAAGGAAAAAACTAGGAATACTAATTGCAACATACATCAATAGATGCACACGAGGTAGAGCACATCTCACATAAAAATGTTTCTTTCACATACATGGATCATGGTTACAGTGCAGTACTATATAACAACTTGGTAGGAATTGGCATTTGCATATACGTGGAAGCGCTAATTAGCGCCAGCTTAGAATTTACTAACATGTGTTTCTCATTATAGTGCTAATTTTTCATTCGCACATTCGCCTGTTGAAATTTTATTTGGCTAAAATGGGAGCTATTATTTGCCATAGTGCCCAGTACTTCCTGGCGCTATAGTAAATGACACCCATAGACTTTAACGGTGTTCGCGTGCTCGAACAAACTTTTTTCCTGTTCATATGTTCTGGTGCGAACTGAACGGAGGGGGGGTCGGCTCATCCCTACCTAGCAGTAAAAAGGGTAGCTGGTTCGTATTCCCAACGTATTCGTATTCCCAACCACACCACAAGACTACCTGCCTGTAGTTTGCATGTTCTCCCTGTGCCTGCGTGGGTTTCCTCCGGTTACTCCGGTTTCCTCCCACACTCCAAAGACGTGCTGGTAGGTTAATTGGCTTCTGTCTAAATTGGCCCTAGTATATGAATGTGAGTTAGGGACCTTAGATTGTAAGCTCCTTGAGGGTAGGGGCCCATATTAGTGTATAATGTATATATAAAGCACTGCGTAAATTGACGGCACTATAGAAGTACCTTAAATAAAAATAAATAAGTCTTCACTAATATTATGGTGCGAATCTCCAAAACACCATACACTAGCTAACAAGCAGTTTACATTTGATAAACTTTATTGTATGGTATATAAACCATCGAACACTAGTCAAAGTATTTTGTATATATACTTGTGCTCAGTTCAATAGGCTAGCAGTTAGCACCTCTACCATCAAAAATTCAGGTATTGAAAGACTCATGGGTTCAAATCCCACAGAAGAATCCTAAAAAATTACTATTGGTGGAGAAAAGGAGAATTACTGTTAGCCAATTAGCCAAAGCAGCATACAGTGAATGCCAAGTAGCCAATACACTTTAATGTGGTTGATATTATTGTATTAACTCTTCAAATGCTTGCAATGGTATGTAAGTATTCACTATTATTATGGTGTGAATCTCCAAACACCACACACCACACACTAGCTAACAAGCAGTTTACATTTGATAAACTTTATTGTATAGTATATAACACATCAAACACTAGTAAAAGTATTTTGTATGTAAAATTGTGCTCAGCCCAATAGGTTAGCAGTTAGCACCTCTACCTTCAAACATTCGGGTATTGAAAGACTCATGGGTTCAAATCCCACAGAAAAATCCTAAAAGATTGCATTGGTGGGAAAAGGAGAATGCCAATTAGCCAAAGCAACACAAATATGTGTATATTTACATATATACTGTAAATAGGTGATTGCCAAGTAGCCAATGCACTTTAATGTGAAAGTTTTTATTGTATTAACTCTTTAAATGCATGCAATGGTATGTACGTATTCAATTATAATATGATGTGACATTCCAAACACCACACACTAGCTAAAGGGCAGTTTACATTTATTTGTTTGTTTATTTTAATTCACTTGTGCACTGAAAAAATACACACAGCTGGTGGATGGTAGGTTGGCTGTTGTTTGAACTCATACCATGAGTGGTGTGAAGATATCCAAGCAGACCACTAAGCCATTGTGCTAAGTACAAGACCTGCATAATAGTGTAGTATTATTAAAGAATGAACATAAATAATTACTGCTTTATAGTCAACTAAATTAATAAATAAAAAACATGAAAAAAACAACATACAACAAATAGGTAACCTAAATGATTAATACATGTAACTTTACAGAATAGCAGACATTACTATGTAATAATCAATCAGAGCTGCATTTCTTAGCAAAAGAAGGATAAAAAAAATAGGAATACTAATTGCAATATAAATCAATAGATGCACGGGAAATAGAGCACATCTCGGATAAAAATGTTTCTTTCACATACATGGATCATGGCTACAGTACAGTGCTATATAACAACTTGATAAGAATTGGCATTTGTATATACGCAGAAGCGCTAATTAGCGGCAATTTAAAATTTACAAACATTTGTTTCCCGCTTATATCGCTAATTTTCATGCGCAAATTTGCCGTTTTGTTTCCATTTGGCTAAAATGGGCTCTATTATTTGCCATAGTGCCCAGTACTTCCTGGAGTTATAGTAAATGACCCCCACTGTGTGCATCTTCAAAATTTGGCTTTTCTACTATTTGACAAAAAATGTTAAAATTGTAGTACACCATAAAACAAAGGAATTTGGAGGGGTTTTAAACTCTCCTCAAAACATCAATGATGTTCTTATTTTTTTGAAGAACATCATTGATGTTTTTCTTGATTTTTTCCAAGTCCCTATTACACCCCATGATCTCCTCAATCAGGATCCGTGCACTTTCTGAGATGAAAGGATCTGGATCCACAACATCACGATCACCTAATAAGATAGAAACCAAAAAAAAGCGGGTATTATAGATCCATCTCTTACCTGAGCCTGTGGTCACAGTTGACAATTGTGACAATTTCCACCACGTCTTCCTCCTCCTGCTCTTCTTGTCTTGGGTGGATTTCCCCTTCTTTCAGAGGTGGGGGGTCTCTGGTCTCCTCGGATGAGGGGTGTCCTCCGAGTCTTTTCTCCCCTATGTAAAAAAATAGTATACTTAGCACACAGATATTTGAGGGAAGAACTATAAATATGAAACATTGCTTGGAAGTGGGGTACAATTGTCCATTTTGGCTGAGTTCCAAGATGTAGAATTTTTAGTGTCCTTTGTCAAGCTTCCATACTTTACATGTCTTGTACAAGCTTCACAGATGGAGACACCCCTATAGTATACACTGGAGCACCTGTGTGGGACCCCTAATAAAAAGGGTGTTCTTGTGTCCCACACTAGTGTTCCAGCATACAGATGTCTAAACAGCTGAGTGTCCTCTCCTTACACAGAATCTAGTTTGCATTTCATTCTATTAACAAACACATCTACACAACCAAATTATTTTCAGACAAGTATGCCCTAAAAAATGTGGGCAAATGCATATGGCCCAAACAATGGTGTCTTATAGACCGAAAGAAAAATGTTTGATACGAACGAATAATGTGCCCATGAACATGAAAGTTGACATTTTAAACTGGACAACAGTTAAGAAAAGCACATGGAGCAGCATAAATGTAATAAAGACAAAAAGAATAGGAACACAGCACAACTACTTACTTTTTTGCAGCACTCTCCGGATCTTTCTGTACTGCTTGTGTTCTCTTAATTTTAGGTCCGACCACCGCTTCCTGAGCTGATCTTTCGATCGACGTACCCAGAAATTCCGGTGCAGACTTTTGACCACTTTCGCCATGATCTTGGCCTTTCGGACATTGGGGTTGGGGTAAGGTCCATACTTTCCATTAGGGATGAGCCGAACACCCCCCTGTTCGGTTTAGAACAGTCTGACAGCAAAATGACATTTTGAAGGAAAAAACCCATTTAAAACTACCCGCGGCTATTGCATTGCCGACAATACACATAGAAGTTCATTGATAAAAACGGCATGGGAATTCCCCAAAGGGGAACCCCGAACCAAAATTAAAAAAAAAAAAAAATGACGTGGGAGTCCCCCTAAATTCCATACCAGGCCCTTCAGGTCTGGTATGGATATTAAGGGGAACCCCGGCCAAAATTTAAAAAAAAAATGACGTGGGGTTCCCCCTAAATTTCATACCAGACCCTTCAGGTCTGATATGGATTTTAAGGGGAACTCCGCGCCAAAAAAAAAAAAAACGGCATGGGGTCCCCCCAAAAATCCATACCAGACCCTTATCCGAGCACGCAACCTGGCAGGCCGCAGGAAAAGAGGGGGGGACGAGAGTGTGGCCCCCCCCTGAACCGTACCAGGCCACATGCCCTCAACATTGGGAGGGTGCTTTGGGGTAGCCCCCCAAAACACCTTGTCCCCATGTTGATGAGGACAAGGGCCTCATCCCCACAACCCTGGATGGTGGTTGTGGGGGTCTGCGGGCAGGGGGCTTATCGGAATCTGGAAGCCCCCTTTAACAAGGGGACCCCCAGATCCCGGCCCCCCCCCTGTGTGAAATGGTAAGGGGTACTTACCCCTACCATTTCACTAAAAAACTGTCAAAAATGTTAAAAATGACAAGAGACAGTTTTTGACAATTCCTTTATTTAAATGCTTCTTCTTTCTTCTATCTTCCTTCATCTTCTGGTTCTTCTGGTTCTTCTGGCTCTTCTGGTTCTTCCTCCGGCGTTCTCGTCCAGCATCTCCTCTGCGGCGTCTTCTATCTTCTTCTCCTCGGGCCGCTCCGCACCCATGGCATGGGGGGGAGGCTCCCGCTCTTCTCTTCTTCTTTTCTTCTCTTCTTCTCTTCTTCATTTTCTTCTCCGGGCCGCTCCGCACCCATGATGGCATGGAGGGAGGCTCCCCCTGTGTGATGGCACTCCTCGTCTGACAGTTCTTAAATAACGGGGGTGGGGCCACCCGGTGACCCCGCCCCCTCTGACGCACGGTGACTTGACGGGACGTCCTTGTGACGTCACGGGGAATGCCACAGGGAAGTCCCATCATGTCCCGTGCGGGGGATGGGGCCACCCGTCCCCCGCACAAGTGAATGTACAAGTACAGGGATATCCTGGATGAAAACCTTCTCCAGAGTGCTCAGCACCTCAGACTGGGCCGAAGGTTTACCTTCCAACAAGACAATGACCCTAAGTACACAGCTAAAATAATGAAGGAGTGGCTTCACAACAACTCTGTGACTGTTCTTGAATGGCACAGCCAGAGCCCTGACTTCTACCCAATTGAGCATCTCTGGAGAGACCTAAAAATGGCTGTCCACCAACGTTTACCATCCAACCTGACAGAACTGGAGAGGATCTGCAAGGAGGAATGGCAGAGGATCCCCAAATCCAGGTGTGAAAAACTTGTTGCATCTTTCCGAAAAAGATTCATGGCTGTATTAGATCAAAAGGGTGCTTCTACTAAATAATGAGCAAAGGGTCTGAATACTTAGGACCATGTGATATTTCAGACAAAAATGTCAACAATTCTGTGTTTTTCTGTCAATATGGGGTGCTGTGCTGTGTGTACATTAATGAGGAAAAAAATGAACTTAAATGATTTTAGCAAATGGCTGCAATGTAACAAAGAGTGAAAAATGTAAGGGGGTCTGAATACTTTCCGTCCCCACTGTATGTCCCCAGGCTGTGGTACTACACCAGCCTGCGTCTTCTGTCAGACCAGACTGAACCCAGGTCATCACTTTCTTCTCTTCGCTGCAGCCTTCCCTGCAGCCTTCCTTGGAGGCTGTGGCTCTGGTGGTGGACTTGTAGCAGGAGGAGGAGGAGGATGGGTGAGATCATAAATGTGGCTGTTCTCAGTTATCTGGCCCCTCAGCCCCTTCTGAAGTCCCTCACAGAGGAGGCGTTGGCCCTTCTCCAGTTCTAGCAACCTGGTGGCTAAATAGCAGCCATAGGCCTCTTCAGCGTCGGGGGGCTCCTCAGAACATCCATTGCTTCCCTAATGAGGCGCAGTAATGCCTCCTCCATCACCGTCCCCTTCCTGGGCCTTTTTGTTTGAAGGCAGAGGGGAGGCACCTGGAATTGTGTGAGGCTCCTACTGGGCCCGGCCACCTCCTGGCTGACACTGGGCCTGCCCACCTCCTGGCTGTCACTGGGCCTGGCCTCCTTCTGCCTGCCACTTTCCAGACCTTCCTCCTGGCTGAGCTCATCCTGTGTATAAAAAAAAGGGACATAGTTTTAGTTTTTGGTTCATCAATCAGTTCATCAGCTCATGACTTGCAAATTCAATGTTAATACATATAAAAGAGTATCATTCTGACCCCAACATTTTTTAAAGCTGGTGACAAACATTTTTGGCCACTACTATCAATTGATATGTATACATCATTTTTGGATAAAATCCTTAATAGGTAATCAATTAAAACATCTAGTTAACATCATTAATATTAGGACAATAAATCTGTTGAAAAATAATATACCTGGCTCCAGCTGGGCGCATCAGGTTCTTCCAGGATGGAAGGCCCAGGTTGTTCCTCAACAGCCTCTGCTGGGGTGGAGGGAAGGGTGGAGGGAAGGCTGCAGGGAAGGGTGGAGGGAAGGGTGGAGGGAAGGGTCGAAAGAGATTCCCTGGCTTCAGTCTGGTCATTAAGAAAACACAGTTTTTGGAAATACCACAACCTGGGTACATATACATCATCTGCTGATGCTCCTGATCTCGGGGAAGCCCGGATCTTCTTATGCTCCCTCCTATACATGTTCCTCAAGATCCCAATTCTACTTTCCAAAATCTTCATGGTTGCTTCTGGGATCCAAGTCTGCACAAATTCCTGAAATCTCTCCAGCCTTTCCTTCCTTACTTGTTTGTTGTAATATAAACTGTGTTTGACCTCTCACAGATTCCTCATCTCCCTGTACTTGTCAATAAAATGGGACATAAATTCATGGTCCTTAAACTTATTTATTTTTTCTGTATACACAAGACAAAAATACTAATGTTAGCCTAAACTCTCATAATGTTATCCCAATATAGGCCTCAATCTTTAAGCAGTATAGGCCACTGATGTTCCAAATGTAATAAAATTTACCTTTGTTTCGGACGCTCGCAACTTCAGTTCCTCTTTCCTCCGCGCACAGAACGTACGTATGACACACACGTGTTAGCTTTATATACACTGCGCATGCGTGAAACTCCTCCCGTGTCGCCCGCCCCTGACGTTCTTTTTCACGAATATTCCCCGCCCCTTCTCTCTACGGTGCGCAGTAGGAGCAACATGGCGGAGATACAGCAGGTGTTTGCAAATTCTTGCAGTAACAAGGAAAGCCCGGAGCCAGAAACATCCCGGTCCAGGAAGAGGAGATTTAAGGCCTCCAATATGGCCTTTGAAGAGATGGTGGAGATGGTGGACATCTTGCGGAGGTACGATTATGATGGGAAGCATGGACCGTACACCCAGCCTAATTTGCGCAAGGCCAAAATCATGTCCAAAGTTGTGAAGACTCTGCAGCAGAATTTTGGGGTACGCCACTCCAAAGACCAATTAAGGAAACGCTGGTCCAACCTTAAACTGAGGGAGCCGGATCAATACAGAAAAATAAAGAAAGTGCTTCAAAAAAGTAAGTACTTGTTCCTATTCTGATTATTAACTTGCATGCTGCTCCATGTGCTTTTCTTTACCATTGTACAGTTTTAAATGGCTACTTTAATGTTCGGGGACACAGTAATCGTTCGTAGGAAACATTGTTTGAAAATATATACAATGTATTTAGTTGATACAGAGTTTTAACTACATTTTGGCCTTGCTAATTTGTCATATTAAAAGAAGTTTAGGACATTGTTGTCTAGATGTCTTTGAAACTTGAATAAATTGCAAACTTGATTCAGTGGAATGTAAGGAGAGGACACATCATACACATCTGGACTGAGGAGCACTAGTGTGGGACACCAGAGCACATTTTTTAGGGTAACCCACACAGGTGCTCCAGTAGATACATGGGGTATCTCCATCTGTGAAACTTGGCCAAAAAAGGTAATTATTTTAGTTTGGTAAAAAAGGGAATTTTAATCATGTCTTCAACTTGAATCTCTTCCCAAACAGACAATTGTACACCACTTCAAAGCAATGTTTCATATTCCTATTTCTGGACTCAAATATCTGCGTGCTAAGTATACTTTTGTTTCATTCTCATAGGGGAGAAAAGACTCGCCAACCTGATTGGCAAATTAGCCCAAGCCCCCCCGAGGATCTTGAGGAAGGAGAGGTGGAGGAAGTGGGCGAGATGTGCACCCCACCAGGTGAGTGTCTGACACCCCAGCTTCAGGTAATCTATGTATGCCTGCATATTTTTAAATACATGTTTTTTCATAAATTTTAGGTGATGTGCTGGTTGTGGAAGCGGAAGCGGCGGAACCATTTTCAAGTGACAGCGCACAAAGACTCATTGGCCAGATCATGGCCTGGAATGGAGAGATTGATGAAATGAAGAACATGATCGATGTTTTGGGGAGAATTTAATCCCTTTTTCTCAAAAAGTAAATCGATCATGTTCTTCATTTCCTTTTTAGATAACCACACTAAGTGTTTTTAATTTTTTACAATTTTAAAAGCCAAATTTTAAAGATGCACACGGTGTGTCAACATGTGCTATCTGCCATCAGGGGATCTCAATGTATGCATTTTGTGGGTGCAACCCCTTCCTCATAGTAGGTGCAACCCCTTCCTAGTAGGTGAGAGGAAGGGATTGCACCCACAAAACACGTCCATTGATCCCCCATGATGGGAGATAGCACATGTTGACATTACCCATTTGGAATCCCAATTTGTGTGCATCTTCAAAATATGGCTTTTACAGGGGTGACATCATCCCATCTGATTTTTGGCAATATCAAGACATTTCAGACACTATAATGTCTGATATTGCCTTCATTTTCTAGATGTTGAACATTGTAAGTTCCAGAGTTGTGTGTATGTTATGTTTTAAAACATGCCTATTGGAAAAAAAAAAAAAAGTTAAAAAAAAAAAAAATATATATATATATATTGTTAAAAAAATAAATATATATTTTAAAACAAAAAATTATAAAATGCACATGAGAATGTGCACAGACTAAAAAGTTTGCTAATCCACAATGTGTGACTTCTTCTTTCAATGCTCAATACGTTTTGTAATTTTGTGTTTACAGTGACAATGGGGATTATTTACTAAAGGAAAATCCACTTGGCACTACAAGTGCACTAGGAGAACCTAGGAGACAGCCAAAAAGAAAAGCAAGCAATAAATACATTTCCAGATTTTATCTGATCACTATTTCTTTATTAATAAAAATTAGAAATTGTCTGGCATTGCAATGGCCCCCCTACCCATAAAATAATTAACATATTTCTCCCTAACTTCACGGACGCTTTGGGGGGCCAAGCCAGTACGGCCAGTATCCAGGCCCATCAGAGGATTGTCTAAGTCCGGCCTCAGGCCCAACTGATGCAATATAATTTCTTGCATTTTTTCTTAAAAAATAGTGCAGGATGCAGCATGCTAGGACAATATGATTAAGTTTGTAGTCCGCCATATGGATTACTGTCAGAAACAGTCGGAAGCGGCTGGCCATTATCCCGAAGGCATTCTCCACAACTCTTCTTGCTATGGCCAGCCGGTAGTTAAAAACCCCCCTCTCCAGGGTGAGGGTCCTTTGGAGGGAATGGCCTCATCAGGTGCTCGCCCAGACCAAAGGCTTCATCTGCAATGAAGTCAAAGGGGAGTCCTTTTACGTTATCCGCATCAGGTGGCAATCCCAGGCCACCACTCTGGAGACGCTGGTAGAACTGCGTCTGGGCAAAGACTCCTCCATCCGACATCTGGCCATTCTTCCCCATGTCCACATACAGAAATTCATATTGTGCCTACACCACCGCCATTAACACAATACTATGAAACCCCTTATAGTTAAAATAGTATGACCCCGAATGGGGTGGTGGCACGATGTGGACGTGCTTCCCATCTATAGCCCCTCCACAGTTGGGAAAATCCCAACGGGTGGCAAAATGGGACGCCACAGTCTGCCATTCCTGTGGCGTTGAAGGAAACTGGGGAGTGAAACAAGAAAAAAAAATAAGTACTTTTGCGAATAACATTGCAAGCAGATTACACAAAAAACATTCTTGCCCAACATCAGTATAACATTTATTTTAATTATTATTTAAAGAATAAAATATAAGGCCCACTTATCAGATTCCTCACCCCCTCTGATGGCCCATTTAAGGGGGGGGGCTTAAAAATTAATTTAAGGACACACATACTATTTGGACACATTTTAAGGGGGGGGGCTTATAAATTAATTTAAGGACACACATACCATTTGGACACATTTTAAGGGGGGGCTTATAAATTAATTTAAGGTCACAAATACCATTTGGACACATTTTAAGGGGGTGTGTAGGGAAAAGCACTACAATGGAGCTGACAAAATACATTGTGAAGTGACTAGACTAGGTGTATATGGGGCCAGGATAGCATGCTGGGGAGTAGGGATGAGCCGAACACCCCCCTGTTCGGTTCGCACCAGAACATGCGAACAGGCAAAAAATTTGTTCGAACACGCGAACACTGTTAAAGTCTATGGGACTCAAACAGGAATAATCAAAAGTGCTAATTTTAAAGGCTTATATGCAAGTTATTGTCATAAAAAGTGTTTGGGGACCCGGGTCCTGCCCCAGGGGACATGGATCAATGCAAAAAAAAGTTTTAAAAACGCCTGTTTTTTCGGGAGCGATTTTAATAATGCTTAAAGTGAAACAATAAAAGTGTAATATTCCTTTAAATTTCGTACCTGGGGGTGTCTATAGTACGCCTGTAAAGGGGAGCATGTTTCCCGTGTTTAGAACAGTCTGACAGCAAAATGACATTTCAAAGGAAAAAAAGTCATTTAAAACTACTCGCGGCTATTAATGAATTGTCGGTCCGACAATACACATAAAAGTTCATTGAAAAAAATGATCCTGCCCCCTCTGACGTCATGGGGAAAGCCTCAGGGAAGTCCCCGTCAAGTCACCGGGTGGCCCCACCCTCCGTTATTTAAGAATCGTCAGAAGATGAGAAGCATCACACAGCGGGAGCCTCCCATCATGGATGCGGAGCGGCCCGAGAACGAAGAAGAGAAGAAGGCGCCGCGGAGGAAGATGCCGGATGAGAAGACTGGAGCAAGAAGCAGAGGATAGGAAGAAGAACCAGAGGAAGAAGAAGATGGAAGAAGAAACTGAAGGAAGATAGAAGAAAGAAGATAGAAGAAAGAAAATGAAAAGAAGAAGCATTTAAATAAAGGAATTGTCAAAAACTGTCTCTTGTCATTTTGAACATTTTTGACACTTTTTTTGTGAAATGGTAGGGGTACTTTCGTACCCCCTTACCATTTCACACAGGGGGGAGGGCCGGGATCTGGGGGTCCCCTTGTTAAAGGGGTTTTCCAGATTCCGATAAGCCTCCAGCCCGCAGACCCCCACAACCACCGGGCAAGGGTTGTGGGGATGAGGCCCTTGTCCTCATCAACATGGGGACAAGGTATTTTGTGGGGTTACCCCAAAGCACCCTCCCAATGTTGAGGGCATGTGGCCTGGTACGGTTCAGGAGCACTCTCGTCCCCCCTCTTTTCCTGCGGCCTGCCAGGTTGCGTGCTCGGATAAGGGTCTGGTATGGATTTTTGGGGGGACCCCACGCCGTTTTTTTTTTTTTTTGGCGCAGGGTTCCCCTTAAAATCCAGGTCTGGTATGGAATTTAGGGGGACCCCCACGTCATTTTTTCTTTACATTTTGGCCGGGGTTCCCCTTAATATCCATACCAGACCTGAAGGGCCTGGTATGGAATTTAGGGGAACTCCCACGTCATTTTTTTTTTTTTTATTTTGGTTTGAGGTTCCCCTGTGGGGAATTCCCATGCCGTTTTTATCAATGAACTTTTATGTGTATTGTCGGACGCCAATGCAATAGCCGCGAGTAGTTTTAAATGGGTTTTTTCCTTCGAAATGTCATTTTGCTGTCAGACTGTTCTAAACACAGGAAACATGCGCCCCTTTACAGGCATACTATAGACACCCCCCAGCTACGAAATTTAAAGGGATATTACACTTTTATTGTTTGACTTTAAGCATTATTAAAATCACTGCTCCTGAAAAATCGTCCGTTTTTAAAACTTTTTTTTGCATTGATCCATGTCCCCTGGGGCAGGACCCAGGTCCCCAAACACTTTTTATGACAATAACTTGCATATTAGCCTTTAAAATTAGCACTTTTGATTATTCATGTTCGTGTCCCATAGACTTTAACTGTGTTCACATGTTCGAACGAACTTTTTTCCTGTTCGCAAGTTCTGGTGCAAACCGAACAGGGGGGTGTTCGGCTCATCCCTACTGGGGAGGTTAGTGAAGGCAAATATGCATGAAGGACAAAAAAGGAGCATTAAAAGATTACAGCATGCATGAGGAGACATTCACAGCATATTGCAATCATGGTAATTAGGGATTGAGGAAATATATACAATACATTAGCAAATATTAAATACAATAAAATGTGATGTTAAAGGATAAATCTTACCCTAATATAGTCCTTCTGCAGGACCTGAATGATAGCAGAACAGGTCTCTGGGATAATGATTCCCAGAGCCTGGGGGGAGATGCCTGTTAAGAACTTGAGGTTCTGCAGGCTTCTCCCAGTCGCCAAGTACTGCAACGTGGCAACTAGCCTCTGCTCCGGAGTGATGGCTTGCCTCATGCAGCTATCCTGCCTGCTGATATAAGGGGTCAGCAAAGCCAACAAATGGTAAAAAATGGGGTCCGTCATCCTGAGAAATTTCCTGAAATCGTCAGGATTATTCTCACGGATCTCACAAAGCAAAGGCATGTGAGAGAATTGGTCACTCTGGAGCAACCAATTCTTGGTCCATGAACGCCTCCCCACCCTGTTCATGGACTGGGCTTGGTTCAAAGAATTAACTACAACACCAAGCCCAAGCAAAGCACGAACTCTACGACGAGTACGTACACGCAACATGGCGTCAGAACGAACTTAAACAGAACGCACTGAAGAACAGCAAGGCCTGTGAAGAGAGAACTGAAAATCAGCAACGAGCGGACAAAAATGCACTGAATGAACAAATATGAACTGACTACATGCACTGAAAAGCAGATACAAACCCCACAAGCACAAACTGAACTACAGTTAAACGATCTGAAAAAGCACGAGTCTGAAAAGCGCAAATTGTCTCTTACCAAACTTCTACTAACACGAGGTAAACACGAGATTGGCAGAAGGAGCCCAAAGGGTGGCGCACTTGCTATTGCACTTCCGTTTTATAGTCCTATCGTACCTGGTGTACATCACCGTGTTCTAGACAGTCAGACTTTGGTGTGATCGTGTGTAGGCAAGTCCGTTTCAGCGGAACTCCGTTGAAAAGTCCTTTAGAGTTGAGTCCGACGGAAAGTCTGCTCGTGTGTACACAGCATTAGAGTTGGATTTCACAGGGCTACTTCCCGGACAATCCCTGGGAAAGGAGCGGCTTCCACCACTAGAATGTGCTCCACACGGAGTGCTGTGCTGTGAGCCGGGCTTTTTTCTAAGGGAAAAGGGGCAGGAACTCACCCTCTCTGTCCAACTCTCCGCCCCAACGATGCCCAAACTCCACCCAAACCCCACCCCCAGCCACACCTTCCTTAGAGGAGAGATTTACAGCGGTGCCAAAATATTGTAATGAGTTAAGGCTTAGAACTGTGTATCACATAAGGAAAAATCCCCAAAATCCCCCCCAGCTCTCCTCTCATCACAAATCTCCCCCCAGCTCTCCTCTCATCACAAATCCCCCAGCTCTCCTCCCATCACAAATCTCCCCAGCTCTCCTCTCATCACAATCTCCCCAGCTCTCCTCTCATCACAAATCCCCCCAGCTCTCCTCTCTGCTGACCTCCCCCTCCTCCTCCACACACACATACTTTCTCTGCTCCCCTCCCATCACAAATCACCCCCAGCTCCCCTCTCATCACAAGTTCCCCCCAGCTCTCCTCTCATCACAAATCCCCCCAGCTCCCCTCTCATTACAAGTTCCCTCAGCTCTCCTCTAATCACAAATCCCCCCAGCTCTCCTCTCATCACAAAATCCCCCAGCTCTCCTCTCTGCTGACCTCCCCCTCTTCCTCCACACACATACTTTCTCCGCTCCCCTCCCATCACAAATCACCCCAAGCTCCCCTCTCATCACAAGTTCCCCCCAGCTCTCCTCTCATCACAAATCCCCCCAGCTCCCCTCTCATCACAAGTTTTCCCACCTCTCCTCTCATCACAAATCCCCCCAGCTCTCCTCTCATCACAAATCCCCCCAGCTCCCCTCTCATCACAAATCCCCCCAGCTCCCCTCTCATCACAAGTTCCCCCCAGCTCCCCTATCATCACAAGTTCCCCCCAGCTCCCCTCTCATCACAAATCCCCCCAGCTCCCCTCTCTTCACAAGTTCTCCCACCTCTCCTCTCATCACAAATCTCCCCAGCTCTCCTCTCATCACAAATCCCCCCAGCTCTCCTCTCTGCTGACCTCCCCCTCCTCCTCCACACACATACTTTCTCTGCTCCCCTCCCATCACAAATCACCCCCAGCTCCCCTCTCATCACAAGTTCCCCCCAGCTCTCCTCTCATCACAAATCCCCCCAGCTCCCCTCTCATCACAAGTTCTCCCACCTCTCCTCTCATCACAAATCTCCCCAGCTCTCCTCTCATCACAAATCCCCCCAGCTCTCCTCTCTGCTGACCTCCCCCTCCTCCTCCTCCACACACATAATTTCTCTGCTTCCCTCCCATCACAAATCACCCCCAGCTCCCCTCTTATCACAAGTTCCCCCCAGCTCTCCTCTCATCACAAATCCCCCCAGCTCCCCTCTCATTACAAGTTCCCTCAGCTCTCCTCTAATCACAAATCCCCCCAGCTCTCCTCTCATCACAAAATCCCCCAGCTCTCCTCTCTGCTGACCTCCCCCTCTTCCTCCACACACATACTTTCTCCGCTCCCCTCCCATCACAAATCACCCCAAGCTCCCCTCTCATCACAAGTTCCCCCCAGCTCTCCTCTCATCACAAATCCCCCCAGCTCCCCTCTCATCACAAGTTTTCCCACCTCTCCTCTCATCACAAATCCCCCCAGCTCTCCTCTCATCACAAATCCCCCCAGCTCCCCTCTCATCACAAATCCCCCCAGCTCCCCTCTCATCACAAGTTCCCCCCAGCTCCCCTATCATCACAAGTTCCCCCCAGCTCCCCTCTCATCACAAATCCCCCCAGCTCCCCTCTCTTCACAAGTTCTCCCACCTCTCCTCTCATCACAAATCTCCCCAGCTCTCCTCTCATCACAAATCCCCCCAGCTCTCCTCTCTGCTGACCTCCCCCTCCTCCTCCACACACATACTTTCTCTGCTCCCCTCCCATCACAAATCACCCCCAGCTCCCCTCTCATCACAAGTTCCCCCCAGCTCTCCTCTCATCACAAATCCCCCCAGCTCCCCTCTCATCACAAGTTCTCCCACCTCTCCTCTCATCACAAATCTCCCCAGCTCTCCTCTCATCACAAATCCCCCCAGCTCTCCTCTCTGCTGACCTCCCCCTCCTCCTCCTCCACACACATAATTTCTCTGCTTCCCTCCCATCACAAATCACCCCCAGCTCCCCTCTTATCACAAGTTCCCCCCAGCTCTCCTCTCATCACAAATCCCCCCAGCTCCCCTCTCATTACAAGTTCCCTCAGCTCTTCTCTAATCACAAATCCCCCCAGCTCTCCTCTCATCACAAATCCCCCAGCTCTCCTCTCTGCTGACCTCCCCCTCTTCCCCCACACACATACTTTCTCCGCTCCCCTCCCATCACAAATCACCCCCAGCTCCCCTCTCATCACAAGTTCCCCCCAGCTCTCCTCTCATCACAAATCCCCCAGCTCCCCTCTCATCACAAGTTCTCCCACCTCTCCTCTCATCACAAATCCCACCAGCTCTCCTCTCATCACAAATCCCCCCAGCTCTCCTCTCATCCCAAATCCCCCCAGCTCTCCTCTCTGCTGACCTCCCCCTCCTCCTCCACACACATACTTTCTCCGCTCCCCTCCCATCACAAATCACCCCCAGCTCCCCTCTCATCACAAGTTCCCCCCAGCTCTCTTCTCATCACAAATCCCCCAGCTCTCCTCTCATCACAAGTTCCCCCAGCTCTCCTCTCATCACAAATCCCCCCAGCTCTCCTCTCATCACAAATCCCCCCAGCTCTTCTCTCGTCACAAATCCCCCCAGCTCTCCTTTCATCACAAATCTCCCCAGCTCTCCTCTCATCACAAATCCCTCCAGCTCTCCTCTCATCACAAATCGTCCCAGCTCTCCTCTTATTACAAATCTCCCCAGCCCTCCTCTCATCACAAATCCCCCCAGCTCTCCTCTCATCACAAATCCCTCCAGCTCTCCTCTCATCACAAATCCCCTCCCAGCTCTCCTCTCATCACAAATCCCTCCAGTTCTCCTCTCATCACAAATCTCCCCAGCTCTCCTCTCATCACATACCCCCAGCTCTCCTCTCATCACATATCCCCCCAGCTCTCCTCTCATCACAAATCGCCCCAGCTCTCCTCTCGTCACAAATCCCCCCAGCTCTCCTCATTGCTGACCTCCCCCTCCTCCTCCACACACATACTTTCTCATCTCACCTTTCATCACAAGTTCCCCCAAGCTCTCCTTTGTGTACAATCCTCTCCCCTCTGCTAAACACACACAAACTTTACCTCTCTCCACATATTCCCCCTCCCCCACACACTTCCACAGTGCACTCCTCTCTGAATGAACTCAGTCTCTGCAAAGCTTTCCCTCGTTTTCACAGTGACAGATCCCTCACCTCTTCTGCCGAATCACTGCAGCAGCTGAGGGATGAAACATGGACATGGGACCTCACAGTGATCAAGGGCAACAGCCCTAATTGTGCAGCGCTAGTCAGGGGCGGATCCAGAGTCTAGTCTCGGGAGGGGCACTGCCAGAAAATAAGGTGTTGCTTATGGAACTGAATTTAAAGTCTAATACAGTGTAATACAGTGTACAGAGGTCAGGAGTATGTAGGGTAGTGTACAGAGGTCAGTATTTAGGAAGGGTGGTGTACAGAGGTCAGTAGTATGTAGGGTGGTGTGCAGAGGTCAGTAGTATGTAGGGTGGTGTACAGAGGTCAGTAGGATATAGGACAGTGTGCAGGGAACAGTAGGGCACATGCTGGGGGGTTCAGGAGGGCATACACTGGGGGGGATCAGGAGGGCATACACTGGGGGGGATCGGGAGGGCATACTCTGGGGGGATCAGGAGGGCATACACTGAGAGGGATCAGGAGGGCATACACTGAGAGGGATCAGGAGGGCATACACTGTGGGGGGATCAGGAGGGCATACACTGGGGGGATCAGGAGGGCATACACTGGGGGGTGATCAGGAGGGCATACACTGAGGGGGGATCAGGAGGGCATACATTGAGGGTGAGATCAGGAGGGCATACACTGAGGGTGAGATCAGGAGGGCATACACTGGGGGTGAGATCAGGAGGGCATAAACTGGGGGGATAAGGAGAGCATACACTGGTGGGGATCAGGAGGGCATACACTGGGGGGAGATCAGGAGGGCACACACTGGGAGGGGGATTGGGAGGGCATACACTGGGGGGAACAGGAGGGCATACAGTGGGGGGGATCAGGAGGGCTTACACTAATACACTGGGGGGATCAGGAGGGCATACACTGGGAGGGATCAGGAGGGCATACACTGGGGGGGAGATCAGGAGGGCATACACTGGGGGGGAGATCAGGAGGGCATACACTGGGGGGGATTGGGGGGCATACACTGGGGGGGTTCGGGAGGGCATACACTGGGGGGATCAGGAGGGCATACAATGGGGGGAATCAGGAGGGCATACACTGATACACTGGGGGGGATCAGGAGGGCATACACTGATACACTGGGGGGATAAGGAGGGCATACACTGATACACTGGGGGGGGATCAGGAGGGCATACACTGATACACTGGGGGGATCAGGAGGGCATACACTGATACACGGGGGGATCAGGAGGGCATACACTGATACACGGGGGGGATCAGTTCCGGTGAGTTCCGGCTGAAAAAAAGCCCTGGGTGTGAGGGAGAGTGTGGCTGTTCCCGGCCGGCGCCATCTTTAGCTGACTGAGCTCCGGCAGGCCCGAAGTATGTAGTCAGTTTGCGGGGACCTGGAGCTGGTTTTCTTTTCCCCATGTCGGCTGGCCGCGTTGCGCCAGTGATTGGGAGCTGGAACAGAGTTGTAATGCTGCTTTTTGTTGCTTTTAGAAGTCGGGAACTACCGCGTGGACCGGGAGCTCTCTCCTTATGCGGCCATCTTCCTCGGTTGCTGGCTCCACCTCCTGGCGAGACTACTTCAAGTAGGTGTTCCCCGCAACATTCACAGACAAGCCAAGGCCTCAGATGCATGGCCAGACCAGAACACTTCCCGCAGATTAGTCCCAAGGTCTCATAGCCTCCAGTCATGTACAGGGCAAGACTGCCCTTCTGTACGTACCACACTCCGGTGTCAGTCAGTACAGGTTTGGACTCACTCAGGCCAAAACCAATGCCCGGAAACTGCACCATCTTTCTCTTCAACCCACAACCAGGCACATGTGGCAGCACTTCCTTATCCTCCTCTGTAAAGCGGAGACTCCTCCCCCTGCCAACGGATTGGTGCAGATGCTTCCTGGAAACTTTCACGCCCACCTTCTTCACGCTGTGGCATGCCAAAACTGTAATGGAGTCTGTTTTAACTCTCACAGCGCTGGCGGATAGTGTCAAAAGACCAGGCTGATCCTCTCCCATGAGCAATGAGACTTGTTGGTTCTTCCCCACGTTGCTAGAATGCACAATAACACAGTCTATGAGACTTGCCACCTTTCCACAGAGCCAGATGAAATCCCGATGGAGCTGTAAGCGGTTGCTATGGGCGATTGCTGCGAGTATAACACCTTTGCCCCACGTTGGGCACCAAATGTAGCAAGGTCCTTTAGTCTAATGAGAACCTCCAGAGCCAGGGACAGCTGACATCCTTCTGTTTAGAGTGGGTTGCGAGGCATAGTGGGTATAATGTAAGGTAGATTCATGGGCACCAGACACTTTTTGAATGCAATGAGATTTATTTTCTCTTGAACAGAACGGTGGGAGAGAGGATTTAGGGCCAGGGCACTCAGATGAATGCAATGTCAATTTGCAGACTCTGAGACTTCTACTTGTAAACAGCCATGCAGGGAAAGGCATCCAGCAAGACACCGCATCTGCATGTGTAGGAGCGCTGTCTCCTATGGCAAAAGTCTTAGAACAGTTTCTAACACAAATTGTAACAAACTCCTTTACTTTTATACAATCACTTCTTGTAGCTTCTCAGCCCACTGAGCTCCCAGTCTTTCTCACTAGACCTGCTGATTCACTGCCAATGAATCCTGTGAGCTCTCCTAATCTTCTTACTTTAGTATCCTCCTCAAGTGTCACCCCCACTTCCCTGCTGGGTCCCTGGCTTGGCACTCCAGATACTCCTCAAGTGTCACCCCACTGACTGGGTCCCTGGCTTGGCACCTGCTGAAGTTTCCCAATTCTTCACTGTCCCCGGGTTCAGAGGAAATACTTCTCTGGTACTTGCTTCAGCTACTCACTGTGGTCCCTAGTAGCAAGGTGGTTGGTCCCTTAGTGGCGACAGCTTCCCCTCTACCTCTGACCATGACAGGTTCTCTTGCCGGCAGAACTGTCACTTCTGGTCTGACTGCAATGCGCATTTCCAACCCTACGCTGCTCTCTTGCTTCTGGATAGGCCCTGAGACAGCCTAGAAGCCAGATGTGCCTGGGATAGGCCCATACTCCGGCCTAGGAGCCCGGGCAGTACAAGGCACATCCACCCAGACAGACGTCCAGGTGGCACAGAACAGTGATCACCTGACTCCACCCAAATATATAGGTTCTCCCAGCAGGCTCAGACACCCCAGATACTCCTAATCTGTCCTTGCATCGCCCCTTATCTTACCTAATGTCACCAGGTACAGCGACAGAAGAGAGAAGTGCAGCAATTCCACATTTAAGGTGAAATCAATTGATCCCCAACAATTGTCCAAGGCAACTATACCTGGCAGCTAAATTTAGGAGCAACCCTACCTAGACATCAGGGTGCTACACTGAGTTACTTTTTTAAAGCATAAATTTGCAACAAGTGCTTGTATATAGCCAGTCCCATGCTCCTCTGTGACACCTGCCTTGTTTATAAGCTTGCATGGCAAGCGTGTTATTATAGCGATTTTTGCTTATCAGCTGCGGGTGGAATTGCGCAGTCAAGTACAGTATTAAGCTTTTTTTGTAATAGTGTATATTCAACTTACTTTGAACAATGCTGTTTGTTTTTAAATGGCTATTGTTAAGGGTTTGATTTTGATATTCTTTTTGGGGGGGAGGGGGTTGTTATTTGCATTTTTATACTAGGATTTTTGCAATAACGTTGTGGTTTAGTTTTTGGACTTATTCTGCTGACTAAAACCACATGGGGAGGGTTCAACCGCTATTTTCTCTGGGTTCTTTCCTAAGGTTTGTTATTATAGGTTGTTCTCCCAGCACAGCAAGAAAATTGACCACTCTGGGATGAATGTGTTTCTAACTCTGGGATAAATGGGCTTCTATACCTAGTGTGGTCAGTTTTACATGGGAAAGTAGAGTGGCTGGCAGGAAGCCCCAGGATTTTTACCCAAAGAAATAATTATAAAGGGAATAAGATACATTTTAACACAAGTACATAGAACAGCAGGCACATATTGGGAATATGGCATGTTTGAGTAACATATTCTTAACTAATGGCAAAACTTTTTTATTTGATTTGGATAAAGTAAGGTTTTTTGCTTTCTGTGTCCTATTGGGGAGATTTACCTTTACTTCCTGTCCAATAGCCAAACAGGAAGTGAGAGGAGGTGGCCCTAGGTCACCAGAACTAGTGCCCTCATTGGAAGATGTCCCCTCTGTTCCTGTGCTGGGTACAACCTAAAATTTTGGATTTTCTTTTACTTTCACTTTTGATGATAATGGTATACAGGACAAATATAGAGGGTGAATCTCCCTAACGGGGGCCAGGGTAGTAATAAAAACCTGACAGGTCTTGTAATCCATCTCCACTCTATCCACAACAAAAAATAAACTTTTGCCTTTAGTTATACTTCAGTCATGGCATAGCATAGCATAGCAAAAGCGATTGTTGTAACACCTAAATATTCAGAAGAATGATCTAAAAGGCTTTTCCTTCACTTTCTGTTTCTTATTACTTTTTGTTTTATATCGGGCATGAAAAATGGAAAGAAATCTCCCTGACAGGACACAGACAGCACAAAAAGCAATAAAGATTTAACCATTGTCTATCTAAAACTAAAAAAAAAGTAAACTATTTAGCTTTACATATACTTTCCTAAATAACTTCACACAAATTAAATAATACCATTCCTAAAGCTGAATTCTTATAAGGGCCAAAAATATCCCACACTGAAACTGTACAGGCTCTGCACCAAAATCTATAATGACAAGATCTTTGAACCAAGGCTACATGATTTAGTAGCCAACACTTACTTAAAAAACAAACAAAAAAAACTATTTTTGGCAAATAAAGCTGCACAAAGCTTTATACAGCACATAAAAAATAAACATTTTCTCATCTGAGCCTCTATAAAAGCACTTTATCAGCATTCTGAACTCTGGATCCCCAGCCAGATAATGCTTATTTTTTGAAGGTCTCTTGAATCACAGCAGCAGTAGCAGAGCAGTAGCAGACCTCCAGTGATAACTGCGGTAGTAACAGTCTCTTGTCTCCTGTTGACAGCCAGCAGGAAGATATTTATTGCATTGACAAAATGCCTTCTCTTCAGGAGTTTCAGATGAAGCTAATCAATCAGTTGGGATAGATTACTTAGTTTTTACCACATCAAAATACAAGGAAATCATAAAAATAACTGTATCTAATGGGGATCATTTACACTAACACATGAGAAATAAAAAAGTCATGCATACTGCATTTTTCCATTTTGCAGCTCCATTCACCCGAGTGGCAACATCTGCAAACACAGAGGAACATGTTACACATGCTGTTGTATCCGAATACAGCTCTTGTCTGTGTGAATTCTTCTTTTTTAGACATTATTTTACTGTCCCAAGTTGCTAGATTAATATATGATCTTCATATTAAGGTTTTAGGCTTAGACTGTAACTAGTGTCTGGAGGAAAGCTGCTTCTGGAATCCAAATTTGGATGTCACAGCAAACTGAGTGGTTGTTTAAGTGTAGAACCCCCTAGCGTTGCTAGAGTTAGCTTTTGTACAGTGTAGGTAAATTGTTCAGGCTAACCAAGCTTGTGTGTTTTTATCTGGGTCAGGGTTGAGTGACTCAGGGAGGCTGGGTTGACTCACAGGCAGCATCTCTGATACCTCCCCCTACTTCTGGAAACTTGCAGAAGATTCCAGAAGAATGGGAGTGGAGGGGAGGAGGAGCAGCCTGGAGAATTCTGAGGGCCCTGACTAATCCCCAACAGATGGGTTGGCAGGGGGCAGGCCCCGTCAAATACTCAGGGTCAGCCCAGCTGGGGCAGTGGAGTTTGGTAGGAGGATGGAGATGGAGTGTTAGGCTGTTGGAGGCCTTTGAGAGTAGCCCTGTAGTCTGGAGGGTGAACTCAGGTCTGGGCTCGGGTGCAGAAGGGACCCCTCTTCAAGACACACAGGGGGATCCTGACCAGGAGGCATGGGAGGACAGCAGGAGAACACTGCCGGGCAAATCTCCAGGGAGGAAGACAGCCAGGTGGGCTGGTGAGTGCCCAGTCAGAGGACTGAAACGCATACCTGAGAGGACTAGATGGAAGCAGGCTGGGATGAATGCAGAGTCAGTCTGAGAGGACTGTGGAGTTTTAGCCAGGAGAGCTAGTGAAAGTGGCAGCTGCAGCCAGGCGGGCTGGCAGTGCCTGAAGAGATGATACTGGGATCAGTAGCCACAGGAATAGAAGCACTGGGACTTCTTTTCCACTATACTACCAAAGGGGCCCACGATCCCTGCCTGGAAAGGGCATCTACTACAGATCTAACTGGATCTAAGTTGGGTCATCTTTTCAGTGCTAGCTGGTCCTGGGAGATGTAGTTCTACAAGCAAGATTGTGCTGGAAGTAGAAGAGGAGAAGTGTATATACTGTATGTATATAGTTGTGTCCCTGAAGAATTCTTCTGTGCTTATCAAGTGGGCATCCCATAATATCCCTATCCCCTATGCAAGTTCAACTCCCCTAATAAAATACAAAAACAAAGCTGCAAGGACTAATTCCTGACTCCAGCGTCTGTGGAAAATGTGTGCCTGGCTGTGCAGGGTGGGAGATACCCGTAATCACCAGCGGCTCCTACTGGGGTAGCGCTACATAGTCATTGATCTTTGTTGCATGAATAGCCAATTTACAGTACCAAGGGGTTGTGGGACAGGAGAAATGCCATCATGACTATCAAAACTCAACAGCTTGCAGGGCTATGTAAGTCAACCCCTGCTGAAAAATGAGCAAGAGAGAAAGCACCTCTCCAGGTCCACTAGCCACACACTGCAGAGGTAGCACTGAACAGGTGCCAGCCCAGCTCACAGCTGATGATGAGAAAAAAAGAAAGTTTGGACGGCCATACTACTGTAGAAATCACCTTTAGTTAGAAAAATTATCAAACAGGGTAAACAAATCAAAGGAAATAGCAGCAGAGGAGCAGGGTGACCAGCTGACATGTTTCGAACTACATTAGAGCTTACTCATAGCAATCTAGGACTTCCTTTTTCTCCCCTGCTGAAGAATGTGAGACCTAATACTAATACTATTATTTCTGTAACCTGTCATCTGTTATCAGTAAGGTAAATACCATTTTTATTTTTTGTAATGTGTGTACTTACATTCCTACAGCATGACTTAATTCTAGTTGTTGGGTGCTCACCCCCCAGCATTACTCCAGCATTGCAGGAGTAAGCTTGCTTTCTGATTCAAAAGCCACGCATGCGCAGTGCAGTTGTTCCCTTTGCAGCAAAGACTTTTCAGTTGCACAAGCCCACCAAGATTCTCACACTGCTGTAACCCCTTTCCATCGAATACTCTAGACTACAACAGTATAGACACCGAGCCTCATTCTTTTAGAACAACCAAAGAGATTATTACTTTAGTTATCCTCAAAGAAGTAAGCTCAGCAGGCATTTTGTTGTAACCCAAATAAGTTATGACTGGGGATGAGCTCAGACATGTTCAGACACAAGCCCAAACCTATATGAACTATCCTGCCAGAAAGCTGTCACTACATACTCGTGTCTGAACACATCTGAGCTCATCCCTGGTCAGCTGAAGGAATGTGAACATTGGGGGTATTTCATCCAGGCTTCACGAGTGAAAGAAAAGGCTCACAGGCCCACAGGTATGGCATTTACAGTAAACTTGCCTGTATGGGTCAGTTTAAAGTGATTGTAAACGATCACCTTGTAAAACAACCCATTCAGTTTAAAATAGAAATGAAAGGCAAAACATTTTTGTATAGACATAAAAAACATTATAGTTTCAATATATCTTTATTTGGTTTACCAAAACTAAATAGGCATGTTATATAGATTGGTATACTTTAACTTGCACTTGGGTACCATTACCTAGGTACTTTAATAGATGTAAGGATAGAGGGGAAAGTGTAGAATGGGCAGAGGCCTGAATGGAAGTGAATTAGAGTGAGGCAGGGGAGGGGATGATACCGTTGGGTTAAGTTGTATTTTTACTTTTCTTTTTTTTTTTTTGGACAAGCTAGTAAAGTAATAGCCCGGAGCTAAGTGAAACTAGGTGGAGGGATAGCATGACTGGTGTGGGGCAGTGAGGCGGAGGCAAGGGTTAAGCAGTAGGCCAGTGGGGGGAGTTTAGGTTAACTTTTGGGGGGTGGAGCTTAGGAGTAGTGGTCAGTGGGGAAGAGGAAATCGTACAGGAAAGGTGATTTTGTTGCCCTTGGAGAAGTTTAACTTGGACCAAGTTAAACCTGATGAGAGCAAGAAAGAAGAGGAGGAAAAGCGGCGCTATCGTTTGATTCCACGCACGTTTGCAAATTGGTTGCAGGCGTTTGCAATTTTGGCAAGCGTGATTGGGGAAAAGGCGCCGGAAAATTGCTCACCACTCTTTTATTACCTTGATTCTATTGGAGAAGCACAAAGAGTGTATGGTGGGACTGCTTGGCTGCGCTATGATGAGCAGTTCCGGCAGAGGAAGGTGGTCCGTCCTTCGTTACGGTGGGATAATAAAGACATTAGTCTTTGGATGAAGCTAATGTCTTCTCCGAGAGATTCGTTGCCTTCCTTTCAGGGTGGGGCTGGGGGTTCGGGCTTGGCCAGACAACTGGCCGGTGGTTGCATGGGTTTCTGCTGGCAATTTACTGCAGGGACATGTAAATTCAGAGCCAAGTGTCGATTCAGGCATGAGTGTTCCACATGTGGGGTTCGCATTTGCAGTCACGGTGCTTTAAACAGGGATGGGGAAAAGGTGGGGAGGTTGGAAAAAGGGATGACGCCGGTGATGGTAAAAAAGATGGTCCCCTTTCTAAGGTGATATCCTGATTGGAATGTGGCTCAGCTATTGGAATTGGGGTTTACAGAGGGGTTTAAATTGAATAGTCAACTCCGGGTGGTTCCGCCTGCGGCGGATAATTTAAAGTCGGCGAAAGAGCACGCCGACGTTGTTACGGAGAAATTGTTGAAAGAAGTTGCGTTGGGTCATATGGTTGGCCCGTTCGAGTTGCTGCCGGTACCTGATTTGGTAATATCCCCTCTGGGTGTGGTTCCTAAGAAGGAGCCGAACATGTTTCAGCTCATTCACCATTTGTCCCACCCGCGGGGGGGGTTCAGTTAATGATTCCATTGACCCGGGCCTCTGCACTGTGTCATATACGTCTTTTGATACGGCGGTCGCATGGGAGCAGCGTTTGGGGCAACGGGCCTTGTTGGCAAAAATGGATATAGAGGCTACTTTTCGCCTCTTGCCAGTTCATCCTACGTGTTGCCGTTTGTTGGGATGTCGGTGGCGGGGAGAATATTTTGTGGATAGATGTTTACCCATGGAGTGTGCTATCTCCTGTTCCTTGTTTGAACAGTTTAGTTCGTTTTTAGAATGGGCCGTGAGGGACGTGTCAGGCCTGTCATCTGTCATCCATTATTTGGATGATTTTTTGTGTATAAGGCCTGCGGAGAGCAAGGTTTGTGCATCTCTGTTGGCTATGATTCAGCACCTGTTTGCTACTTTCGGAGTTCCCCTGGCTGCGGATAAGATGGAGGGTCCGGCTACTGAGTTGTGTTTTTTGGGGATTGTTATTGATACAGTGGCTATGGAGTGCCGTTTGCCCTTGGATAAATTGGGGGGGTTAAGGCAGGAGGTGGCTGAGGCTTTACAGGTAAGGAAGATTCAGCTTCGCGTGTTACAATTGCTGCTGGGCAAGCTGAATTATGCCTATGGCGCATATTTTTTGCATGCTTTTGGCAGCGGCCACAGCCTGTGTCCGGGCTCTGCATCACTTTATCAGACTAGGGCTCGAGCTCAAGGAGGATTTGAGGGTTTGGGACTCTTTCTTGGCAACCTATAATGGCCGATAGCTGTGGTTGCAAAGGGTCGTTTCCAACTATGATATTAAGTGGTTGTTGACGGACACAGCTGGTTCAGGCGGTTTTGGGGCCTTTTTTCAAGGTAGATGGAGTACCAGGGAGTGGCCGGAATCTTGGAAGGAGGAGGGCTTAGTACGCAATTTAGTGGCTTTGGAGTTGATCTCCATAGTGCTTGCAGTGGAGCTATGGGGGGAAGAATTTCAGAATCGCCGGGTGCGTTTTCATTGTGATAATTTGGGGGTGGTCCAGGCTATCAATAATAATACTGCGTCTTCGCCACCGGTTGTGCGTTTACTGCGACATTTGGTTTTGCTTTGTTTAAGTATTAACTGTTTTATAACTGTTGTTCATGCTCCGGGAATTAATAATTCTGTGGCCTATGCATTTTCTCGTTTCCAGTGGGACAGATTTCGTCAATTGGTGCCGGAAGCGGATGTGCATGGGAGTCCTTGCCTCGAAAGGTTATGGAGCATCGTGTTGCCACGGCACAAATGTTGATACGTAAATCGGTTTCTGCAGCTACTTGGCAAGCGTACAGTAAGGTTTGGCTGGAATGGGATGCTTTGGTGCTGGAAGTGGGTGACTGTTCGTGATGAAAGTAAGGTGCATTTGCTTCTTTACTTTATAGGATGGAATTTTGAGCAGGGGGTATTGGATTCATATATGGCATGTAAGTTGACTGGTTTGGCCTTTATGTTCCAGTTGGCGGGCCAACGGGACACTATTAAGGGTTTTATGGTTCGGCGTGCTATGCGTGGATACCGCGATGGTTGATCGGCAGCCAACACGCGACGCCCAGTTTCTTTTACGGTTTTGGGGGTAGTGGTTGAACAGTTAGAGAATGTTTGTGTGCCTCGGTTTGAGTGGGTTTTGTTTCGGGCTGTGTTTGTATTAGCCTTTTTTGGGGCTTTTAGGGTTGGCGAGATGGTGAGCAGGAATAAAAGAGGGGACAGTGGTTTAGATGTTCAAGATGTGTGGGTGCACGGGGATGCTATGGGGGTGTTCCTAAGGAAGTCTAAGACTGATCAATTGGGAAAGGGGGCTTGGGTGGAGTTGAGGTCAGTTCCAGGTTCTCCTATGTGTCCGGTGGCGGCTGTGGGGGAATTTTGTAGACTTATGCCCCGTACACACGGTTGGATTTTCCAACGGAAAATGTGCGATTGGAGCATGTTGTCGGAAATTCCGACTGTGTGTGGCCTCCATCGGACATTTTCCATTGGATTTTCCAAAACACAAAGTTTGAGAGCAGGCAATAAAATTTTCCGACAACAAAATCCGATCGCGTCAATTCTGACCGTGTGTGGCCAATTCCGACGCACAAAGTGCCAGGCATTCTCAGAAGAAATTCCGAGACGGAACAGCTCGGTCTGGTAAAATTAGCGTTCGGAATGTATACAGCACTTTCGTCACGCTGCAATGTTTTAAATTGTTTAATACAGCGCACTCTCTTCTTCTTTATAATGTGAGAAGAATGAAGTAGTTTTGCTGCTCATATTCACACAGACTTCTCACAAATGTCTTTCTTTATTATTTATCGTGATTCCCTCAATATATTTTGATTTGTCACATCTGACCAAATTTCTTTTTTGTTGTTTTATTTTTGTTTTGTATTTTTTTCAAGGCTGATGTTTTATTTTAGTTTCTTGGGTTTTACTCCATAATATTTTTGTGTGTGTTTTGTGTGTCAAGTTACCACAACACCATTATTATCTTGTATTATTTAATCTCAAGGAGATTGTTTGGTGTTGGTGTCCCTTGTTAATTTCACATTGTATCTTTGAAGTGTACCTGCCTCACAAACAAACTGTCCTTTTTGAAGGAAAACACACATAGGTGAGTATAATTGAACCAAAAATTCCTTTATTAAGGGCTCAGAACCAAACAAAGAGGGAGGCAACGCTGGAGAAACAGCAGAATTTGGCAAAGCCTTTGACCCCCAGGGCACACATCAATTATTTTACTGCAAAATTGGGGGCCTGAGGAGTCCATATTTAAGGGAGTGCAGTCTGGTCCAGAAGTCCAAGAGAATCATGAACAGCAGCAGATGACATGTATGTCCCCAGGCTGTGGTCATACAAGAGACTGCATCTTTTGTCAGACCAGTCTGAACCCAGGTCATCACTCTCTGGTCTTCCTTCCACGCTGTGGTGGTGTAGTTGTGGGAGGAGGAGGAGGAGGATGGTCCAACTCACACAGGTGGGTATTGGGTGTATTTCGCCACTCACCCCCTTAGTTAGGACTTTATAAAGAAGGTTCTCATACAGCTAGCGTTGACCCTCCTGCATGCCCTTCAGTTTGCTGGCAGCCATGCAGGCAAAGGCCTCTTCATGAGTGGGGAAGGCTCTGAGGGAAGCAGAAGCCTCCTGAATGAGCCTGAGCGCTGAATCCTGTTTGTGACTCCCCTTCCTGGGTCTTTTGTTTGGAAGGCGGGGGGTAGGAATCTGCGATTCAGTCAGGCTCCTACTGGTCCCAGGCTTCTCCTGGCTGCCACTTAGCCCCGCCTCCTCCTGGCTGCCACTAACCCCGCCTCCTCCTGGCTGCTACATTCCACAGCCTCCTCCTGTGTGCCACATTCCAGAGCCTCGTCCTGGTTGAGGTCTTCCTGTGTATGAAAAAGGGACATAGTTTTAGTTTTTTATTCATCAATCACACGCAATTTTCATCTCATGACTGTTGCAAATTGAATGTTAACAAATATAACAGACTATCCTTCTGAGCCCAGCATTTTTCATTCTTGTCCCAATTATTTTTGCCCACTATTGTCTATTGATATGTAAAAAACTGTATTAAATCAGCAATTAGTGATCAATAATAACATCTAGTAAAGATCTTTTATTTATTGACAAGAAATCTGTAGAAGAATGCTATACCTGACTCCATCTGGGCTCCTCCACTTCTTCCTGGCTGGAAGTTCCAGGTTGGACATCGGAAGCCTCAGCTGGGGTGGAAGGAAGAGTGGAAGGAAGGGTTGAGAGGGATTCCCTGACTCCAGTCTGGTCTGACAGAAATCGCAGTCTCTCATAGTACCACAGCCTGGGGACATAAACGTCATCTGCTGCAGCTCCTGATCTCTGGGAATCCGTGACCTTCTTGCGCTCCCTTAGATAAGTGCTCCTCAGGCCACCAATTTTGGCTCTTGGCATCCGGAGGCCGTCATATGACGGCCTCGAATTTCGGGGGTTATATCTAAATGATTCCTGGGGCATCAGACATCATTCAGATACCGGCATTTTCAGCCGGCGATTCCGTACACCATAAGAATGATCATAGCTGCTGTTCCACCGCTTGATCATTCTTACGGGCGGCGGGAGGGGACGTCCCCCCCTCCTGCCACCCTCCGGTGCTTCTACCGACTCACCTCAGCAATCGGTGGGTCGGATAGCAGATCCGCCGGCGCCGGATGTGGATCATAGAGATTTCTGGCGGACCAGATGGTCGCTGGAGTCTGTATGATCGTTCGGAGGCCGGGCGCGATGTTATGACTTCACGCCCGGCCTCTGCATTCAAAAAAACAGCGCCACTTCGGCTGGGAAGCGGTGATCTTTTTTTATTTTTTTTTATTTTAGGCTTCCCAGCCTAGAGGTGAGATGTGGGGTCTTATTGACCCCACATCTCACTGAAAAGAAGACCGATCATGTCATATTGCTATTACAAGGGATGTTTACATTCCTTGTAATAGGAATAAAAGTGATCAAAAAAAATTTTTTTTTTAAAGTGTCAAAATAAAAATTTTTTAAGTAAAATTAACAATAAAAAAAAAAAAAAAAATTTAAAGCGCCCCTGTCCCCGTGAGCTCGCATGCAGAAGCGAACGCATACGTAAGTCCCGCCCACATATGAAAACAGTTTTCAAACCACACATGTGAGGTATCGCCGCAAACGTTATAGTGAGAGCAATAATTTTGCCCCTAGACCTCCTCTGTAACTCAAAACATGTAACCAGTAAAAAATTTTAAAACGTCGCCTATGGGGATTTTTAAGTACCAAAGTTTGGCGCCATTCCACGAGTGTGTGCAATTTTGAAGCGTGACATGTTAGTTATATATTTACTCAGCGTAACTTCGTCTTTCACACAATGCAAAAAAATTTGGCTAACTTTGCTGTTTTTTTTTTTTTTTAAAGCATGAAACTGTTTTTTTTAAAAAGAAAACGCGTTTGAAAAATTGCTGCGCAAATACCGTGCAAGATAAAAAGTTGCATTGACCACCATTGTATTCTCTAGGGTCTCTGCTAAAAAAACATATATAATGTTTGTGGGTTCTATGTAATTTTATAGCAAAAAAATGATGATTTTTGACATGTAGGAGCGAAGTGTCAGAATTGGCCTGGATGCGAAGTGGTTAAATAGGGGATGTTTGCGGTGGGGACCACTGGCTTCACCAACTCCAGCAGTTTCTGCAGCGCTGCCTGCCTCTTGTTTATTATTGTATACATTATACATTATTGTGGATGTTTCACCTGTCACAGACAGGGCAGCTCCTTGTACTTGTCTATGAACAGGGCGAGGAAGTTGTGGTCATTGAAGCCATCCATTTTATCTGCAAGACACAACACAAGATAAACCCTAATGTCAGGCAAAACTCTCCTAATCTTGTTACAATATAGGCCTCAATCTAGAAGCAGTATAGGCCCAAAAATTTGCTCTTACCTACGTTATCACGATCGGCGACTCCGATACTCCTTCCTCCGCTCACAGATCGTACGTACTACGCACGCGTGGTATGCTTTATACACTGCGCATGCGTGAAACTCCGCCCGCCCCTCACGTTCTTTCTATTCTATTCCCTGCCCCTTCTCATTCGGCGCAGTGGGGGAAGAGCACATGGCGGAGACACAGCAGGTGCATGCTAATTACAGCAACGAGGAGGAGGAGGAGGAAAGCCCAGAGGCAGAAACGTCCCGATCCAGAAGAAGACGATTTAAGGCATCAAATATGTCCTTTGGGAAGATGTTGGAGATGGTGGACATCCTGAAGAGGGCCAACTATGACAGGAAGTATGGACCTTACCCCATCCCCAATGTCCGAAAGGCCGAGATCATGGCGAAAATGGTCAAAAGTCTGCACCGGAATTTCGGGGTACGACGATCGAAAGATCAGCTCAGGAAACGGTGGTCGGACCTCAAATTAGGAGAGCATGAGCAGTACAGAAAGATCCGGAGAGTGCTGCAAAAAAGTAAGTAGTTGTGCTGTGTTCCTATTCTTTATGTTTATTACGTTCGTGCTGGTCCATGTGCTTTTCTTAACTGTTATCCAGTTTAAAATGGCAACTTTCATGTTCATGGGCACATTATTCGTTCGTATAAAACATTGTTCGTTCGGCCTAGAAAACACCATTGTTTTGGCCATATGCATTTGCCCACATTTTTTATGGCCTACTTTTCTGCAAATAATTTGATTGGGTAGATGGGTTTATAACTAGAATGAAATGCAAACTAGATTCTGTGTAAGGAAAGGACACTCAGCAGCAGTTTTCACATCTGGATGCTGGAGCACTAGTGTGGGACACATGAACACCCTTTTTATTAGGGGGCCCACACAGGTGCTCCAGTGTATACTATAGGAGTGTCTCCATCTGTGAAGCTTGTACAAAACAGGTAAGTATTCAAGCTTGACAAAGGACACTAAAAATTCTTCATCTTGAAACTCTGCCAAAATAGACAATTGTACCCCACTTCCAAGCAATGTTTCATATTCCTATTTGTGCCATCAAATATCTGTGTGCTAAGTATACTTATTTTTTTTTTTTACATAGGGGATAAAAGACTCGGAGGACACCCCTCATCCGAGGAGGCCACAGACCCCCCACCTCTGGAAGAAGGGGAAATCCACCCAAGCCAAGCAGAGCAGGAGGAGGAAGACGTGGTGGAACTAGTCACCACAACAGGCGAGTGTCTGCGACCACAGGCTCAGGTAAGAGATGGATGCCGGCATATTTATAATACATGGTGTGTTTTTGTTTCTATCTTTTTAGGTGATCGTGATGTTGTGGATCCAGGGCATTTCACCTTGGAAAGTGCACAGATCCTGATCAGGGAGATCATGGGGTGTAATAGGGACTTGGAAAACATCCTTAAAAACATTAATGATGTTCAACAAAAAATGAAGAACATCATTGATGTTTTAGGGAGAGTTTAAAACCCCTTAAAATCCCTTTTTTGCACTTTTTGTGAGCTAAATATTTTTAGCATTTTTTGACATATTTGCGAAAAGCCAAATTTTGAATAGGCACACAGTGTGTCAACATGTGCTATCTGCCATCACGGGAGATCAATGGACGCATTTTGGGGGTGCAACCCCTTCCTCAATATTCCACTTGACTTTTGCCATCACCGTTTCTGGCTGTCAGCAGTCCCAAAGGGTCAATTTTTGCGACTCAGGAGGAATTGTTCCAATCTGGAGGATTATAAAAAAGAAGCTCAGGTTCTCAAATCCAGATTTCTAAATAAGGGCTATGATGGTCAGTTGCTGGACTCATTAATAACAGAAGTAGGCACGAGGGATCATCAGACTCTCTTAGCTGACAAACCACCACAAGTGGAGAAAAGGGACGATTTCGGTCTGGCTTTTCTAACTACCTACTCCAGCCAACATTGGGCCAACGTATAATTAAAAGACACTGGCCTGTCATTAAGAATGACAGAATTCTGGGGCCGTTATTGAGAGACAATCCTTGTGTACTTTTTAGGGGCGCCTCAAATCTTAGGCACTTTATAGCACCTAACGTTCCAGACCCACCAACAAGACCTTCTTTCTTTGGGGATCTAAAGGGATTTTACCCATGTAGGAAGTGTCAAGTTTGTAGCATCAATGCCTTTAGGGGGAGGAGATTACCTGAGTTCACATCAACATGAACTGGTGCCACATACTCAATAAAATCCTTTATCACCTGCACTACGAAGTCCGTAGTGTATTTGTTAAGGTGTCCCTGTGGTTTGGAATATGTTGGGCGCACTACTAGAAAGTTGCAGGTTAGACTGGGGGAGCATCTTACTAATATCCGGAAGGGTTTTGATAAACATAATGTGTCAAAGCGTTACGATCTTAAACACAATAGGGATCCCACTGGTACTACATTTGTGACCCTCGAAAAATATATACCACACTGGCGAGGTAGCAATGGCAAACGTAGCATATCTAGAAGTGAGACCAACTGGATATATAAGCTGGATTGTCATGTCCCTGGAGGTTTGAATGTGGAGTGGGACATCAATTGCTTCATCAACAATAGTTGATGAACACTTCCTCTATTTTGATGTCCCCTCATACATTCCTGGTAAATAAGGGTGCCTATCTTGGTCTTGTTTTCCATTAGGAAGTTTTTTTTGGCCTTGTATAACTTTAGGAAATCTCGGGAAAAAATCCTCCCAATGAAATGTGTTGTGAGGTTCAAAAGGGAGATCATTATATTTTTATTTTTATTTTATTTTTATTTTTATTATAAAAGCTAATTATCCCTTTTTCCAATTTATCTGGATTTCTTCTGTTTGATTTGTCATTCAAAATATTTTTGTGCTACACTATATGATTTTAGAATCTTGTGGGAAGCAATCCACCCGATTGGAGGATTAATGTATTATAAATGTTTCTGCCTTGAAGGGTGTTGCGAACTGTCCTTCAGCCATTTGCACATTTTTATAAATTTTTAAATCTTTAAAGTTCTTCTGTGTTCAAATTGATAAATAATTGTTCTCTTGTGGTAATATGCTAGTTGTCCACAAGATGGCACTAGAAAAGTTTAGGCAGCCCTAGGTGTTAAAACCAGGCTAATTATCATTTGAACCAATTAGTGTTTCCTTTTGCTGGTACTTCAGCTGTTTCTGTGAGCTCCGGTGACCAATGGCTGAACCTTTTCGTTCCGCCGTTCGGGTACTTAATGCGCATGCACGGACGTGGGGGCGTGCCCCTGATGATGTCATTTCTGACAAAACGGCCGTAGGGTAGACACGCACGCACGGACTGCGCATGCGCGGACTTTCTGTATACATCAGAGCTGCTTTTAAACTCCTTGCAAGGAATTTTTATTCATGGATGCCTGTATGGCAATTTCAATAAAAAGAAGCTAAAACTTTTTTACACTATTGGAGTGTTTTCTCTTCCTTTTTTTGGATACTTATCATCGTTGAGAGGGGATTTCCCCTCCCCCCTCCCTCTACTACTGAGAATCAGTCTGCAAACCACCTTTCCAGCGCTCTCAATTAGGAGCCATCCACAGGGAGGACAACATCTAAAGTGGAGGATATTTCATGCTGTCTTTCAAGGGCTGTCTGGTAAGCCTTTAATCTTTCTGTGGTGACGTTTTTTATCAGCGGTGGAAGTCACGGATTTACCCAGCAGAACTTTCACTCATGCATTTGTGGACACTATAATATAATTAAGCACGTTCTTTTTTATAAAATTTGAATTGGTGTTTGCCATTATTTACTTATGGATAATATCCACTAATCCTTATCAGGTCAATTAGTAGTTAAATAATGTGCACGGTCTGTCAGTTTTTTATGTTTTTATTTGCTTTCTAGTACAGTTTTTATTGTCTACTGTTTAGTAGTTATCCAGCGCTGCACTTTTTTGTATATATACCCTTCCTCATTAATAAAGTAGCTGTGAGGAAGGGGTTTCACCCCAAAAACACGTCCCTTGATCCCCCGCGATGGCAGCTAGCACATGTTGACATTCGGCAATTGGTGTGCATCTTCAAAATTTGGCTTTTCTAGGGGTGACTTCACCCCATCTGAACGCAATATCAAACACAGTTTGTAAATACTCATGTCTGATATTGCCTTCAAGTTCTACCAAATGTGAACATTGTAAGGAGGAAGGGATAGTGCGCTGGATTGGATTCCCGGGTATGCTGTGGTCCTGGGTGGTTCTGGAAATGCCAAGGTTAACTAGACTGGACCGCCCTCCTGATGTGGTTTTACTACATGTGGGGGGCAATGACCTGGGTTTTTTGGTGCTCGCGGGAATTGATCAGAGACATTAAATTTGATTTGCTGCGGCTGCAATCATTTTTCCCTGACACAATTTTATGTGGTCTGATATTGTGGCCAGAACGGCATGGCGTTTGGCTCGCTCTGTGGCAGGTCTGAACAGAGCCCGGATTAAAGTCAACAAAGCGGTGGCCAAGTTTTCTGTACGGAACGGGGGTTTGGCGGTTCGGCACAGGGAATTGGAGGATGAAACGTGGCGTTTTTTGCGCTCTGACGGTGTGCACCTGAATGCTATTGGAATTGACCTGTGGCAGCTGGGTTTACAGGATGGTGTTCAGTGGGCATTTAGGGTGTGGAGGGCAACACACACGTAAGGTTATCACGTGTGTGTGCTGTGGTGGTAGGTCTATGTGGTCTTTGAAGGCGGTGCTGAAAATAATGGAGGTTTGGGAGGGGGTTGGGCCCATACGGAGGTATGGGCGACCTTTACCTCAAAATGGTAACAATGGTTGTAATAGGTTGTATCTGGAAGGAAATAATTGGTTGTCCCTGAGCTCGCGTAATACACGCGTGGGGCCTTGCATGGGTGTACCGATACAACTAGTTGGTTAAAATTTATATTTGGCCTTCAAAGACCTCTGGATCAGAGAAGTTGATATAGATGTGTATTTGGGTTAATGTTATTAAAATGTATTTATATGCATTAAGTTATACGTTTGAAGAATGTTGATAATTTGTTATTTTGTTGTAATAAAAGGCTGCTATAGCCATTCGACTCAAATAAAGGTGTTGTGTCGTCTGGTCATTTGGTAAAGAAAGGTGGTAAGTGATGTTGGGTTATTTAGGGGAGCCTCACGATATGGCACATCCCGTAGTCAAGTAATAGCCCGGAGCTAAGTGAAACTAGGTGGAGGGATAGCATGACTGGGGTGGGGCAGTGAGGCAGAGGCAAGGCTTAAGCAGTAGGCCAGTGGGGGGAGTTTAGGTTAACTTTTGGGGTGGAGCTTAGGAGCAGTGGTCAGTGGGGAAGAGGAAATCGTACAGGAAAGTTGATTTCCCACCCTCCGTCCCTTAATTTATGTTCTTGGTGCTTAATGGGTAACTGGTTGATTTGGTTTCTTTGGGATTTTGATTTTGTGTTGTTTTCGGGGTATTTAAGGGTGGTTCCTTTTTTAATGTCATAGCGGCGGTAGGTCTATGGGGTCTTTGAAGGCAGTGCTGAAAATAATGGAGGTTTGGGAGGGGGTTGGGCCCATACTAAGGTTTGGGCGACCTTTCCCTCAAAATGGTAACAATGGTTGTAATAGGTTGTATCTGGAAGGAAGTAATTGGTCGTCCCAGCATGGGTGTACTGATACAACTAGCTGGTTAAAATTTATATTTGGCCTTCAAAGACCTCTGGATCAGAAAAGTTGATATAGATGTCTATTTGGGTTAATGTTATTAAAATGTATTTATATGCATTAAGTTATATGTTTGAAGAATGTTGATAATTTGTTATTTTGTTGTAATAAAAGGCTGCTATGGCCATTCGACTCCAATAAAGGTGTTGTGTCATCTGGTCATTTGGTAAAGAAAGGTGGTAAGTGATGTTGGGTTATTTAGGGGAGCCTCACAATATGGCACATCCCGTAGTCATGGTCACGTAGTAAGCAGAGTAGTAACACGTCTGCAACTAATTTAGAAGATTTAGAAGCAACGTTATAAAGGGTCAAGAGATGCTAGAGTAGAGGCAATTTGCAAGAGGGGCGAGAGGTCCATGAAGACCATAGGAAGTTAAATTTGTCCATCTGGAGATTTGCCTTGGCGAACATAAACTCAAGTTGTGCGTGTTCGTTCAGAATTGTGATGGTTGTAGCTACATCAGGGGGTGTCCATTGCTTCCAACTCCTGGCAATTGTGAGTCTCGTCGCTATGAATATGTGAGTTAGGATGGTTTGGGACTTTGGGGGCCAGGATTCCAATCCTATTCCAAACAGGGCCAGTTTCAGAGTGATAAGTTAGTTATGGAAGAAGCTAAGATGAAAGTGTAAGTCCGGTAAGGTGTTATTTTTGGGCAAAACCACCAAATGTGAGGAGGAGAGCCTGTATGCCCGCATTTCCGCCAGCATTATGAGGACTGGTTAGGGTATATAGAAACCAGCTTGTCTGGAGTTAGGTACCAATTATGCAGTAGCTTTTGGGAGGATTCCCAGTGGGAAAGACATTTGGAGTGCTTTAGAGGAAGTCTTGAGGCTGTATTCCATTGGTTGAGGTCAGCTGAGATTTGGAACACTCTTTCCCAATAGGAAATTGAAGGGAGTTTTGTCCTGGATGTTACAGAGGTGAGGAGGTTGTAATATGGGGCAACTCCTATCCGTATATGCGAGGGTGTGTCAAGTAGGGAAAGAATTTTTGTTGAGAGTTCCTCAGTAGGGCTCAACGGGATCTTTTGGATTGTGTGCTGTACTTGGAGATATTTGAAGAAGGTGAAAGATTTCAAGGAATATTTTGTGCTGAGCTCCTGAAAAGTAAGTAAGTCATTGTAAAGAGGTGTGCAGTTTTGTGGATTCTGGCTCGATCCCAGTCTGCCAAAGAGGTTCCTGGTATTATTGATTCCAGGGATCTTAATGGGAGAGTGTGTATAGAACGTAATGAAGGTCCTTGACATGTTTTGGTTATCAATTTCCATACTTTGAGAGTTGCATTAATAGTGTCCATAGCAATAGCTAGCATGTGGGATTTAGAGTGGTTAAGTTTATAAAGGGATATTACGCTAAAGTGGTCCAGTAGAGCACATAGGGGTGGGAGTGACTTCTCTGGGTTTTTTAGAAGAATAAGGATGTCATCCGCATATAAGCCTATTTTGTGTTATATCGTATCTATAGTTAGCCCTGAGATTGAGGGATGAGACCTGATATGCTCTGCTAGAGGTTCCATAACAAAGGTAAAGATTATAGGGGAGAGTGGACATCCCTGCCATGTTCCTGGGGAAAGGGATGACATGAATCCCGAGGTCCAGACTTTGGCCGACGGTTTTGAGTACAGTGTTGTTATGGCTGAGAGTATACGTTCTGAAAAGCCAAATTTAGAGAGAACCGCTTGAATGTAGGACCAGTGTACCCGGTCAAATGCTTTCTCCGCATTGAGGGAAAGCAGAATAGATGGGGTTTTTTGATGTTCAGCCCATTGGATTAGGTTCATAAAGCATTTAGTGCCGTCTGAGGTTTATCGACCATGCACAAACCCAACATGGTCTGGATGTATTAGGTAGGGAATAATATTAACAAGGCTGAACGATATAAGTTTAGCATATACCTTGGTGTCTGAGTTTAACAGAGAAATGGGTCGGAAGTTGGCTGGATCGTTCGTGTTTTTCCCAGGTTTGGGGATTGTGACATTAATGGATTCCTCAGGAGGGCAGATTTCCTTGTTGGCGTTGTTATTGAGGGCATTAGTAAGGTTAGGGCATAAATGCATCGAAAACGTTTTTTAGTAATCATTGGAGAAGCCGTCTGGGCCAGGGGATTTATGGAGGGGAAGTGAATTATCGACCCTGGCAATTTCCTCTTCTGTAAATGGGGCAGATAGGGTGGTAAGTTGTTTTTCAGTTAGTAAAGGTAGGTTAGTTGAATTTAGGAATTGTTGAATATCTGGAAGTTGGGGAAGATGGGCAGAGGTAGAGTCTTTAAGGTTGTATAGGTTTGAATAGTATTTACGAAACTGCTCTGCTATGTCTGCTAAGTTGGTAATTTGTGTGTCTGAGTGTCCTTTAAGGAACAGGATTTTTGATGCCTCAGCTCGCCTTTAAAACAGTTTGGCCAAGAACACACCCAGTTTGTTGCCTGAGGTATATGAGGTCAATTTAAGGTGCTTAATGTAGAAGTCATAGCCCTTCTGCAGCAAGGAGCTTAGAAGGTTATGGTGAGTTGAGATTTCTTCAGAGAGTTTGGGGTCATGTTTGCTTTTGTTGCGGGATTCTAAAAGTTTGATTTGTTCAATAAGGGAAGATATTTGTTGTGTGCGTCGCTTCTTCTTGTGGGCAGAAAGTTTAATAAGAATACCTGTAATATAGGCCTTATGAGTGTTATATAAAAAAGGGTCTGTATCAGGAGTGGTGTTGGTCTGGAAAAAGAACTCTAGGTCTTTTTCCAGTTGCTGTTTGTATGCTGGATTAGCAAGGATAGAAGAGTTTATCCTCCAGGGTGATGGTGAGCTGGGCATTTTGGATAGTATCAAGTCAATAGATATCAGGACGTGATCAGACCACGTGATTACACCAATGGAGGATGCCAATACTTTTTGTAAGGTATATTTATCAGATAGGAAGAGATCTATTCTGGAGTACACCCCATGGGCTGGGGAGTAAAAGGTGTAGTCCCTTTCGTTGCCGTGTGCACAGCACCAGATGTCATATAGGTCCTCTGATGTTAGGAATGATTGGAGTGCAGCTGCTTTTCTGCGAGAGGGGTTCATTGAGTCAAGTAAAGAATCTGGGGTCTGATTGAAATCTCCGCAAACAACTAGCGGGTGGGATTTGTGTGGTTGAAGTCTGCGTGCCAGAGACGTATAGAATTTTGGTGAAGGAGTGTTAGGAGCATATACGTTAACTATGGTAATTTGGGAGTTGTAGGTAGCAGAGAGTATAAGGCAATGGCCGTTGGGGTCAGCGTCCACAGAGTGAAGCTGAAAGGCCACAGTGTTTTTCACTGCTATCATGACACCTCTCTTTTTGGAGTCTTTGCTGACCAGAAATATGTGGGGAAATTTGGGGTGGTTACATTTAGGGGTTCTTGTGCTATTAAAGTGGGTTTCTTGGATACACATGATATCACATTTAGAGGAGAGAGCTTCCTTCCAGAGGAGAGAACGTTTAAATGGGCTGTTCAGTCCTTTAGCGTTTAAGGATACTATTCTAAGTGTCATGGAGATAGAGTAGGAAGATTAGGAATAGCATGTCTAGGTGTGCAGGCAACGAGAGGGGTCACATCCTTCTAAGGGATATAGTGTTGTATTCTGTTTGGTCGAAGGCGTATATTCTACACAGAGAGTAATAAGCATACATCTGGGTGTCATCCCGAGGAGGGAGGTAGAGAGGAAAAAAAAGGAGGGTGGTAAAAGGGTAACAAGTATGAAAGAGAACAAAAAAAGTTGCGTACATAGTACGCCTCAAATATGGGAGGAGAATAAACAAGCACCTCAATTAGCAGGGCATGGAAGGATTAGTAAAAACAATTTCAAGTGAACTGCAAACACAGGGGATTAACAATCATTAAGGTGTAGTTGTATAAATTGCACCTAAACATTGGATCGTAGGATAGTCATTTGTTTGTGATGTTGCGCCAGTCTCCTTGCACATGGTTAGGTGCATTGCGGTGGGGGGCTCCTTCATCAAGTGAGGGAGCTAGTACCCAGTTGTGAAGTTGTTTCAAGCCCTGTTTCAAATTGAGAATGGTAGTAGTTTTTAGACATGTGCACACTGAAATATTTTGTTTCGTAATTACATTTTCGTACGAAAAATTAATTTATTTAGTTACTCCCAAAATTCGTTTTTATTTATTTAGTTTCGTTAAAAAATACATTTGTCCGAAAATCCGAAATAATTAAGGTCGAATCTGTCATTGAAGGCTTATGGTGTCTGTAGAATGTTCTAAGAAGATTTCGACGAGCAGCTAAACTGTATGATGCCGCAATCGTACATTTCCGGTCGAATGTTCCACCTACAAGCTATAGTAGAATTCTAATGTTGTATGACACTAGTAATAATTATATTTATTAATTATTATTACTAGTCAACCAACATTAGAATTCTTCTATAGCCTATGGGTAGAGCATTTGACCATAAATGTCCGCTCGTGGTGACTGCTTCGTCGAATCTTCATGTCAAATCTTTTCTCTCTATGTCGAATAATCTTGGACTAATAGAGTTAGGTTAGGCACATTCGACCTTTTTTGCTATTGTCTCTATAATGTCGAATCTTTTCTCTCTATGTAGAATAATTTTGGACTAATAAAGCTAAGGTTAGGCATATTCGACCACAGGTTCGATGGACACAGATCGCTATTGTCAGCATCATGTCGAATCTCCTATCTATATCGAACTGTTGTCGCAATGAAAATGAAAATAAAGCATTTGTTTATGTCGGATCTTTCGGTTTTCAGATTCTGCACGTTCGTTATCATTTGTTAAAACGATAACGAAAATACCCGAAATTTGGACGAAAATGCATTTGGACGAAAACAAAATGCACATCTCTAGTAGTTTTGCCTTGGTATGTGATGCATAGCTTGGTTGGGAACCCTCATTTTTATGGCATGTTCTGCTGTTGTAGAACTTTGGTTATTGGGGCAAGCTCCTTCCTTTTTTTTGTCATGGCTGTTGAGATATCTGCATATATGGCATATATGTGGTTATAGGGTTCTGGGAAGGGCGAGGTGTTCCCAGCTGCTCTCAATATTTTCTCTTTTCTCTGGAAGAAATGTATGCGGGTTAGAATCCCCCTCGGCTTATCCGCTGCAATATGTGGAGGTTTGACGATCCTGTGGGTTCTGTCAAGAAGTAGGTCTTTGGCAGAGAGTGCGGGTACAAGTGTAGTGAAAAGGTATTGCAAATCTTATGTTAGCTCCTGAGGGGGGACCGACTCAGGGATACCCCAGATTTTTAGAATATTTTGTCGAGAACAGTCCTCAAGGTCTGCCAGCTTAGATTGAACGCGTTGGAGCTCATTCCCCTGTTCATTGTGGGCATCAACGAGTTCATTATAAGCATCAGTGAAATCAGTGAGTTGTCTCTCCACTCTGTCAGTAGGGTCTACCAAGTCATCTACTTGTAACTGGATGTGGGAGATTGATCTGGAAAGATCTTTTTGAATACCTTTTTGCAGGGTCATGAGCATCTGCTTTAGTGTGTGCTCAGACACTGCATTATCAGTTGCAGGCAAATCAGCCAGAGGTTCAGCAATTTCTTCCTCCTCATCGTTATCATCTCCCTCCTCCTTAGTGCTGTGGAAATGCAGTGATTTTTTCCTTACTGGAGCTACTTGGCTTGGTGAGGCAAATGGTGAGGGAGCAGCTCTCTTGTTCCTGTCCTTGCTCGGTGTAGTAGCAGGGCTGGAGCACTCCATATGAGCTGACTCATGCTGTGCAGAGCGTGGTGGGGAAGCTCGAGTGTCCTCCCTGCTCTCTCCCCTGAGACCGGCGCCATCTTGATTCCTGTGTGGCCACGAGCCGCCGAATAATTCTGTCAGCCGGCGGGGTTGGGGTGGTTTGTTGTTCTATTTTTGGCCATGCCGGCAGGTTCCCTGGGCAGAGCGGGATTAGGCAGTGTGATCTGCCACGGCTGGAATGAAGCTTAGGCGCTGCTGTGTCCCTTGCGTCAGCGGAGCGCTCTGATCAAGAGGCCATGTCAGATCGCGGCCAAACTCTGCCCCATAAAAACATTATAAATACCTTTTTCCCCTTTTTATATAAGTGATCACACATCCTCTGTTCTCAGCTGCATAAGAGCTGGGGGGAGGAGAAGCAGCAGTACACTGAGCTTGCTAGAGAATGGCTGTGCAGTTGCGTCTGTCAGGACAAGTCTGATCATTGAAGGAGAGCAGGCTGAGTTCCCAGTGTAGCACCCTCTAGTGCTAGAAGTGAAGATAGTTTTTTGTGTATTTAGAGTAGGTAAATTTGTGCAGGCTTGGCTAGCCAAGCCTGTCTGTGTTTTTCCTGGGTTGGGCAGAGATCTAGGGAGAGCTGGAGGACTCAAAGGCAGCATCACTGAGACCTCCCCCTATTTCTAGAATGTACTGGAACCTTCAAGAAAGATGGGAAGGGAAGTAAGGTGTAGCTGGCTGGAGTATTCTGAAGGCCCTGACCAATTCCCAATTCGGGTTTGGCGGGATGCAGGCCCCCTCAAATACTCTCGGTCAGTTCAGCTTGGGAGGAGAGTTTGGGTGGAAACTGGAGATGGAGTGTTAGGCTGTCATGGCCTTTGAGGGAGCTCCCCAGTCTGGGGGGGTGACCTTGGGCCTGGGCTCGGGTGCGGATGGGACCTGCCCAAAACCATGGAGGTGTCCTGGCCAGGAGGCACTGTGAGCAAAAAGCAGACAGCAGGAGAACACTGCCGGGCAAGTCTCCAGGAGCAACAGGAACAGCCAAGAGGGCTGGTGAGTGACACACAGTCAGGAGGACTGGGAGACACGCCTGAGAGGACTGGGATGGAGCAGTCTGGAATGGGTGCAGAGCCAGTTAGGAGGACTGTGGTGGCACGGGCAGTGGAAAGGGGCAGCTGCAGCCAGGAGGGCTAGCAGTGCCTGAAGAGGTGGTACTGGGAGCAGTAGCCACATGTAGGACAGCTAGCATTAAGGACAACCTTTTTTTGCTACACCACAGGGGCCCATGGTCCCTGCCTGCAATGGGCATTTGCTTTGGGTCTCACAGAGCCAGTGTCAGACCCCCACATCAGTGCTAGCTGGTCTTGGGGGTGATAGTCTGCAAGCAAGTGTATGTGCTGCAGGTCGTGGAGAGAGGAGATATATATATATATATATATATATATATATATATATATATATATATATATATATACTGGAGTGTATATAGCTAAGTCCCTGTTCAAACCATGAACAGGAAACTAGTTATTGTTAATGAATGTGTTAATGTCCAACTCTGTATTTAATCCATGTGGGGTGAAAGTCTTTAGGTTATATATCCATCTAATCTCTAATTTAGATATCTCTCTCTTGATGGAATTTCCTTGCGAGTATGTGATGTACTTATCAATTGCCATAAAAAGAGTTTCATTCAGATCCCTAATATGGACCCTTGTGTAATAACTGGGGACACTGGGGCTCTTAAAACCTCTCTTTAAATTCCCAACAGGTTCATTTAACCATAAATATAAGGCTCTTCCTGGTTAACCCACATTATGCAGGCTACAGAAACACTGCAATAAATAAACAATATTTTTTGAGTAGCAAATAATAAACTATTTAAATTGGATATGATTTTAAGGTGGCAGTAGAATGCAAGTAACCTTTTTTTAATACAAAGCTGATTGATCTGACAGATCATGCATTTTTTATAGGGATAAAAACCCTCGTGTTGTGAAAGAAAATAGGTCTAATGGGAGGATCAGTGATATTAGGGGCGACTTTCTGTCTCAATGATGGAGCTTCCCTAAAGAAAACTTGGGGTTATCTGATAATAAAGAGCCCAAGACATTGTCATTCTGAAAGTGGTTGTAAAGGCACAAGGTTTTTGATCTTCATGCATTCTAAAACTTTTTGTGTGCAGCAGCCCCCCCAGCCCCCCGATACTTACCTGAGCCACTTCTAGATCAAGTGATGTCCACGAGAGCCTTGCCTCTCAGGGATCTTGCATTCCTGACTGGATTTTGGCATCAGCGGAAGCCATTAGATATCAATCGCTAACAGTAAGCCATTTCGTAGATGAAGGGGGCAGGGCCAAGCCATGGCTCCATGTGTGAATGGACAGACAGAGCCATGGCTCAAGAGTGCACCTGCTTTGGTGCCCCCAGAGCAAGCTGCTTGTTGTGGGGGCATCCATCAGGAGGGAGGGGCCAGGAGCGCCAGCGTGATATCTGAGAAGAGGAGGACCCAGGCTGCTCTGTGCAAAACCACTGCACAGAGCAGGTAAGTATAATGTGTTTGTTATTTAAAAAAAACATGGCTTTAATATTGCTTTAAGGATAGGCCAATGCTTTCTGATCATATTCTTCACTGCATAATGTTGAGCGGAAAAGGTAGTAATCAAAGATAATGTACAAAAATAAATGACAATAACATTTATTTTGTACATTATCTTATATGTGGGGACACCCCTTTTAATGTTGGCTTCCACTCTTTGAGGATTTGATTTTTTGGTTTGCGGATTAGTCTTTTCACGTTATCAGTAATCATAGATAGAAAGAAATCACGAGAATCATTCCCTTCCATTCACTAGCATCCCTATCTCGTAATAGTACATCTCTCTCAATTGATTGCACTTGGGAGAGAGTCATGTCTAAAGCAACCTCATCATAACTTTTTTCCAAATATCGAGTTTTTAGAACACTGGTCTGGTCATTAAAATCCTCCAAATGAACTATTTCTTCTTAAAAAAAAAGAAACTTCCCATGAGAAACAGAACCAAACCAAGAATTATGATTGCAACTACTCAATGAGATAAATGAGTTCCTGTCAGTAGATTTCAAATAGGCGCTGGTAATCAATAATGTAATACTGAGATTCAAGAAGTGTATTTGATGTTGACTAACTTCAAAATTAAGTTGTATTCCACAATCGTTAAAATTAAGTTCTGTCATGAAACCTTCAACAGAAGAAACCATCCCATAGGAGGAGGATGTCATCAATATACCTCCTCCACAGAACCAATTGAGGTCTGGGAGAAGCATTGGCCTATCTTCAAGAATGATAATGACTTGGGTCCTTTACTACCAGATAAGCCCCAAGTTTTGTTTAGGAGAGCTCCATCGAGACAGAAAGTTGCCCCTAATATCATTGGTCCTCCTATTAATTAGACCTTTTTTCTTTCAAAGCATTAAGGGTTTTTATCCCTATAAAAAATGCACGATCTTTTAGATCAACCAGCTTTGTAATAAAAAAGGTTACTTCATTTTAGTCTACTGTCACTTTGAAATCATATCCGATTAAATCATTTATTACTTGCTCCTCAAAAAATGTTGTTTGTCTATTGCAGTGTTCCTGTTGCCTGCAAAATGCGGGTTGAACAGGGGGGAGCCTTATATGTTGGGTTAAATGAACATGTTGGGAATATTAGGAGGGGTTTTAAGAGCCCTAGTGTCTCCAGTCATTACACAAGGGTCCATAATAGGGATCTTAATGGAACCCTTTTTTATAGTAATTGATAAGTATGTCTCACACTCGTGATGAAATTCCATCAAGAGAGAAATATATAAATTAGAGAAGAGACGGATATATGACCTGAAAACCTTCACCCCACATGGATTAAATATAGAGTGGGGCGTTAACATATTAATTAAAAATAGCTAGTTTCCTGTTCTTGGGTCAATTTATTTATTTTAGTTATTTTGCTTTATTCCCTGCAACATTTGTGGTAAAATGATATTACTTTAAGTCAAGAATACATACATCAAAAAATACATCTTTATAACAATTTTATGATTTTTTTAAAATTGTTATTTTGGGTTGGAATAGTGTTTTGTATAATGATCCATTTCAATTAGATTAATAGCTTGAGCAGGATATCAACAACAGCTGAGTAACTGTGGCGAGAGATGGGAGCTGCCAATTAGCCGACAGCTGAGCAGCCAGCTCAGAGAAAGAAGGGCTGAGCCTAGCCCTGACAGTACCCCCTCCTTAACGACTCCTCCCCCTCGGAGGACCACCAGGCTTGAGAGGAAAACGTCTATGGAAATCACGGAGGAGGACAGGGGCATGTACGTCCGAGGATGAGACCCAAGAGCGTTCCTCTGGACAGTACCCTTTCCAATGCACCAGGTACTGTATGCGCCCACGGAACCTATGGGAGTCAACAATGGACTGTACTTCATACTCCTCATGGTTCTCAACCTGTACAGGGTGAGGACATGGCACCGAGGTGGTAAAGCGGTTTCAGACCAAAGGTTTTAATAAGGAGACATGAAATACATTTGAAATATGCATATTAAAAGGAAGGTCTAATGCGTAAGCCACTGGGTTAATCCTGCAAAGAATACGGAAAGGCCCAATAAACCAAGGTGCGAACTTCAGAGAGGGAACACAAAGTCGGAGATTGCGACATGACAGCCAGACCCTGTCCACCTGGTAGGAAGGTGCAGGCAGGAGTCTGCAGTCAGCTTGGAGTCTGTACCTATCATTAGCATGACACAAAGCCTCCTGGACTTTTGCCCAAGTAGAACGAAGACCATAGTGTTTACTACCACGAGTGTTGGCTGGCGTTTTTTTTTTGGGGAGGTGGCAAATAACAACCCACCCCCCCATGAGCAGCTGGCGACACCTCCCCCCTCGCTGTGTGCCGGTCGGTCCGGCACTTACTCCATCTAGGCAGCAGGTGGTGGGCAGTGGCTCCTGTGTTCTCTCCTATATCATGGCAGCGTCTGCCATGTGGCTCCTCCCCTCCTCCTAGGCGTCCAATAGGATCACCTTTTCAGCCAATCGGGTGAAGGGTCTCAAGACCCACTTCCTGATTGGCTGGGAGGAGGATCAATGTTACAATAGCGAATATTCATTTTCCACCCTATTTTGAAGCCTATACAAGCCTTTAGCTCTAATTAGGTGCTTAAAAAACCACCCCCCCACTGGAATCCATGCATCCGGCGTCCTGCAAGGGACTGGACGCATGGACGGGGGGTGGGGGCGGTGCCCGTGCACCCTCAATGGGCAAGCCACCCTTGATTATCACAATATCCTGTACATATTTGTGCAGCTGCTTAGATCAAAATTAATTTTAACCATTTGCACGGTTTTCTTATTTATATATGCACTTAACTTTTCCAGACAGCACAGTTAGTAGGATGACACTACTTCTTCTCAGACAAGGGATACAGTCGTGCCATCTCCCTGCTAATTAGACAATGAAGAAGCAGCAATACACTGATCAGTCATTGACTCTTCTTTCCCTGCTCTGTCCTACTGTCAGCATGGTTTCTTAGCATATGTACACACAGTAGAGCCTAATTAGCTCTAAATGCAGCCCCTCTCTCTAAAAGTGCTGGCAGAGGAAGAGGCTGGGGATGACAGGCTGGTATAAAAGCAAATCCAGACCTATATGCTGAATAAAGACAGACATTCAATAGTTTTTAAATAAATACAAATATAATTGTATTATTAAATATCTGCTGGGAGATACACTGTGCGCGTTACTGATTTATCCTTTTGTAAGCAGCATTCTTAATAGATGTATTAGTTTGTGCTTGCCTCTGGAATGAAAAGTATTTATCATTCCTGCACTTTTATCTAGAGTTTTCATGACCATGCTCTTGATTAACCCTGATTTCTTTTTTGTTTCTCCATGTATCACCTACATGTATAGTTTTCAACAAATACAATTTTATTTTTTATTATTATTATTAATAATAATTAAGTCTTCATTGTCACTGTACAAAAACACACAACTAAATTTACATTTGCATTTTCTGAATGGTGAATTAAAAAATTAAAAACAATGACCACAGACAACATAAACAGATGTTAGCAAACAAATTAACAAAATTCCAAATGACAGAATTATATGAGTAACAGCACTTTTCTTTTTTCTCTGGTTAATTATTATAACATTTACTTATCTCGGTTGAATGGTCAGTTAATTTCTCCTGCAGGGGGTGAAAAACTATTTTGCCATTTAATCTCAGGTTACCCAGAATTGACATTGACCCCTCTGTCCAAATTATGAATATACAACATGTTCAAAACTTTTCCTGCCTTTAACTACTATTTCTGTCTTTCCAGCAAGTTCAGCTGTGCTGAAAAAAAGGACTGGTACAGTGGGGCAAAAAGTATTTAGTCACCAATTGTGCAAGTTCTCCCATTTAAAAAGATGAGAGAGGCCTGTAATTGTCACCATAGGTATACCTCAACTATGAAAGACAACATTTGGAAACAAATCCAGACAATCACATTGTCTGATTTTTTAAAGAATTATTTGCAAATTATGGTGGAAAATAAGTATTTGGTCAACATCAAAAGTTCATCTCAAGACTTTGTTATATATCCTTTGTTGGCAATGACAGAGGTCAAACGTTTTCTGTAAGTCTTCACAAGGTTGTCACACACTGTTGCTGGTATGTTGGCCCATTCCTCCATGCAGATCTCCTCTAGAGCAGTGATGTTTTAGGGCTGTCGCTGGGTAACACGGACTTTCAACTCCCTCCAAAGGTTTTCTATGGGGTTGAGATCTGGAGACTGGCTAGGCTACTCCAGGACTTTGAAATGCTTCTTACCTCAGATGGGCCTGGACATGTACTGGCTTAAGCAGGGGGACACGTCTGGCACTGCAGGATCTGAGTCCCTGGCAGTGTAGTGTGTTACTGATGGTAGCCTTTGTTAAGTTGGTCCCAGCTCTCTGCAGGTCAATCACTAGGTCCCCCCGTGTGGTTCTGGGATTTTTGCTCACCGTCCTTGTGATCATTTTGACCCCACAGGGTGAGATCTTGTGTGGAGCCCCAGATCGAGGGAGATTATCAGTGGTCTTGTATAACTTCCATTTCTAACTATTGCTCCCACAGTTGATTTATTCACACCAAGCTGCTTGCCTATTGCAGATTCAGTCTTCCCAGCCTGGTGCAGGTCTACAATTTTGTTTCTGGTGTCCTTCGACAGCTCTTTGGTCTTCATCATGGTGGAGTTTGGAGTGTGACAGTTTGAGGTTGTGGACAGGTGTCTTTTATACTGATAACAAGTTCAAACAGGTGCCATTAATACAGGTAATGAGTGGAGGACAGAGGAGCCTCTTAAAGAAGAAGATACAGGTCTGTGAGAGCCAGAAATCTTGCTTGTTTGTCGGTGACAAATGATAAATGTAAACCATTACAGTTAAAATAAAAAAATTAATAGCATAATTCTGTTTGATAGCAGCATAACCATGCAAAAATGTTTAGCATCTATCACACCTTGGTGATTTGGGGGTGGTATTAGACTTGACATGACTTTCTAGCATGACTTCCCCAGGCCAGGGTCATTGCTAGGGTTGTGAAAGATCTGTGTCACCCCTGGGCACTCCAAAGAAAAATATAAAGTGACATGGGAGGGGCTATTTCTGTTTGTGTTCTTGTTGCAGAGTTTCCTTATGTTCCTGTCTGGTGAAAACATTGTCAGGAGGACAGTAAGGGGCTCCCTAAAAGAGCCCAAGATAGGAATAAAAACTAAACAGATATTCTAATCCTTCTATCCTACACCCAAAACAGGAAAAATGTTTTGAATGGAGCTCCAGGTTATTTTGAACTTTTTGTTTATATGATATATTTGCTAGAAAACTACTAATGCCCCGTACACACGGTCAGATTTTCCGACGGAAAATGTGTGATAGGACCTCCTTGTCGGAAATTCCGACCGTGTGTAGGCTCCATCACACATTTTCCAACACACAAAGTTTGAGAGCAGGCTATAAAATTTTCCAACAACAAAATCCGTTGTCGGAATTTCCGATCGTGTGTATGCAAATCCGACGCACAAAGTTCCACGCATGCTCAGAATAAATAAAGAGATGTAAGCTATTGGCTACTGCCCCGTTTATAGTCCCAACGTACGTGTTTTACATCACCGCGTTCAGAATGATCGGATTTTCCGACAACTTTGTGTGACCGTGTGTATGCAAGACAAGTTTGAGCCAACATCCGTCTGAAAAAATCCTAGGATTTTGTTGTCGGAATGTCCGATCAATGTCCGACCGTGTGCACGGGGCATTAGAACTCACATGCATTATATATTTTTAAAAAAAACAGAGGCCTCAGAGAACAAATTGGTGGGTTTTTCAATTTTTATTTCACACGATATTAGCGCTGAGGTTTTTCAAATGCATTTTTTCTTTGAAAATACACTTTTTTAAATTTGAATGCAAAAAAAAACAAAACAAACAATACATAACCCACTTTTATTGCAAACTATTGAAGATGAGCTTTTTCCGAGTAAATAGATACTAAACATTTTAATTTGTACACTGTTGCTTTAATTTTTTTGATCACTTTTATTGCTGTCACAAGGAATGTTAACATCCTTGTGACAGTGATAGGCATGTGACAGGTACTTTTTATAGAGAGATCTATAAGACCCCAAATCCCTCCTCTGCCCTTAAAAGCATTAAAATCACAAAGATCGGTGTATTTGAATGCACTCAATTTCTTAAAAATGGCACCGTTTACATTCTGGTAAACCGAAAGTAAAGTCAGATTACGGCCCCTGGGTTACCATAGCGGAGAGCCAATCAAAGCTGCTCCCAGCTTTGTTTGGCTATGCCGGCTGGTCGCTCGGTTCTACCAGGGGGATGGGAGAGCTTGAGCAAACTGCTGATGGTGGCGGGAGGTTGGACATCCCCTCCCACTGCTTGTAAAAACAATTCAGCGGCTAGTTAACTAGATTACTTTTACAAAAGATCTGATTGCTGGCTCTAAGAAACAGTACCAGGTTGATGCCTGCAGCTGCAGGCATCATCCCAGTATAACCATTTGAAATCCAGCAACATTCGGGTACGACGCTGGTCGGCAAGTGGTTAAGAACCTAAACTCTTCCATAACATGCTTTTGTGCGCACAGAATATTGAGAGAGTTTACATTGGTCTGAGCCACAACACCCCCTCTACTGCTTGCCTCTGCACCTCTCATCATTGATAACTTCTACCCCCACATCATTCTCTTATTATACCACTTACATCTGCATCACCTGCAACCATCTTCAACCCCCTTTGATCACTGCAACTCATTCTACAACTAAACAAGGAACTCCTGCGCTGCTTGCGGACTCCTAAACTGAGAGGGGGACACTGCTGCAACACCTATAAGACTGCTCCGAACAGACAAAAACGCATATATACTAAGGGGGGGTGGTAGTTGCGCTGTGATAGGGAAGGGGATAGGGAAGGGGGGAACTACACTAAAGTGCATATGGCAAACATGCCAGGTGACCTAAAAAAATAATAATAAAGATGCAACAGAAAGATATATATAAACAGCACACAGGTAGGTGTATGTAGTGAATGACTGGAAAAACACACTAACCAGTACATATAGTAAAAAAATGAATGAAAACCACTAAATAGTGTAAACTTGGAGACAAAGTGGTATTAAATCACATGGAGATGAACAATGCGCATGATGAAAGGGGCAGTCAAGCTGATAACATATAAAGAATAAATAAATGCATATAGCACTGAGTGCACAAAAAACCAGTAGATGAGGGATAGCAAATGGTCCTATATATGAATCAAAAACACTTGACCAATAAAATAGTAAAAACAAAATACAACATAAAGGTGTATCAAATGGATACAATAATAATGGCAGAAGGAAATATATTCCCAAACATCTGAAGAAACATATAGAAGTGGTGTTGAATATAAACGACAGTCCCACCACCAAGTGTAATAATGCTGGATCACAGTCCAAGAAAACAACCAACAAACGACAGGTGAAAAAAGGGGGGTAGTCTTCGATGGGGGCACCTCAGTGGACACAGGCCCCTTACCTTACGGCTGTAAGGTTACAGCATATATATTAGACGCCCAGTAAGATATGGAATCCAGAAACGTTGCAGCAGATGATATAGCTCGTAAATGCAGTGGTATCACATGCGAAAAAAACACATAGACAGCATATAGTGTGATACCGTATGGGAGTGAGGGGATAGGCGAGCTATAGGAGGAAGGGGGGGGGTTGCACTCACTTGTGACAGATGAGCGCAAGCCTCAATCCACGAGTGCCGAACTCGTATAGTCCACACCGCTGGCCGTAGGACCTTCTAACATCTCACATCTCCTAATCTGACAGCACAGCGGGAATTGTTCTCATCCAGCGATCAGCTGCTACAGGAGATCCTCTGATATCTCTTCCCACCATCGGATACTTTGTAATCATCAACTCCTCCCCCCATTCCTGGCTGATATCCTCACAGATCCACCAATCTGGTGGATCACCAATGGTGGATCTGTGAGGATATCAGCCAGGAATGGGGGGAGGAGTTGATGATTACAAAGTATCCGATGGTGGGAAGAGATATCAGAGGATCTCCTGTAGCAGCTGATCGCTGGATGAGAACAATTCCCGCTGTGCTGTCAGATTAGGAGATGTGAGAAGTTAGAAGGTCCTACGGCCAGCGGTGTGGACTATACGAGTTCGGCACTCGTGGATTGAGGCTTGCGCTCATCTGTCACAAGTGAGTGCAACCCCCCCCTTCCTCCTATAGCTCGCCTATCCCCTCACTCCCATACGGTATCACACTATATGCTGTCTATGTGTTTTTTTCGCATGTGATACCACTGCATTTACGAGCTATATCATCTGCTGCAACGTTTCTGGATTCCATATCTTACTGGGCGTCTAATATATATGCTGTAACCTTACAGCCGTAAGGTAAGGGGCCTGTGTCCACTGAGGTGCCCCCATCGAAGACTACCCCCCTTTTTTCACCTGTCGTTTGTTGGTTGTTTCCTTGGACTGTGATCCAGCATTATTACACTTGGTGGTGGGACTGTCGTTTATATTCAACATCACTTCTATATGTTTCTTCAGATGTTTGGGAATATATTTCCTTCTGCCATTATTATTGTATCCATTTGATACACCTTTATGTTGTATTTTGTTTTTACTATTTTATTGGTCAAGTGTTTTTGATTCATATATAGGACCATTTGCTATCCCTCATCTACTGGTTTTTTGTGCACTCAGTGCTATATGCATTTATTTATTCTTTATATGTTATCAGCTTGACTGCCCCTTTCATCATGCGCATTGTTCATCTCCATGTGATTTAATACCACTTTGTCTCCAAGTTTACACTATTTAGTGGTTTTCATTCTACAACTGCAACATCTTCCCCCCTTCTGCCACTGCAACCCCTTCCACATCTGTACCCTCTTAATCATTGCATCACCTTCCACATCTGCACCCCCTTTCACTACTACAAAACCTTCCAGATTTGCCCCCTTCCACCATTACACCTTATCTACCTCTGCATCCTGTTCACCACTGAATCTCCTTCCACCTCTGCACCCTCTTTCCCCACTAAACCCTATTCATCATTATACCCTCTTTTATCTCTGCACCCCCTTCGCCATTGCTCCCACTCCACCTTTACACCTCCTTTGACCATTGAAAATCACTCCACTTCCCCACCCCCTATCATCTGGACCCCTTGGCATCATTGTATCCACTTCCACCACTTCCGACCCTTTCACTATTGTACGCCCTTCCACTATTGCAACCACTTCCACTTCTGCACCTACTTCCACATCTGCAACCACTTACAATTCTGCACCCTCTACAATCCTTGCAAAAATTTCATTTCTGCACCTCCCTTCACCATTGTGCACAGCTCACCTGAAGAGTTCAGAAATCTTGTTCTTGCCAGTGAGTGCATTGGGCTGTGTGTGGTGATTGGGGTGGAGCCAAATGAAGCTGAGAGTGATTACAACTGTCCACATGCCCAGTACAGGGAACTGTATTGAGGACATTGTTGATTTTTTTTTTTTACTTATGTGGGTTGTGAATTATACTAACACACTATCTTTTTCATAAAAATTGGTTCTGAAGAAGTTCCAGGGAGGAGCGAAACATGTAAACAAGGGAAAAACCCCCTCATCTAATGATGCACAGTATGCTGTTTCATCTGGACTCTGCTTTCATTTCCCCACTGGTGGAGCAGCTGGTGTTCAGGATATTGTTAAGCTGAACACCACTTATGGGATTACAACATGCTCTCAACCATTGCAGGCTGACACGGATTTGAGAAATCTGTTCACACCAGTGTGCTGTGTGATTCACAGCTACCACCCTGTTTGTACATCTGATATTTCAGCAGGACATGTCTGTTCAGCGCACAGCGCAAATAGAGGATTCCCTAGACGGCAATCCCAGGATACTGAGTATATGATAGCCTGCACACTGGTCACATCGGCTTTACCACGTCAGTACCCACCCAGTCAGTTGGGACCCAGTGACAGCACTGATCGGACTACATGCAGCAGGAGAGACTTCTCTGGTTTTTTTATACTGGCTCCCATAGATTAAGTCTGTCAGTCTTTACCTTTTCCTTGGTGTATCCCTGGGACCATTTCAGGTGTGGAGCAATCAGTAGCGCACACAGCTCATTGTGTAGTTCACTGACTGACATGCAGCAGTGGAACAGCAGATTTATGGAATTTCTGCATTCGTTATAGAGAGCCTCATCTGACATTCATTCTATCCGTATTTATAGACTGTCATCCATTCATTGTCAGCTCGCTATTACTGACCCAGCTGTTCAGCAGTGTCCTGGATACTGGTCTCAGGATTCCTGTTTTTTGGTTCCACTGCATTCGCCCATTGTGACTTTAAGGTGTAGTGTCACCACCTTCAGGACCCTGTGTTACCAGTACAACTGTACACAGACTGTGGTCCAATCAGCATTCAGGTTCTGTTATAGGGGATCCATCTTTTAAAGCGGGGGTCCACCTATCTATCGTTTTTTTTTTTTTAGTTCATTCACAAACTTTTCTTCTCAGCATTACATACTGACATATTGTGTGTAATATGTCCGCCTGTGTCAGATTTCGTCGGAAAGAATAACTTATATTATTCACTGCAGTCGGTTTCCATCTTCATTGTGGGCATTTGAAGCCCACAAGCATTTATTTCCTGGATGTGGTGAATGCTGTGCTCCCAGCATTCACCGCTCGTTCCCGCACATGCTCAGTGGCATCCTGGGAAGCCTGAGACTAGCTCCCAGGAGTCTGGGAGAGGCTAGAAACACGCCTACTCCCACGGGAGGAGAACCAGGAAGTGCAAAGAAGAATAGAAAAATAAAAGGTAATTACGGCGATTTAAAACGGCATGTCAGCATCTAGGCAAGGAAGAGAATACATACAGAAATTGTTCAAAATTTGGGTGGAACCCCGCTTTAAGGGGGTTGTGGTCGCACTGTCCTAGCTCTTCAGGAGGGCTGCTCTTGGCTCCTGTAGGGGAGTCAGTGGTGGGGATCCATATTCTTAGTGGGAGGGTGTAGGTATGTGGGTGGGAAGTGTGTGGATTTTTTGGGGGAGGGGGGTGATTTTGGTCTCAGGATTCCTGTTTTTTGGTTCCACTGCATTTGCCCATTGTGGCTTTAAGGTGCAGTGTCACCACATTCAGGACCCTGTGTTACCAGTACAACTGTACACAGACTGTGGTCCAGCCAGGGTTCAGGTGCTGTTATAGGGGATCCATCTTTTAAGGGGGTTGTGGTCACACTGTCCTAGCTCTTCGGGAGGGCTGCTCTTGGCTCCTGTAGGGGAGTCAGTTGTGGGGATCCATATTCTTAGTGGGTGGGAAGTGTGTGGATTTTTTGGGGGAGGGGTGTGATCTTTTTCATTTAATAAACATACATTTTTGAGGCGATAGCCTTTGGGTGTTTGCATTAATTTTTTTATTTTTTGCAATTTTTATGGTCTAGTTTCTTGTATATACACCCAGCCATTATAGTGGGTGGCACCTCTACTTATTTTTCCATTGATCATGCTCCCAGTATCCTCAGGTCTTTTTGCAACAACACGATTATACCTTGTTTTGCCTTTTTAACTCACTCAGCAGCTACCTGGCTATACCTGATTTACTTGTATGATCATACATTTATTTGCATCTACTCTGTATTAGCTCCTGCACAATTTTGAATTTCCCTTTTTGGGTGATGCTTCACTTGTAACACTTTCTCATCTCATTTATTTTTTCTTACTTTTAACTTTTTCACTTGTGGGTTGTGAGCCACAATAACACACTATCCTTCACACAGTTTACGCAGTTTTCTTTCTTTTTTTCAACTCACTCAGCAGCCACTCAGCTACACTTGATTCACTTCTATTATTTTACATCAATTGTATTTATTCAAACATATTATTTTTCACAGATATCTTTTGGAATGCTTTTGGTATTATTACACTATGTTGACTCATACTTTTCTTGAAGTCCGCCAGCCCTTTATCAGTGGCTTTGGTCCCTACGGGTTACACTTCAACAGTTCCCAGGATAAACGTCCCCAGGAGCCTCCTATCCTCAGAACCACCATGTCTAATTTTGAGCTGTAATGTAAGTAGGAAGATGAGATATCCCATTGACAGTTTTAAACCTCTCTCTTTTTTTTGTAATCTTCCCCAACCATTCTGTCATTATTTTTTTTTCACAGCATTGCATTTACTCCTGCATTTCACCCTGAAAAAGTGGACGAAACACATTGAGTTCTTGGATGCAGCTGTGTTACCTAAAAAGATAAGCAAAAGACCTAGAGCTGGTCAATAGTATTTACTATGGTTTCCATTCAGATGATCTTCTCTCCTTTACACACGTGCCATGCTTTGCATTTCTCTGTGTTTCTGTGTGAAGGAAGCCAACTTGGTGAACGCTGTGATCTTTTGACTGGTGAGGTATTATTTAAGAAGACAAAGGGAAGGCTCGGACAGCACAAATCCACGGAGTGAATGGGGCAGAAGCAGGATGGTCCTTATGTACATCTCCCTCTCCAGCAAATAAAGACAGGGAGTGACACAGTAGTGATATCACAAAATCTAATTTTAAATTATGTGAGACTAAACAGTCAGGGAGCCTTTGTACCCCTGGGCCCTGACCCACACTGCAGATATATAGCTATGACTTAACTTTACAGAACAATAGTGGCTAGGCACAGCTACATGTCAGGAAGTGCACTGCTATCTTTTAGGAACCACTCAAGGCAAAAGTTACAACTTGTCATGGTACTGTCTTTTCTGAGATTAGGTCCACCTTAACAGAAGGAACCGTTTTAGACCAAAAATATTGTTCTGAGAAAACATTACAACTAGTAACTTTTTGCAGCTACTCAAATAAGAAAAAGGATCTGTTTTAGCCATCAGAAATTAAGAAGCACATTTAAATCTTTGCACATATCATCAGATATGCAGCTGTCTTTAGAAACATCAAGTTAGGCACACCAATTTGCATTGTGCATGAAAAGTGAACAGCCCTACTTGCTGGAAGCATTTCATCCTTACCATCTGCAGCTTTCAGCCCATCATCAACAAGCCAATTATCTCAACACACAAAGTTTTGTTATCTGTTCACAGTTTCTGGTAACTACTAGCAATAGCATCACATTTCCCACAGAGACTTTTACTTTTCATAAACACATTTGCTGTTTTGGTATACTAAAAACTCTTTCTGCACCATTAAAATCTCACAATCCAGCAGGCAGCAAAGATAAATGCATTCTTCCCCTCATATCTATACATTTTTTTCTCACTAATCATTCATTTCACATACTGCCAAGCTTGGTGTCATGGGGTTCTAAATCCTTTTATTACCCTTATAATAGTGTCAATATCTTCTGATTATAGTAAACGTTACTAACAAGGTTTTCATGACTCATAACTTCTAAATAAACTGACAGAATGACCAGTATTTTCACAAAGTATTAAAAATAATGGCACAAATACTCTCTATTCTCACAGGTTACCAAGCTGAACCAAACATACTTCTTACCAGGCTCGCTAAATATCTAAATATAAGTCCCTCCCTGTCCCTGAGTTTCTTCCATTTTTTATTTTTATTCACTTAGTATTTTTTTATAATATTTGTATATTATATATATATATATATATATATATATATATATATATATATATATATATATATATATATATACACACACACACACACACACACACACACACACACACACAGTATCTCACAAAAGTGAGTACACCCCTCACATTTTTGTAAATATTTTATTCTATCTTTTCATGTGACAACACTGAAGAAATGACACTTTGCTACAATGCAAAGTAGTGAGTGTACAGCTTGTATAACAGTGTAAACTTGCTGTCCCCTCAAAATAACTCAACACACAGCCATTAATGTCTAAACCGCTGGCAACAAAAGTGAGTACACCCCTAAGTGAAAATGTCCAAATTGGGCCCAAAGTGTCAATATTTTGTGTGGCCACCATTATTTTACAGCACTGCCTTAACTCTCTTGGGTATGGAGTTCACCAGAGCTTCACAGGTTGCCACTGGAGTCCTCTTCCACTTCTCCATGACGACATCAGTTTGCTGGTGGATGTTAGAGACCTTGCCCTCCTCCACCTTCCGTTTGAGGATGCCCCACAGATGCTCAATAGGGTTTAGGTCTGGAGACATGCTTGGCCAGTCCATCACCTTTACCCTCAGCTTCTTTAGCAAGGCAGTGGATGTCTTGGATGTGTGTTTGGGGTTGTTATGTTGCAATATTGCCCTGCGGCTCAGTCTCCGAAGGGAGGATCATGCTCTGCTTCAGTATGTCACAGTACATGTTGGCATTCATGGTTCCCTCAATAAACTGTAGCTCCCCAGTTCTGGCAGCACTCATGCATCCCCAGACCATGACACTTCCACAACCATGCTTGACTGTAGGCAAGACACACTTATCTTTGTACTCCTCACCTGGTTACCACCACACATGCTTGACACCATCTGAACCAAATAAGTTTATCTTGGTCTCATCAGACCACAGGACATGATTCCCGTAATCCATGTCCTAAGTCTGCTTGTCTTCAGCAAACTGTTTGCGAGCGTTCTTGTGCATCATCTTTAGAAGAGGCTTCCTTCTGGGATGACAGTCATGCAGACCAATTTGATGCAGTGTGTGGTGTATGGTCTGAGCACTGACAGCCTGACCCCCCGCCCCTTCAACCTCTGCAGCAATGCTAGTAGCACTCCTACGTCTATTTCCCAAAGACAACCTCTGGATATGACGCTGAGCACGTGCACTCAACTTCTTTGGTCAACCATGGCGAGGCCTGTTCTGAGTGGAACCTGTCCTGTTAAACCACTGTATGGTCTTGGCCACCGTGCTGCAGCTCAGTTTCAGGGTCTTACTAAGACTGCTAAGACCCTGTCTTAGCAATCTTCTAATAGCCTAGGTCATCTTTATATAGAGCAACAATTCTTTTTTTCAGATCCTCAGAGAGTTCTTTGCCATGAGGTGCCATGTTGAACTTCCAGTGACCAGTATGATAGAGTGAGAGCGATAATACCAAATTTAACACACCTTCTCCCCATTCACACCTGAGACCTTGTAACACTGAGAAGACAGCCAGGTGAGCTGGTGTGTGAAACAGGTGGGGAGGACTGAGAAGCAGCCTGAGAGGACTGGGTGAGAGAAGTCTGGGATAGATGCTGAGTCAGTCTGGGAGGACTATGGAAGCTTAGTCAGGAGAGCTAAAGAAAAGGGCAGCTGCAGCCAGGTGGGCTGGCAGTGCCCGAAAAGGTGGTGCTGAGATCAGTAGTCACAGCAGGACAGCTGGGGACTAGAACTTTGCTACACAACCAAGGGGCCTGCTGTCCCTGCTTGTAAAGGGCATGTGCTACATTCTGACTGAGCCCTGTTGTCAGATCACCTAACAGTGTGCCAGCTGGTCCTGGAAAGTTTGTGCTTCATGAAAGTGTTGTGCCGGAGGAGCTGAGGAGTGTGTAAATAGACTGTACAAAAGAAGTTGTCCCTGAAAAGTTCTGCTGAAGTCAAGTGGGCATCCCATAGTACCCTTAACCCCATCCAAGTTCAATACCCCTAATAAAAATACAAAAACAAAGCTGAACGGACTGTTTCTTGACTCTAGAGTGCTGAGAAAAATTCTGCGTACCAGCAGCTCCTGTGGGGGTAGAGCATATAATATATTTTATTTATATATACCGTATTTATCGGCGTATAACACGCACTTTTTTCCCCTTAAAATCAGGGGGAAATCGCGGGTGCGTGTTATACGCTGATCCCCTGCGATCCTGACCTGTCAGATCTAAAAAATCGCCGACCGCAATTTGAAAATGGCGCCACCGCCGCCGAAATACACAGTGCCGGTCCTCGGCTCTTCTCAGCCACTTTCGGCTTCACTCGAGCGCTGCCTGAACCTAGCCTAGGTTAGGCTAGGTTCGGATAGCTCCGCTCACCGTCACGCCCAACCTGAGTGGAGCCGAAAGTGAACGAGAGCTGCTGAGAAGAGCCACGGACCGGCTCTGTGTATTTCGGCGCCGGCGGAGCCATTTTTAAATCACGGTCGGCGATTTTGAAGCTCAGCAAGCTGCAAGGCTGCACTGGGGCAAGGCTGGACTGGGGCAAGGCTGGACTGGGGCAAGGCTGGACTGGGGCAAGGCTGCACTGGACACTGGGGAAGGCTGCACTGACAAGGCTGCACTGACATAGCTGCACTGGCAAGGCTGCACTGGGGCAAGGCTACACTGAGAAGGCTGCAATGATGGGCATTTAAATGTAAGTTTTTTTTCCCTTCAACTTCCCTCCTAAATTGGGGTGCGTGTTATATATATATATATATATATATATATATATATATATATATATATATATATATATACATATACACACACACACACACACACACACACACACACACACACACACACACACACACACACACACACACACATATACATACAGTCAGGTCCATAAATATTGGGACATCGACACAATTCTATTTTTTTTTGGCTCTATACTACACCACCACAATGGATTTGAAATGAAACAAACAAGATATGCTTTAACTGCAGACTTTCGGCTTTAATTTGAGGGTATTTACATCCAAATCAGGTGAACGGTGTAGGAATTACAACAGTTTGTATATGTGCCTCCTACTTTTTAAGGGACCAGGACCAAAAGTAATGGGACAGATTAACAATCATCCACCAAACTTTCACTTTTTAATACTTGGTTGCAAATCCTTTGCAGTCAATTACAGCCTGAGGTCTGGAACGCATAGACATCACCAGACGCTGGGTTTCATCCCTGGTGATGCTCTGCCAGGCCTTTACTGCAACTGTCTTCAGTTCCTGCTTGATCTTGGGGCATTTTCTCTTCAGTTTTGTCTTTAGCAAGTCAAACGATTGCTTAATCAGATTTAGCTCAGGTGATTGACTTGGCCATTGCATAACATTCCACTTCTTTCCCTTAAAAAACTCTCTGGTTGCTTTTGCAGTATGCTTCGGGTCAGCAGTCACATCATCAATAAATACCAGAGAACCAGTTCCATTGGTAGCCATACATGCCCACGCCATGACACTACCACAACCATGCTTCACCGATGAGGTGGTATGCTTTGGATCGTGAGCGGTTCCTTTCCTTCTCCATACTCCTCTTCCCATCACTCTGGTACAAGTTGATCTTGGTCTCATCTGTCCATAGGATGTTGTTCCAGAACTGTGAAAGCTTTTGTGAAAGCTTTTTTTAGATGTTGTTTGGCACACTCTAATCTGACCTTCCTGTTTTTGAGGCTCACCAATAGTTTACATCTTGTGGTGGACCCTCTGTATTCACTCTGGTGAAGTCTTCTCTTGATTGTTGACTCTTGATCTGACCAACTGTTGTGAAGGGTGTTTTCTTCACTAGGGAAATAATTCTTCGGTCATCCACCACAGTTGTTTTCCGTGGTCTTCCGGGTCTTTTGGTGTTGCTGAGCTCACCGGTGTGTTCTTTGTTTTTAAGGATGTTCCAAACTGTTGATTTGGCCACACCTAATGTTTTTGTTATCTCTCTGATGGGTTTGTTTTGTTTTTTCAGCCCAATGATGGTTTGCTTCACTGATAGTGACAGCTCTTTGGATCTCATATTGAGAGTTGACAGCAACAGATTCCAAATGCAAATAGCACACTTGAAATTAATTCTGGACCTTTTATCTGCTCCTTGTAAATGGCATAATGAGGGAATAACATACACCTGGCCATGGAACAGCTGAGCAGCCAATTGTCCCATTACTTTTGGTCCCTTAGAAAGTGGGAGGCACATATATAAACTGTTGTAATTCCTACACTGTTCACCTGATTTGGATATAAATACCCTCAGTTAAAGCACATCTTGTTTTGTTTCATTTCAAATCCATTGTGGTGGTGTATAGAGCCAAAAACATTAGAATTGTGTCGATGTCCCAATATTTATGGACCTGATTACACATACATACACACAGCATCTCACAAAAGTGAGTACACACCCTCACATTTTTGTAAATATTTTATTATATCTTTTCATGTGACAACACTGAAGGAATTACACTTTGCTACAAAGTAGCGAGTGTACAGCTTGTATAACAGTGTAAATTTGCTGTTCCCTCAAAATAACTCAAACAGCCATTAATGTCTAAACCGCTGGCAAAAGTGAGTACACCCCTAAGTGAAAAGTGTCAATATTTTGTGTGGCCACCATTATTTTCCAGCACTGGCTTAACCCCCTTGGGCATGGAGTTCACCAGAGCGTCACAGGATGCCACTGGAGTCCTCTTTTTTTTTTTATATCAAATCTTTTTTTTATTTTTTTTATTTTTATAATGCATGTTCAATACAGATAAGAAAAACAGTAATCTTTAGCCAAGTACACAACTTAGAAAAGACTACCATCATTTCATTTCATAGTATATGTATATTCACAAAGAGAGACATAAACATGTACAGTAAACATCAAAAATTCATATATAATTAGCCACACACACCAACACTTAACATACACCTTGCTTTGATTTCCAATTAATTTTACTTTGTTTAACTCTCATCATCTTAATATATTATAAATCAATCTCCTCGTCCCCATTCCCCCCCACCAAACCCTCCACATGACCCATCATACAGTAGATTACTTGGATCAATCCAGTAATGCCAGATTTTACTGAATTTCTGGGGGGCTCCTCTATGTTTATATGTTAATCTTTCTCTTTTTAATATATAATTTATTTTATTACTCCATTGTTTATGGGTTGGTGGTATCTTATCTGTCCACATTATATGCATATCTACAGGTAAAATTCCATCTGGAATTATTCCCAGTAGTGATAATTTAGAAGTATTTATTATTTCTGTTCGCAAAATTGTATTTAGGGTCATAAAAACTTTTTCCCAATATCTACGGAGTTTGGGACATCGCCAAAGCATATGAACAAGGGAGCCATTCGAAACTAAACATCGCGGACACAAAGGCGATGCATTTTTTCCCCACGCAAATAATTTTTGTGGGGTATAGTGGGTTTTATGTAGAATAAAAAGCTGAGTCAATTGCTGAGATGGTGAAATAGATACCTCAGGAAGAATCTCCATAGCACAAGTCCACTCATCTTCATTAAGATCTGTCAAATCTTTTTGTCAACGAGTAAGACTCTTATGCCCCGTATACACGGTCGGATTTTCCAACGGAAAATGTGTGAGAGGACCTTGTCGGAAATTCCGACCGTGTGTAGGCTCCATCACACATTTTCCTTTGGATTTTCCGACACACAAAGTTTGAAAGCAGGCTATAAAATTTTGCGACAACAAAATCCGTTGTCGGAATTTCTGAAGTGCCACGCATGCTCAGAATAAATAAAGAGGTGAAAGCTATTGGCTACTGCCCCGTTTATAGTCCCAACGTACGTGTTTGACGTAACCGCGTTCAGAATGATCGGAGTTTCCGACAACTTTGTGTGACCCTGTGTATGCAAGACAAGTTTGAGCCAACATCCGTCGGAAAAAATCCTAGGATTTTGTTGTCGGAATGTCCGATCAATGTCCGACCGTGTGTATGGGGCATAAGTCTGTCCATCTGCCTTCACTGTATTTAATAAGATGTGATAAAGGTCCCCTATTAGTCCTCTTTTGATAGGCCTAACTGAGGTTGCTTTCAGTAGGGTTTCTGATGGATTATATCGGAGTTTAAATGTTAAAGCTTGACTCTAAAGCATGATGAATCTGAAGGTACTGGTAAAAGTTAACCTTTGAGAGCTGGAAGCGATCTTTCAATATACTAAAAGGCAGTAAAGTATCCCCTTCAAATATCTGATAAAGAAAATTTATCCTAGGCCTTTCCCATTCTAGAATTTCTGGTATTTTATTCAGCTCAGGTAAACAAAAGTTCTCCCATATTGTCATATGTCTTGTGAATCCCTTATGTTGCGTAATAATGCGTATTGTCATTATTATATTCTGTATAGGATCTTGATCATCTATCTCCTCCCAGCTACACCAATGTTGAAGTTGTGCTGCAAGGAAGTACAGTCTAGAGTTAGGAACCACTATACCACCTCTGTCTTGTGCCTGTTGGAGGGTTTCAATTTTAATTCTTGGTTTACCATGTTTCCAAATAAGATCTCTAAATGTAGCGTCTAGTGTCCTAAATAGTTTTAATGTCAACCAAACTGGAGAATTATGTAATAGGAATAGCAATTAGGGAAGCCACACCATCTTCACCAGATTCGCTCTCCCTATCATAGTTAGTGGGAATTTACTTTTGAGGTAACACATTTTTATCTATATAATCCTTACATTTGGAGTAATTATCACCCCCAAGTACTTAAATGACGTAACATACTTCATCTGGTGATTCTGGTGTGGAGACCCCAACTGTATCGGATCTATTGGGTCAATCAGCATTATTACTGATTTATCCCAGTTGATATTAAATCCTGAGAAAGTGCCAAAATGATCAATAAGTGAGATAACTTTTGACAAAGATTTATGAGTATCCCCTAAGAAAACTAGAGCATCGTCAGCGAAGAGTGCTATTTTTTCTTCGCCCGCACTTCTCTGGAATCCCACAATGTCTGGGTTTTCCCGAATAGCCTCCGCCAGGGGTTCCACGGTCAGTGCAAAAAGGAGGGGAGACAGGGGGCCACTCCTTCATGATGACATCACGGAGATGGTGGATGTTAGAGACCTTGCTCTCCTCCACCTTCCATTTGAGGATGCTCCACAGTTGCTCAATAGGGTTTAGGTCTGGAGACATGCATGGTCAGTCCATCACCTTTACTCTCAGCTTCTTTAGCAAGGCAGTGGTCATCTTGGAGGTGTGTTTGGGGTCATTATGTCTTCGAAGTGAGGAGATCATGCTCTGCTTTAGTATGTAACAGTACATGTTGGCATTCATGGTTCCCTAAATGAACTGTAGCTCCCCAGTTCCGGCAGCACTCATGCAGCCCCACACCATGACACTCCCACCACCATGCTTTACTGTAGGCAAGACCCACTTGTCTTTGTACTCCTGGTTGCCACCACACACGCTTTGACACCATCTGAACCAAATACGTTTATCTTGGTCTCATCAGACCACAGGACATGGTTCCAGTAATCCATTTTCATAGTCTGTTTGTCTTCAGAAAACTGTTTGCTGGCTTTCTTGTGCATCATCTTTGGAGGAGGCTTCCTTCTGTGATGACAGCCATGCAGACCAATTTGATGCAGTGTGCAGCGTATGGTCTGAGTACTGACGGGCTGTCCCCCCCACCCCTTCAACCTCTGCAGCAATGCTGGCAGCACTAATATGTCTATTTCCCAAATACGACCTCTGGATATGACGCTGAGCACGTGCACTCAACTTCATTAGTCGACCATGGTGAAGCCTGTTCTTGGCCACCATGCTGCAGCTCAGTTTCAGGGTCTTGGCAATCTTCTCATAGCCTAGGCCATCTTTATGTAGAGCAACAATTCTTTTTTTCAGATCCTCAGAAAGTTTTTTGCCATGAGGTGCCATGTTGAACTTCCAGTGACCAGTAAGAGAGGGATAGTGATAACACCAAATTTAACACACCTGCTCGCCATTCACACCTGAGATCTTGTAACACTAACAAGTCACATGACACCAGGGAGAGAAAATGGCTAATTGGGCCCAATTTGGACATTTTCACTTAGGGGTGTACTCACTTTAGTCTCTGTGTCTGTTGCCATCATGGCGCTGGTCTCACGTCATGATGCGGTACGTCTTGCATCGTTCTGATGCTTGACGTCATATCCGGTGTGGCCGCAGCATGTGCACTGGCCATATCATGGCATCCGCACTTCCATCGGCGCCATTGCCTTTTCCGCATGCTGCCATTTGGCAATGACCACGGTCCAGCATAGGAGAGGGAGAGGAACGTTGGAGACTTCCTGGGAGGTAAAGACTTTTTTGGATCAATAGTAACCCAGCCTTAATATAGTTCTCGTTCTTAGTGAATTTCAACGCTTTGACTATGGCAATTTGATCTAGATCCCCTATGGAGGGTTTGAGAAACTTGGAGCCCTATTGAAAAATCTCTTTGGCTTTTCTACTCACCTTGGGAAGGGAACCTTAACTTGGATATCCTGCAGTTTAGGATGTATTGTAAAATGCCGTTTTGTACAGGTAGGCAGTCTATTGCCGTTTAGTATAGGTTGAAGGGATAAAATCGTTTACTATAGTTTGAAGGGGCTAAATCTTTTCACACATTCTCTTGACATTGACTATTTGCCGTCTCCCACATAGACGGACCAGTAAGGGGCGATTAACTGCCTTTCTGTGTTTTCACCAAATGATCCGATTTGACTCATCCCTATCCTCTGGAGCCCTAGATTTTTCTAATTTCCATTAAATATCTTTTGAACATACAGGTAGAGACTAGATTTGCTGTTCAGCTACGTTACACATCCAGGAAATTGATTAAATATGTATTTGCATGTTATATATTTTATTAATGTTTTGTTGGTTTTGTCTAAATTTATGTTTCATCTTTTGATGTATAGTGACCATATGTACAGTGCCTGATATTAAGTTCTCCTGAAGCTATCTGTGTGGCAAAACATGTAGAGACCCAATCAGTTTGCATCTGCAGTTTTAATGTCTCTTAAATAAAATTTTGATATTTTTATAAAACTCTTTCGTGTGTTGTGGCACCCTAAAAATCCCAATTCCTTGGTTCTTGATCTACTTTGTAAGCATGAATATCTATAATATTGCTAGGAAACTACAAAGACATCACATCATTTTACCATGCTCTTTGGTTTGCATAAACAGGTAATGAACTAACTAGTGGTATTGAAAACCCCTTGTTGTGTACATTGGTAATATTATATCCATGCTAACATATTTTCAAAATATTTAAGTAACAAAGAGCTGTACCTACCTGGCAAATGCAGAAGAAGTTAGCACTATAGCCTACTTAGGACTGTACAGCCACAGTTTTAAGTAATCTTGTAAAAGAAAGAAAAAACTCATAGCAGTAATGCCCCGTACACACGGTCGGACATTGATCGGACATTCCGACAACAAAATCCTAGGATGTTGGCTCAAACTTGTCTTGCATACACACGGTCACACAAAGTTGTCGGAAAATCCGATCGCTCTGAACGCGGTGGCGTAAAACACGTACGTTGGGACTATAAACGGGGCAGTAGCCAATAGCTTTCATCTCTTTATTTATTCTGAGCATGCGTGGCACTTTGTGCGTCGGATTTGCATACACACGATCGGAAATTCCGACAACGGATTTTGTTGTCGGAAGATTTTGCTCTCAAACTTTGTGTGTTGGAAAATCCGATGGAAAATGTCCGATGGAGCACACACACGGTCGTAATGTCCGACAACACGCTCTAATCGGACATTTTCCATCGGAAAATCCGATCGTGAGTACGGGGCATTACTGTTAACACTTAACATAGCTAACAGCCTGTCTGTCCAGTTCCATGTTGGACTAAGGCTTTCTAGGCAAGGCCTGCCCCCTAGCACTATTTAAAGATCTAGATTGCCCAGGGTACCACATAGCTTCTCTGTAAAATACCAGGAATTGTATTACAAATCTGACTTTTATTAGATGAGCTCTAGTAAGTTTGGAACTTATGTAGACCAAGATTTAAAGATTTTTTTTTTCTTTTTTATGAAGGGATTGGTTCCTTGGAGTATTATCAGAGTCTATTAACATTAAATACTGCAGGCTGGCTTGAAGGTTTTCCAATTTTGGGAGGTTTGGCCTATAACTAGTATATCAATGTTTTGCTTTGCTTCTTTTAAGGTTCTTGCGGTAAATCCAAGGAAGCTTAGTCCTCTGCAGTGTATTAATGTGCTTTTACTAAACAAAAATTCTGTACATAAAAACTAGTGCAATTATAGGAAAAACAATACAAGACTGACAGATATACATACAACAAGCAAATCACTACCTACTTCCTAGCAAATAAGCAGAAAGTATGGTCTGTATACAATAGAAATATGCTGAAAAGTTACTTTCAAGCTCAGGTTAGAATGGGTTCACGATCTACATAGGCAGTGAGAACTTTAGGCTTACTCTACAAGTGGCTGCAGGAGATTGGGCAGACGTGTCATTAGGTTAAGTTTCTTCTGGCCAAGACCCTCTTTGGTGTTCTGCTCATCATGAACAGCTTACCTGTAAAATCCTTTTCTTTGAAGTACATCAGGGGGCACAAAGCCATAGTAATTACTATGTGGGCTATAGGCCACTAGGGATGGTCCCGATGTTGGAGTCGAACGTAAGTTCGACTCCAACATCGGGTTTTCACCTGTTCGCAGAATAGCAAACAACTTGGGGTGTTCGCGGCAAATTCTAAAGCTTTAAAAGTCTACAGGAGAAATCAAAAGTGTTAATTTTAAAGGCTTATATGCATGGTATTGTCATAAAAAGTGTTTGGGGACCTGGGTCCTGCCCCAGGGGACATGTATCAATGCAAAAAAAAGTTTTAAAAATGGCTGTTTTTTCGGGAGCAGTGATTTTAATAATGCTTAAAGTGAAACAATAAAAGTGTAATATTCCTTTAAATTTTGTACCTGGGGGGTGTCTATAGTATGCCTGTAAAGTGGCGCAAGTTTCCGGTGTTTACAACAGTCGAAGAGCAAAATGACATTTCTAAAAGGAAAAAAAAAGTCATTTAAAAGTACTCGTGGCTATAATGAATTGTCGGTCCCGGCAATACACATAAAAGTTCATTGATAAAAACGGCATGGGATCCCCCCGCAGGGGAACCCCAAACCAAAATGAAAAAAAAAAAAAAAAAAGCGTGGGGGTCCCCCTCAAAATCCATACCAGGGCCTTCAGGGTGAAATGCACCCCTACCATTTCACAAAAAATGTGTGAAAATTGTAAAAAAAAAACACAAATACACGCCTTGAGACAAGTTTAAAAAAAAATTAAAAAATAAAACCGTCTCATGGAGTCATCTTCTTCTTCTCACGCTCCAATGGACCGAAAAAGAAAAAAAAAAAAAAGGACGCACGCTGCCTATGATCTGCCTCCATGGGAGGCACCTGCCGTAATGACCGGCCACTCTCAGGTGACAGCTCTTTTATAACTGAGGGCGGGGCCACACAATGACATCGCTGGGTGACCCTGCCCCCTCCGACACACAGGGACATCCCTATGGCTTCCCCATAGTGTCAGAGGGGGGCGGGGTCACTCGATTACGTAACCGGGTGTCCCCGCCCCCTCTGACACTATGAGGAAGCCATAGGGATGTCCCCGTGCATCAGAGGGGGGCGGACCGGGTGGCCCCACCCCCTCTGACACTACGGGAAAGCCATAGGGATGTCCCCGTGCGTTAGAGGGAGGCGGGGTCACCTGGCGACATCATCGTGTGGCCCTGCCCGAGCGGCCGGTTATTACAGCGGGTGTCTGCCATGGAGGCAGATCGTAGGGGGCGTGCGGCTTTTTCTTCTCTGTGGGACAGTTTTACTTTTTAATTTTTTTAATAAAGGACTTGTCCCAAGGCGTGTATTGTGTTTTTTTTTACCATTTTCACACATTTTTTGTGAAATAGTAATGGTACATTTGTACCCTGTTACCATTTCACACAGGGGGGCCAGAATCAGGTGTTCCCCCTGTTAAAGGGGGTTCTAGATTCCGATAAGCCCCCAGCCCGCAGACCCCCACAACCACCGGTCAAGGGTTGTGGGGATGAGGCCCTTCTCCCCATCAACATGGGGACAAGGTGCTTTGGAGTAGCCCCCCCAAAAGCACCCTCCCAATGTTGAGGGCATGTGGCCTGGTACGGTTCAGGAGGGGGGCGCTCTCTCTTCCCCCCTCTTTTCCTGTGGCCTGCCAGGTTGCATGCTCGGATAAGGGCATAGTATGGAATTTGGGGGGACCCCCACGCATTTTTTTTTTCAAATTTTGGTTTGGGGTTCCCCGGTGGGGGAATCCCATGCCGTTTTTATCAATAAACTTTTATGCGTATTGCCGGGACCGACAATTCATTATAGCCGCGAGTACTTTTAAATGACTTTTTTCCTTTAGAAATGTCATTTTGCTCTCGGACTGTTGTAAACACAGGAAACTTGCGCCACTTTACAGGCATACTATAGACACCCCCCAGGTACAAAATTTAAAGGAATATTACACTTTTATTGTTTACTTTAAGCATTATTAAAATCACTGCTCCCGAAAAAACGGGCGTTTTTAAAACTTTTTTTTGTATTGATACATGTCCCCTGTGGCAGGACCCGGGTCCCCAAACACTTTTTAAGACAATACCATGTATAAAAGCACTTTTGATTTTTCATGTTCTTGTCCCATAAACTTTAACAGTGTTCGAACAAATTTTTTGCCTGTTTGCATGTTCTGGTGCGAACCGAACCGGGGGATGTATGGCCCAGCCCTATAGGCCACCTTCAGGTGATGGACACTGGCACACAATAAACAGGAAGTTGCCTCCCTATATAACCCCTCCCACTACTGGGAGTACCTCGGTTTTTGTAGCAAAGCAATACACGTGTATACCAGAAAGAGGGGAGGGACCTCTGTGTCCCGTGATGTACTTCAAAGAAAAGGATTTTACAGGTAAGCTGTTAAAAAAATCCTATTTTCTTAATCGTACATCACGGGACACAGAGCACTAGTAATTACTATATGGGATGTCCCAGAACAATGCCAACTGAGGGGAGAGAGACAACAAAAGTAGGGCACCATGAGATCAGAGGACTTATACTACTGCCTGCAGCACACTACGCCCAAAGGTGATATCCTCATGTCTTTTTACATCCATCTGATAGAATTTGGTAAATGTATGGACTGAAGACCAAGTTGCGGCCTTGCAGATTTGAGCCATGGAGGCTTGGTGATTCACTGCCCACGAAGCACTAACAGCCCTGGAGTAGTGCTCTTTGATTTGAGAGGGTGTAATCTACCTCTTTAAACCATAAGCTAGAATGATTACTTGTCAAAATCTATTTTGAAATAGTAGATTTCAATACTGCCTGTCCTCTTTTAGGACCTTCAGGCAATACAAGCAAAACATCCATTTTTCGAATCTGAGCAGTCGCCTTTAAGTAGAACTTGACTGCTCTCACTACATCAAGAGAATGTAGTGAGTTTCTTCCATAGAACAGGGTTCTGGAAAAAATGAAGGTAGAACAATATCCTAGATAAGAACCTGACACTACCTTCAGTAGAAAGTTAGGATGAGGACGCAATACTACCTTATCCTTGTGAATAATAATAAGGCTCTTTACAGGAAAGAGCAGCCAACTCCGATACCCTTCTTGCAAAAGATATGGTTACCAGAAAAACTAGTTTCCTTGTCAAAATTACCAAGGGAATATGTCAATATGTCATATAGGTTCAAAAAGGCTGTTTTTGCAACGCCGACAGAACTACATTCAAGTCCCAAGGGTTCAGGGGTGACCTCACCCGGGGATTAAGCTGCGTTACCCCCTGAAAAAAACTACGAACCAAAGAATGCGAAGCAAGTGGTCGTTGAAACAATACCGATAAGGCCGAAACCTGGCCTTTGAAAGTACTCAAGGTCAGCTTTATTTCTAACCCCATTTGCAGAAAGTCAAGGATTCTACCTATGACATACTTTCTGGGATGCCAACCCCTGGATTCATCCCTGGTGACATATGCCTTCCAGACTCTATAATATGTGATTCTGGAGGCTGCCTTCCTTGCATTAACCAAGGTAGATACCACTGAACTTGGCAGCCCATGTTTCTTCAGAATGTGGGTCTCAATAGCCAAACCATTAAATGTAGTGTTTGTAAGGTAGGGTGGAATACCGGACCTTGCGATAGAAGGTTTGGACGTGGTGGTAGGGTCCATGGGATCCCTACCGCCATCCTTATGATCTCTGCATACCAAGAGCTCCTGGGCCACAAGAATCACAGACTTCCCTTCCTGCATGATCCTTCTAAGAAATCGTGGATGCAGGCAGAATAGGAGGGAATGCATAAATCAGTGAAAACTGATTCCACAGGAACACCAAAGCATCTGTTTGGCATGCTAGTGGATCCCTTGTTCTTGACACAAAGTTGTTGATTTCTTTGTTGAAAGTGGACGCAAACAGATCTACGTCTGGGATCACCTATCTTTAACATATTGACAGAAAGATATTGGGGTGAAGGAACCATTCTCCTGGGAACAACTGCCGGCGGCTCAAGAAGTCCGCCTGCCAATTTTTTATTCCTAGAATGAAGACTGCCGATAGGCAAAGTACATTGTTTTCTGCCCGAAATAGGATATGATTCACCTCTCTCTGGGCCACACATTGGTGATTGATATAGGCCATTGCTGTGGCATTTTTGGACTGGATCCTGACAGGACAATTCCGTAAACTGAAGGGCCAAGTGCTCTGCCCGAACCTCTAGAATGTTAATGGGCAAGGTAATTTCTGATCTGGACCACTTCTCTTGGACAGTTGCCTCTTCCAGGACTGATCCCCAACCTAAAAAAGGTTGGCATATGTTGTTACCACTTCCCTGGTAACTGTAGGAAGGATTTTCCCCTTTGCAGATTTTTGGTTATTAACCATAAACTAAGGCTCCGGCGCAGACACATTGGGAAATCTAGAGCTTGAACCTTCTTGTTCCAAGCCGATAGTATACTGCTTTGCAGCAGTCTCGAATGAAACTGAGCATAAGGAATGGCCTCTAATGAAGCCACCACCTTTCCTAACAACCTCATGCAAAGCTAAATAGAAGGATTCATCTTGCTTCGACCACCTGAATCAGTTCCTTTATGGCGCTGATCTTTACCTTGGGCAAGAATAACCTTTTCTGGTGTATCTATGATCAGACCCATTCTAGCCTCCTTCATGGGTTTAAGGAAAATTTCTCTAGGTTGAGAATCCAACCTAGGTAGTCTAGGTAGTTGAATGTGGTGACCATACTTTGGTCTAAGCGGGCTACCGAATGGTTTGTCAAGAGCAGATCGTCTAGGTAAACTGTAATCGTTATACCTTGGGCCCTTAACCTGGCTAGAGAATGGGCCAGAACCTTTGTAAACACTCAAGGTGCAGTAGCTAGACCGAAAAGCAGAGCTACAAACTGAAAATAAAGATTTTCTACCTTGAAAAGTAGATATTACTGGTGAGTCCCTTGTAGGACGGAGACAACTGATTTGATTGATTCCATGCGAAAAAAGAGCGGATATTCAGGAACCGGTTTAGATTTTTGAGATCCAGAATGGGTTTGACATCTCCATTCGGTTTTGGCACCATGAAAAAAAGTTTGAACAAAACCCCAACCCCTGCTCTTTCATGGGGACCACCATGATCACTTTTTGCCAAAAGATGGTCCAATGCTTGAAAGAAAGACTTCTTTTTCTCTGGATCCTTAGGAACGTTTGATCTGAGAAAACGGGGAGACGGGAACTCTTGTACCCTGGAGCTATTGAGGAAGCCCCCCATCTGTCTCGACACTCTTCCTGCCAGACCCTTGAGAACTGCAGAAGTATTCCCCCTACTGGAGGAGCCTCCTCAGAAGGAGGCTTTAATATTTTGTAGGTTTCCTCCCCCAAGACTTCTTTTGTCCCTGGGATTGACCATGAGGATTACCTCTTGAACTTGACAGTGGAGGCCGTCGTGACTGCCTGGAGGCTAATGCCCCTGGCACTCGAGAAGGAGCTTGTAAAAATGAAATACTTTAATTCCTTTTCTTAAAAGGCAAAGGGGTACTTTTCCACTAGAAATTCTTTGAACGTATTACCCAAATCATCCCCAAACAGCCGTCACCGCAAAAAGGAAGACTAGCCAGGAGCTTCTTGCATGGAGCTTAGCGAAAGGCGTGAGGCGTGAAGGATAGAATCTCTCATAACGACTATTGCAAACAAAGCTGCTAGTAGCTTGTCAGATCCTGGAGCTTCTGAACAGGATAACCTTGAGCACCTGTTTAAACTGGTCTCTCAAGGATTTACCAATTACTGTCAGCGCAGGCTGAAACACTCAACCTGCCAGAGAAAAAAGTGTTTTTTAAAATGAATTCCAACTTTTTATCCGTTGGATCTTTAAGCATTTGAGCATTGTCTACCGTACAAGTCAAACTTTTATTCACAGAGGATACAGCAGTGTCAGTTGCTGGTAGGGATGAGCTTCGAGTTCGAGTCGAACTCATGTTCTACTCGAACATTGGCTGTTCGCAAGTTCGCCGAACAGCGAACAATTTGGGGTGTTCGCGGCAAATTCGAATGCCGCGGAACACCCTTTAAAAGTCTATGGGAGAAATCAAAAGTGCTAATTTTAAAGGCTTATATGCAAGTTATTGTCATAAAAAGTGTTTGGGGACCCGGGTCCTGCCCCAGGGGACATGGATCAATGCAAAAAAAAGTTTTAAAAACGGACGTTTTTTCAGGAGCAGTGATTTTATTAATGCTTAAAGTCAAACAATAAAAGTGTAATATCCCTTTAAATTTTGTACCTGGGGGGTGTCTATAGTATGCCTGTAAAGGGGCGCATGTTTCCTGTGTTTAGAACAGTCTGACAGCAAAATGACATTTGGAAGGAAAAAACTCATTTAAAACTACCCGCGGCTATTGCATTGCCGACAATACACATAGAAGTTCATTGATAAAAACGGCATGGGAATTCCCCACAGGGCAACCCCGAACCAAAAAAAAAAAATGATGTGGGGGTCCCCCTAAATTCCATACAAGGCCCTTCAGGTCTGGTATAGATATTAAGGGGAACCCCAGCCAAAATTGAAAAAAAAAAATTGACGTGGGGTTCCCCCTAAATTCCATACCAGACCCTTCAGGTCTGGTATGGATTTTAAGGGGAACCCCGCGCCAAAAAGAAAAAAAAACGGCGTGGGGTCCCCCCAAGAATCCATACCAGACCCTTATCCGAGCACGCAACCTGGCAGGCCGCAGGAAAAGAGGGGGGGACGAGAGTGCGCCCCCCCCTCCTGAACCGTACCAGGCCACATGCCCTCAACATCTTCTCCCGCCCCCAGTTTGAGGTTCCTGGGTAATGGAAGGGAACCGTCGCATTTTTTCCCACACTGGGATGCGATTAAAGCCCCTAACCTTTTTTTCCAATCCTATCATGGCTGAAAAAGACCTCTAATATAGACAGGGGCTGCAGTGTTGAAAACAGTTGCAAACATTTCATGGCCCCGATGCTTACTCTGACCAGCCACCCCCTCTCAGGGGAGGATGCAATTGTAGAGATGAGTAGGCTTTCCAGAGCTTCAGGGAAACCCTTTTAGCCTTTTTTTGGGGGTGTTTCAACCCCCCTTCTGATCTTAGCCCAATGCACAAAAGCAAAGGTACTACCAGAAGAAATCGCATCCACTGCTTGAGCAATAGTTCAGTCACTTCTGCTGCTATTAACGCTCAGCCTGATGCTATTAGTAAATGTGCCAAGGGAATGCCTGTGTCACCAACCTCTTACATGCCCCTTTTTGCTCGTGTCCCTCCGACATCTGCAGCCAGCAAAAATGGAGCTTTTAAACATACTCCCACGCTGGATGTTGCAGAATGCCAATGCTGCGCTAAGCCCCACCCCTTCCATCACATCGCGCCCCCCCTTTTCAAGAGGGTTTTCACTACAGATGCGATGGGATTGGCGTGTGTGGGGGGGGTATGGTGAGGAGGAGACCTGTAACAAGCTGCCGTGCATGGGCGGTGGAAAAACGGTGCGGCATCGACGATCGTTTTTGGCTTCCCTCTATGCAGGAATAGGGGGAGAGCCTTGTCCAGGTGGGGGGTGTTTCATGAAAGAAAATCCCCCAAATCTTACCGGAGGTCTGAGCTGCTCCCCGGGAGGCCTGCTGCTTCTGTGACACAGCGTGATCTTTGAGGAAAGCATGACAAGGTACGTGCTCTATACAGCCCCCAGTGGTGACTCTTAGGCATGACAACATTTACTTTTTTAAAGGAGACATTTCATAAGAAAATGTAAAAATTCCTTAGAAACCGCCACTTACCTTTCCCGCCGCAGGGTTTTCTGTGGTAAAAAGCAACAGAACCAATTTTCACCTCTCACGATGGGCTCCGTTACAAAACCTTCAGGAACCGGAGACCCTCGGGGAACGCACACTCCTGCACCCGTAAAGCGCCCCGCCAGTAAAAACTTTATGGCTGAAAACACCAAAGCACTGGATCCCGGGGTCCAGCTCTCTAAAAGAGAAGCGTTATGGGCTAAACCTCGTTTTTTCCAAAATTTTCAATTTGGCCTGAAAAGACACTTTGAATGGATCCGGCTGCAAAGCTAGCCCCAGCAAGGATTGCTCCAGTGGAGCTCAGCGCAGCACATCTTTACTCGTGACCAACAGCAGGTTGAGGTACTCCCAGTAGTGGGAGGGGTTATATAGGGAGGCAACTTCCTGTTTAGGGTGTGCCAGTGTCCATCACCTGAAGGTGGCCTATAACCCACATAGTAATTATTATGGCTCTGTGTCCCATGATGTACGATTAAGAAATCCTTTTTCTAACTATTACACTGATGTAAACATTCTGCAATTCAACCTTTAGATGGCACTGTTGTATTATACATGCCATAGGTCATATATGTCCAAAGGTCAAGCTATGTTTGACCATGGTTACAGAACAATAGATGGATCTAACAGTCAACTGAAATACAATAGTATCTACAGTGGGGCAAAAAAGTATTTAGTCAGCCACCAATTGTGCATGTTCTCCCACCTAAAAAGATGAGAGAGGCCTGTAATTGTCATTATAGGTATACCTTAACTATGAGATACAAAATGTGGAAACAAATCCAGACAATCACATTGTCTGATTTTTGAAAGAATTTTTTGCAAATTATGGTGGAAAATAAAAGTGTATGCGACCCGAACTGGAAAAATAAAAAGTGCCAATTTTGAAGGCTTATATGCAAGTTATTGGGCATACAAAGAGTATGGGGTCCGGGTACTGCCCTGGGGGACAAGTTTGTAAAAAAGATCATTTTTAAATGAGCAGTGATTTAATGATGCTTAAACTGAAACAATAAAAATTAGAAAATCCTTTAAATATAGTGCCTCAGGGTCCCTTTAGTCTGCCTGTAAAGTGCCGCATCTGTACCATGTATAGAATCTGCTGCAGCAAAAAATGACATTTATAAAAAAAAATAATAATAATAAAAAAATAAAAATAAAAAAAGGCATTTTCCCTGCAAGCTTTCTTATTTTGTAAACAAGGCCTTGGGGAGCCATTCTGTATGATGAGGCTACAATTTAGTGCATTTGGAAAAAGATTAGAGATTTTTTGGATACATTCTGCAGGTGCAGAAAAATTGGGCTTTGTGTGTTGGTAGTGGCTTCGCACTGTAACTCTATAGATGTACTGTTGATGAAAGGAAGGATTGGCCTTGCTGTAAAAAATGTAATTATACGCACCTGTCAAACCTGTTCCTCGGATCTGGGGAGGAGAAGCACTCACTTTTTCAGCATAAGAAATGGCCCCTACTCTGAATGAGCTTTGACGTTTTCCAGAGAAAAAAGCGATGATGGCTTCCATCATCGCATATTTCAATCACCTTGTGATAATATTTTGATGCCCGCTTATCTTAATATGGGCTCCTGAACAGAACAAGCAAACTAGAGGTAGATCTCCAATCTATAGATCTCTTTAGCTCTCGTCTTACATAATCTCCATTCAATGAGATACCTATGGACATTTAGATAATAGGCCCTTGTATCTATCCAGCGAGATTTCTGCTCCAATGCTATATATGTATGCTGGTACGACAGGTATGAGTGTTTATGAATGGCAAGAGCTCTGCCCAAAGTTGCAAGTCTGACTTCATATAGCACATTGAGATGCTGGTGGTAAGTTATACAGATCACTACTTCAGGAGACTATGCCTGTAGTAGTAAAAGAGCATTTACATTGACTTGCTATAGCTGTTCTGTTAGGAGGGCTCAGTACTGAACTTAAACATACCCAGTCAGGTATAGGGGTCAGAGACATAGCAAAACGTGATAGCACATCTACAGGCCAAATTCCTGCTCATTAATGCTGCCAGGAACGCATCAAAAGAAGGAGCTGTCTGCATCTGAAGCAAAATGGCCCAATACACCTCCAGTCATACAAGTTTTGTACTGCTGTATAAATCCTAAACCCTAGGAAAGATTATAGTGACCACACAACCACAATTAAAGGGCTCATTGATGCAAACAATAAAGATTTACAAATTCAGCTATGATGTTAAAGTGAATGTAAACCCAATTCATGAAATTTGAGCTGGGCCCATTTAACTGCGGTGTTTTCTTATCTCTTCAAAAGCACCAAGTCCAGTAGCTGTCTCCTGTTCCGTTCCCCTGCCATCATCCCGATAACCACTGACAAGTTCTCCGTCAACTGAGACAAAAGCAGCCTGAGTTTTGTGTTGGGGAGGATGCTATAAATAGATTAGCAGAGTGCTGAACTATTCAACGAACAGCTGAGAAAGTCTCTACCTATCCGGAGAGGGGGTGTGAGCCTTTCCACCTATCTGCTGTCTTGGCTGTATGCCCAGACAACACTTCCAGTGCTGAACAGGAAGAGAAACTCTCCAACCAAAATTTTCTCTCTAATGTCGCGTACACACGATCAGAAATGCCACCAGCAAAACTCCGATGAGAGCCTTTTGTTGGAAAATGTGACCATGTGTATGCTCCATCGGTCTTTTGCTGGCGGAATTCCAGCAAGCAAAAGATTGAGAGCATGCTCTCTATTTTTCAGTCGGGGAAAGTTCCTATCCGAAAAAGCGATCATCTGTATGCAATTGGGACGTGCAAAAAATCACGCATGCTCAGAATCAAGTACGAGATGGAAGCGCTTGTTCTGGTAAAATGAGCGTTCGTAATGGAGATAGCACATTTGTCACGCTGTCCATTTTTGGATCTTTTAATGCAGCACATTCTCTTCTTCTTTATAATGCTAGAAGAATTAATTTGTTTTGCTGCTGATATTCACACAGAGTTCTCACAAACGTATTTCTTTATTATTTCTCATGATCTTCTGAATAATCTTTTTCGTTTTTAAAGCCAGATCTCCATAATAATGTTTAGAATTATATTTTATAGTCTTTTTTTTTTTTTTAATCAAGATCTCCTGTTTTTTTGATTATTTTTAAATTATTTTCCAGTGATCTCCATATTTCTTTTTTTTGTGTGTCAAGTTTCCACAACAACATTATTATCTTGTATTTTAAAGCTCAAGGAGGTTGGTTGTTGTCCCTTGTTAATTTGACATTGTATTTTTGAAATGTACCTGCCTACTCACAAACAAACTGTCCTTTTTGAAGAAAAACACATAGGCAAGTATTTTCATATAAAAAAATCTACATTTATTCTGGCTCATAACAAAATAAAGAGGAAGGCAACGCTGGAGAAACTACTTGAATTTGCAAAGGCTTTGTACCCCAGGGCACACATCAACTCTTAGTAACTAAAAATTGGTAGCCTGAGAAGTCCATATAATAGGGAGCACAATCTGGTCCAGGACTCCTAGAGATCATGAACAGCGACAGATGACATATATGTCCCCAGGCTGTGGTACTACAACAGCCTGCATCTTCTGTCAGACCAAACTGAACCCAGGCCATCACTTTGTCTTCTCTGCATGCTTCCCTGCAGCCTTCCTTGGAGGCTGTGGCTCTGGAGGTGGACTTGTGGCAGGAGGAGGAGGAGGAGGATAGGCGAGCGCACATAAGTGCATGTTCTCACTAATTTGGCCTCTCAACCCCTTCCGAAGAGACTGAAAAATAAGATTCTCACACATGAAGCATTGGCCCTCCTCCATTTGCTGCAATTTTGCAGCTACATAGCAGCCATAGGCCTCTTCGGCATCGAGGGGTGTTTTCAGGGTTGCTTTAGCCTCCTTAATGAGGCCCAATGCTGCCTCCTCCACGTTACTCCCCTTCCTGGCCCTTTTTGTTGTAAGGTGGAGGGGAAGCACCTGGGATTGGGTGAGGCTACTGGGCCTGGCCTCCTCCTGGCTGCCACTTTCCAGAGCCTCGCCCTGGCTGAGGTCTTCCTGTGTATGAAAAAGGGACATAGTTGCAGTTTTTGGTTCATCAATCACAAACAATTTTCAGCTAATGATTGTTGCAAATTGAATGTTAATAAATAGAAAAGACTATTATTCTGAGCGCAGCATTTTTCATTCTTGTCCCAATCATTTTTGGCCACTACTGTCTATTGATATGTAAAACACTTTTTATTAAATCATTCATTTGTTATCAATAAGAACATCTAGTTAACACCAATAATTTTTGGACAATAAATATGTTCAAAAATACTATACCTGGCTCCAGCTGGGCTCCTCAACTTCTTCCAGGATGGAAGGGCCAGGTTGGTCCTCGGAAGCCTCAGCTGGGGTTGAAGAAAGGGTGGATGGAAGTGTAGAAAGTGATTCCCTGGCTTCAATCTGGTCTTCCAGAAACCGCATCCTGTTGTAGTACCACAGACTGGGTACATACACATCCTCTGCTGCTGCTCCTGATCTCATGGAAGCCTGGACCTTATTAAGCTCCTTCCTATACGTGCTTCTCAAGCTACCAATTTTCTTATCCACAAACTCGATGTCTGCATCGGGGACCTGCGTCTTAACAAATTGCAGCAGTTTCTCCAGCGATGCCTTCCTAGCTGGTTTATTTCGATATAAGGAGTTTTAACACACATTTCTCATATCCCTGTATCTGTCTATGAACTGGCCCATGAATTCAGGGTCTTTGAATTGTTTCATATTTGCTGCAAGACAAAACACAAGACCAAAACCGTAATATCAGGCTAAACTCTCCTAATCTTACCCCAATATAGGCCTCAATCTCAAATCAGTATAGGACACTGATATCCCAAGTTAAAAAGTTACTTTAATTATAGCGTTCAGCGCTTCCTCCACTCAGATTGTACGTATGACACACACGCATGTTAGCTTTATATACACTGCGCATGCGTGAAACTCCGCCCGCGTCACCCGCCCCTGACGTTCTTTCTCAAATATTTCCCGACCCTTCTCTTTCATCGCAGTGGGAGAGGAACATGGCGGAGACACAGCAGGTGCATGATAATAGCAGTAACGAGGAGGAGGAAAGCCTGGAGCCCGAAACGTCCCGATCCCGCAGGAGATTAAAGGCCTCAAATATGGCCTTTGTAGAGATGGTGGACATCTTGAAGAGGGCCAACTATGATGAGAATTATGGACCGTACCTAAACCCAAATGTGAGAAAAGCCAATATCATGACTAAAGTTGTGAAGAGTGTGCACAGGAATTTTGGGGTACGACAATCCAAGGAGCAAATGAGGAAACGCTGGTTAGATCTGAAATTGAGGGAGCAGGATCAGTACAGAAGGATCAAGAAAGTGCTTCTAAAAAGTAAGTAGTTGTCGTGTGTTCCAATTATTGTTATTTGCATGCTGCTCCATGTGCTTTTCTTTACTGTTGTACAGTTTAAAATGGCTACTTTCATGTTCATGGGCACAGTAATCGGTCATAAGAAATTAGTTTGTTTGCCAACTAAATACGATGTTTTGGGCAGATACAGGGTAAACTACATTTGGTCATGCTAATTTGTATTAAAAGAAGTTTAGGACATTGTTGTCTAGATGTGTTTGAAACTAGAAAGAATTGCAAACTTGATTCAGTGTAATGTAAGGAGAGGACACTCAGCAGCTGTTTACACATCCGGACTCAGGAGCACTAGTGTGGGATATAAGAACAAACTTTTTACGGTGTCCCACACAGGTACTCCAGTGGATACTTGGGGTGTCTCCATGTGTGAAACTTGTCCAAAAAAGGTAAGTATTCCAGCTTTGGTAAGTGAAAAAATCATGTTTTCAGCTTGGAACTCTGCCAAAACAGACAATTGGACCCCACTTCCAAACAATGTTTCATATTCCTATTTCTGGCCTCAAATATCTGTGTGCCAAGTATACCTATTTGTTTCATTCTCATAGGGGAGTAAAAGACTCCGGACGTCTGAGGACACCAGGGAATCCCCACTTCCTGAAGAAGGGGAACAGAGGACACCACAACCTGAGGAGGTGGAGGAAGGAGAGGTGGTTGAGATTGTCACAACAGTTGAGTGTCTGACACCACAGCTTCAGGTAATAGATGTATGCCTGCATATTTATAATACATGACGTGTATTTTTTCTTTTAGGTGATGTGCATGTTGTGGAAGAACAATCTACTCATTTCACGACTGACAGTGCACAAAGGCTAATCCAGGACATAATGTTTTGTAGTCAGGATTTAGACCTCATCAAGCAAAAAACAAATGACATAGAACAATGTGTATAAGCACTAGGGATGAGCTTCGAGTTAATGTCGAACTCATGTTCGACTCGAACATCGGCTGTTCACCAGTTCGCCGAACAGCGAACAATTTGGGGTGTTCGCGGCAAATTTGAAAGCCGCAGAACACCCTTTAAAAGTCTATGGGAGAAATCAAAAGTGCTAATTTTAAAGGCTTATATGCATGGTATTGTCATAAAAAGTGTTTGGGGACCTGGGTCCTGCCCCAGGGGACATGGATCAATGCAAAAAAAAAGTTTTAAAAACGGCCGTTTTTTCGGGAGCAGCGATTTTAATAATGCTTAAAGTGAAACTATAAAAGTGTAATATTCCTATAAATTTCATACCTGGGGGGTGTCTATAGTATGCCTGTAAAGGGGAGCATGTTTCCTGTGTTTAGAACAGTCTGACAGCAAAATGACATTTCAAAGGAAAAAAGTCATTTTAAACTACTCGCGGCTATTAATGAATTGCCGGTCCGACAATACACATACAAGTTCATTGATAAAAACGGCATGGGAATTCCCCACAGGGGAACCCCCAACCAAGATATAAAAAAAAAAAAAAATTACATCTGGGAGTCCCCCTAAATTCATACCAGGCCCTTCAGGTCTGGTATGGATATTAAGGGGAACCCCGGCCAAAATTTAAAACTTTATAGTTAAAATAGTATGACCCCGAGTGGGGTGGTGGGATGATGTGGACGTGCTTCCCATTGATTGCCCCTCCGCAGTTGGGAAAGTCCCAAGGATGAGCAAATTGGGAAGCCAAAGTCTGCCATTCCTGTGGCGTTGAAGGAAACTGTGGAGTCAAAAAAGGAAAAAAAAATTTTAGTACTTTTTTTTTTTAATCAAATCATTTTTATTATTTTATATGAAAACGACATTGACACAATACAGACAAAACCACAAAATCACACCAAACCAAACCCCCCCCCCAAAAAAAAAAAATTTAAACCCCAAACCCCTTCCCTTCAACAAGCCAAGCCAATCACACCAAACCAAACCCCCCCCCAGAAAAAAAAACATTTAAACCCCAAACTCCTTCCCTTCAACAAGCCTCGCCAACCCCCCCCCCCCCACATTCAGTGTATATATGACAAACAAAAAAAAAAGGGAATAACAATATCCAGCATTACAAAGCACACATTCATTGACATGATACCCAAGTCATAGATTGAAGCCATCTAGACCTGATAACATCAAACTTATTCAGGGAGTTCCTTAGGGAATATGTATGCTTTTCAAAAAGAATGATCCTATTGAGATCTACAATCCAATCGGACACAGTCGGTGAATGTGGAGAGATCCACTTAAGAGCAAGCTGTCTACGGGCAACAAAAAGTGCGCACCTTATAGTATTACCAGTGGGGGGGGAGGTGTAGATAGATGTGTCACAGTAACCCAATATACATATAAGCGGTTCAACTGGAATATTAATATCCAATACCCTATTTAACCACTAGGCGTCCGCGCTATAGCCGAAAGACGGCTACAGCGCGGACTCCAATTGCCGGGAGGGCGTCCCTGGACGTCCTCCTGTTCACTTCCGCAATGCGCGCTCCCGGGAGCGCGCATCGGGGAAATTCTGCTCTGGCCGTGTCCCTTGGACACAGCCAGTCACGGATCGCCGTAAACGGCCAATCACAGCGGCCGTTTACAGCGCGATCCGAGCTTCCAATGACAGATGATCTCAAATGTAAACATATGAGATCATCTCTCATTGCCGGCTTTCTCTCCTCACACAGAGACCGTGTGTGAGGAGAGAGAGCGATCTGTGATAACTGTGAGTGCCAAGCATTTAGTGAAACACCCTACAGTGCCCATACAGTGCCCATACAGTGCCACATCAGTGCCACAGTGCTTCCATCTGTCGTTAGTGCCACCTGTCAGTGTCACCTGCCGTTAGTGCCACCTGTCAGTGTCACCTGCCACATCAGTGCCACCTGTCAGTGTCACCTGCCACATCAGTGCCACCTGTCAGTGTCACCTGCCACATCAGTGTCACCTGTCAGTGTCACCTGCCACATCAGTGTCACCTGCCACATCAGTGCCACCTGCCACATCAGTGCCACCTGCCACATCAGTGCCACCTGCCACGTATCAGTGCAATCTGTCAGTGCCATCTGTCGTCAGTGCCACCTGTCTGTCACCTGCCACATCAGTGTCATCAGTGTCACCAGTGTCACCTACCACATCAGTGTCACGTATCAGTGCCATCTATCACCAGTGCAATCTGCCAGTGTCACGTGTCATCAGTGCCACATATCTGCCATTTTTCATCACTATGTCACAAAGAGTATATTCAGCCGAGGAGGCATATAATATTCTTGCGGCCGACGAGAGCAACGGGGAGCTCTCCGCTTCAGATTCCTATTCAGATTCTGAGTCTGACGTGGACTACGAGCCTGTCCCCAGCAGTGGTACACTGACAGCCTCAGAGGAGGATGAGAGTCCGCCCGCCAGACGAAGACGTACTGGTGAGGATGCAGTGCCATCCACCAGCACCGCAATGCCATCCACTATCACCACAATGCCATCCACTATCACCGCAATGCCATCCACCAGCACCGCAGTGCCATCCACCAGCACCGCAGTACCTCGACAAAGTCCACGTACCAGTGGGGTGTCACCTCAGGCCCAAAGGGTTAGGTCCCATGCCAGCCTTCCCTACTCCCTTGAGAACCCCTTATGGCTGCCACCCAATTCAGGAGAAGCTATCATTCCCCCTTTTACTGCCCAGCCAGGAGTCCAGGTGGATACGGAAAATTTTTCACCATTAGATTTTTTCAACCTTATATTTACTGAGGACATGCTTGCATCGATTGTGGCCCAGTGCAATCTATATGCCCAACAATACATAGCAAGTAACCCAACGTCCTATTATGCCCGTCCCTACGAATGGAGAGCCCTAACAGTGGAGGAGTTTAGAATTTTTTTGGGCCTCACATTCTGTATGGGACTAACCAAAAAAAATGTATTACGTTCCTATTGGTCTACCCTCCCCATCCACCACATGCCCATCTTTTCCTCTGTAATGCCCAGAACCAGGTATCTCATGATTATGAGATTCCTACACTTCAATGACAATACCCAGTGCCCTCCCCGAAATGACCCACATTTTGACAAGCTATATAAAATTCGCCCACTACTAAAATATTTTTCTGATATCTTCCCCCAGACCAGCACATATGTGTGGATGAGTCCCTGGTCAAATTTAGTGGCAGATTGGGCATAAAACAATTTATTCCCACCAAAAGGGCCCGCTATGGGGTGAAAATGTATAAATTATGCGACCGAGCTACAGGATATACCTATGCCTTCATGGTATACGAAGGGAAGGACACCCAGCTACATCCCCCTAATTGCCCAGAATATATCGGATCGAGTGGGAAAGTCGTGTGGGAACTCATAAACCCACTCCTGGAAAAAGGCTACCATCTATATGTGGACAATTTTTATTCTAGTCTGCCCCTGTTCCGAAATCTTCACAGACAGAAGACTCCAGCATGTGGCACCATAAGGAAGAACCGGAAGGGCTTTCCTCAAAGCCTCGTGAACAAAAAGCTAAGAAGAGGGGAAATGGCGAGCTTGAGGAATGAGGAAATTCTGGCTGTGAAGTGGAGGGACAGAAGGGACGTCTACGTGCTTTCATCAATCCACAATAACACCGTCGTGGAGATAACCAGGAGGAATGGGGTAATCCAAAAGCCCACATGCATCTTTGAATACAACAAGTATATGGGGGGTGTCGACTTCAACGACCAGATGCTCGAACCCTATCTTGCCACGAGAAGAACATACCAGTGGTATAAAAAAGTTTCAATATATTTGTTCAATTTGGCCATATATAACAGCTATGTTATTTATCATAAATCCACTGCAAGCCCCAAATCCTTCCTTGGATACCAGGAGGAAATCATCACTGCCCTTATATACCCCAACGGCCCACCAGAAACCATTCGATCCGATGTGATTAGTAGACTGTCCGAACGCCACTTTCCCGAAAAAATCCCCCCCAGACCAACAGGCCAAAAACGGCAGAAAAAATGCCGGGTGTGCTCCAAAGGAGGAGTGAGAAGAGACACTACTTTTTATTGTCCCGAATGTCCTTCCCAACCAGGCCTCTGTATAGTTAACTGTTTCCGCCGTTACCATACTTCACTAAATTATTAGTGAAGTATGGTAAACTTAACCCTCACTTCCTGCCATTTACCTTCACACCCCTTATGCCTCTGCTTGCTCTGTAACTGACCCTGGCTTGTTTTTTGACCACGCTTCTGCCTACCGATTCTGTTTATATCTCTGCCTGATCTGGAACTGACCCTGGCTTGTTTTTCGACCACGCTTCTGCCTACCGATTCTGTTCATACCTCTGCCTGATCTGGAACTGACCCTGGACTGTTTGACCATCCTTTTTGCCTGCCTCTTGGACTGATCTTGTACCCTGCTACTGGAGTAGTGGGATTCATAACACAGGGGTCTCACATATGTGAGGGGCTCCAGAATTGTTTTTCTGGATGAAGAAAACGTTTTTTTTGTTTTCTCATTCCTAGATTAGGGTCTGGAGACTCGGAGGCTTCAAAGAGATTTGGGTGGGAGAAGCCTCTACCCCTGTCCCCATTCTGTCCTGAACGAGGCCCTACTTGTGCCTGCTGCCTGTAGGACCTATGCCATCATGCCTCTGCCTGTTGCATGAACTGACCACACCACATGGATGGACCATGTTCCTGCCTACTACCAGGATCAATATTTTGGCACTGCTGACAATCTCTGCCTGCACTGACCCTGGACTGTATATGGACAGTATCCCTGCCTGCTGCCTGTACTGACTATGGACAGTGTTCCTGTCTGTTGCCTGGATCAATTGCGTTCGCTTTTGCTGACCAAGTCCCTGCCTGCTGCCTGGACCAGTGCTATCCTCCTGTGGACAACTGTGCTACTAAAACCACAGGTAATCTTTTTTTTTTACCCTTTGCTCAGCAGAATGTATTTTTAGGGTGTAATTCTTGGTATGTGCATGCTATGTGTCCCTAGAACACCTGACGGTGTTCCTTGTATGTGGCCAGGCTGTGTAAAAGTCTTACACATGTGGTATCGCTATACTCAGGAGGAGTAGCAGAATGTATTTTGAGGTGTCATTTTTGCTATGTACATGCTATGTGTTGGAAATAGCTTATAAATGGACAACTTTGTGTAAAAAAAAAATGCGTTTTCATTTTTTTCCACATTTTCCAAAAACTTCTGGAAAAAAATGAACCGTTCAAAAGACTCATTATGCCTCATAGATTATACGTTGGGGTGTTAGCTTTCCAAAATGGGGTCATTTTGTGGGCGTTTCCATTGTTCTGGTGCTCCAGGGCCTTCAAAAGTGTAATAGGTGGGTGAGAAATGAGATGTGTAATTTATGCTCCTAAAACCCTTGAAGGTGCTATTTCAGTATTGTGCCCCTGTATGTGGCCAGGCTGTGTAAAAGTCTTACACATGTGGTATCGCTATACTCAGGAGGAGTAGCAGAATGTATTTTGAGGTGTCATTTTTGCTATGTACATGCTATGTGTTGGAAATAGCTTATAAATGGACAACTTTGTGTAAAAAAAAATGCGTTTTCATTTTTTTCCACATTTTCCAAAAACTTCTGGAAAAAAATGAACCGTTCAAAAAACTCATTATGCCTCATAGATTATACGTTGGGGTGTTAGCTTTCCAAAATGGGGTCATTTTGTGGGCGTTTCCATTGTCCTGGTGCTCCAGGGCCTTCAAAAATGTAATAGGTAGTTAACAAGTTAGATGTGTCATTTATGCTCATAGAACACTTGATGGTGCTCCCTGCATGTTGGGCCTCTCTATGTGGCTAGGCTGTGAAAAAGTCCCACACATGTGGTATCGCCATACTTAGAAGGAGTAGCAGAATGTATTTTGGGGCGTCATTTGTGGTATACACATGCCATGTGAGAGAAATAACCAATTACAATGACAATTTTATGGGAGGAAAAAAAAAAAAAAAAAAAAATCTTCATTTTGCAAAGAATTGTGGGAAAAAATGACAACATCAAAAACCTCACCATGCATCTTACTGAATACCTTGGAATGTCTACTTTCAAAAAAGGGGTCATTTGGGGGGTATTTGTACTGTCCTGACTTGTTCGGGTCACAAGAAATGAGATAGGCCACCAGTACATCAGGTGTGATCAATTTTTTATGTTTTGCACCACAATTTGTAGACTCTATAACTTTCACACAGACCAAATAATATCCACTAATTTTGGTTATTTTTACCAAAGATATGTAGCAGTATAAATTGTGGCCAAAATTTATGAAGAAAAATTAATAATTTGCAAAATTTTATCACAGAAACGAAGAAAAATGCGTTTTTTTTTCTAAATTTTTGGTCTTTTTTCATTTATAGCGCAAAAAATAAAAAGCCCAGAGGTGATCAAATACCACCAAAAGAAAGCTCTATTTGTATGAAAAAAAGGACACAAAATTCATTTGGGTACAGTATTACATGACTGAGTAATTGTCATTCAAAGTGTGAGAGCGCTGAAAGCTGAAAATTGGTCTGGTCACGAAGGGGGTTTAAGTGCCCAGTTGTCAGGTGGTTAAAGTACCAATCTCCTCCACCCAGTATCTTTGAAGTTTTGGACATCGCCACAAAAGATGTATTAATGTACCTGTGTTACCGCATCTAGCGCAGGCTGGCTCAGATTTCAGTCCAATTGCATAAGCTGCGGAATTCTATAGACCCTATGGAAAATAAATATTTGAGTCAGTATGTGTGATGGAAAAAGACACCCTACACGGGGACCGGAGGACATCATCCCAAATCTCCTCAGAGATGGGACCAATATCTTTGTCCCAGCCAACCCGAGTATGGATGGGGAAGTTCAATAGAAACCCATCTGACAGTACCCTGTAAGTAACCGAGGTAAGACCTTTTGTTGACCCTGCCCGTACTATTTTATCTAAGACAGGGATAGAGGGGAAAATATCTTAGCAGAAGAAAACTGGGCATGTAAAGCATGTCTTAATTGAAGGAATTGGTAAAAGCAGTTGGATTCTACAGAGAACTCTCCCCTCATATCTTCAAAGGATTTAAGTATACCATTCTGATATAGCTGAGCTAAAGTAGTTATTCCTAGTTTTGCCCATCTCTGAAAGCCTCTAAGAGCCGAAATTTGAGAAAGTCTATCATTTTCTCATATGGGAGTGTATCTAGTGGGAAAGGAGACACCCAACATTTTTTTAACTGTATCCCATACTTTAAAGATTAACATATAAGTAGGCATATCAGCAAGCGAGACACCCCCTCTTGCACCATCAAGGACAAAAGAGTGGAGACCGACCATTAAATACAAAAGAAAATAATCGTCGGGCAGGAAAGGATATCTGTTCAAACTCCCATTTGGTAAAATGCTGTAATTGGGAGGCGAAAAAATATAGCCTTGGATTAGGCACTGCCAGGCCACCGGCATTTATGGGATGCTGTAAAGTCTCAAGTTTGATACGAGGGGTTTTGTTCTGCCATATTAATCACCTAAATATAGTGTTTATCCTAATAAAGATCTGGATAGGTATCCAAATCGGGGCATTATGTAAAAAATAGAGAAGCTGAGGCATCCATATCGTTTTTATTAAACTGATATGACCTATTAGCGATAAAGGGAGCTTAGTCCAGGTTTTACTCTGATTTTGAAATCTAGTGGATCTGGAAAGGGGTCTAAAGGCATCAATATTGATTTCTCCCAGTTTATACCTAGACCGGAAAACCTTCCAAACTCCTTAACGTGTTCCATTACTACCGGCAGGGATGAGCAAACATTAGACATGAAAAAGAGAAGAAGATCATCCGCATATAGTAATATCTTTTCCTCCATGTCCCCCCTAATCAGACCAGTAACATCAGGAGAGGCCCGTATAAGACATGCCAAAGGCTCTATGGCCAGGGCAAAAAGCAGGGGAGACAGCAGACACCCCTGCCTAGTGCCGCGGAAAAGTCTGAAACTAGGAGATTGAAAGCCATTCATCCTAACCGATCCCCCTGGAGCAGTGTCTAACAACAGGACCCACTTACAAAAACCAGAGCCAAGCCCTAATTTATCAAGAATGGCCCACAAATATGGCCATTCGACACAATCAAAGGCCTTGATTGCATCTAGTGCTAAGAAAGCACGGTTTGAATGGCCCGGGCCTGGAACCTGCACATTTAAATATGCACGTGTGATATTAAATGCAGTTGATTTGTTGGACATAAATCCTACCTGATATGGATAATTAATACTGTTAATAACCTTATTTAGTCTAGTTGCAAGTATCTTCGCAAGAATTTTAACGTCTGTAAATAATAGAGAAATTGGTCTATAAGATTCAGGATATAGCACATTTTTTGGTATGACTACTATTACGGATTGTCCCATAGAATCTGGGAGCTGGCCCGTATGAAAAGCCTCATTTAGTGTTCTAAGAAGAGTGGGAAGCAATTCTTTGCTATATTTTTTATAGGTCTCAATAGGGAGGCCATCGGTCCCTGGGGCCATGTAACTAGATAGCTCTGCAAGGGTAAAATCTGCCCTGGAAGTATATAAATCTTGATAATAGGACTTAAAGATAGATATAATTGAACTAGTCTGGTTACAAACCTCCCCCTCTACATTCATTAAAGCTGAAACATGTGTAGAGTTAGATTGGGACCTTACTATCTGAGCCAATAATCTACCGTTCCCTTCTCCCTCAGCCCAGCTAAGTCTCTTCTGAAAAAAGAGTTTATTCCTGGCCCAAGATTCCAATAGTTCATTCAGCCTATTTGAGATGAAAACCATTTCTGTTGGATATGCGGAGAAGGATTTTGAATATATATGGCTTCGGCCACGAGGTGTCAGCCTTCGCCAACTCGAGCTCTCTACGGGAAGCACTTTTGGAGATATATATATATATATATATATATATATATATATATATATATATATATATATTTATATATATTATATATAGCGGCAACAGTCAACTCAAGATCATCCAGTTTGCATTGTAAAAAAATATATTTGCCATTATCATCTACCATAGTCCTACTGCAGAATACCACACCAGCATAGACCAGGATTGTAACCCCCCTTGAGTGAGAGGGATACAATGAGTGATAAGCCTCTCTAACCGAACAGACAGAAACCTGATCATGTTTGATGTGGCATGTGTCTCCTGCAGACAGACAAGGGCAGGGCAAAAAGAAGCAATATAGTCAAATATAGATTGTCTTTTTAAAGCATTGTTCATACCCCTAACATTCCAAGAAAGTATTCTAATTGATTGATTTACCATAGGTACAATGGCGTAAGAACGTCACTAGTCAACCAACCTGTACTGTACACAAAAACATGATATATATATATATAAATGCAAAACATGAGAATACTCCAAGATGAACCCCCACAAAAAACAAACAAAAAAAAACGTTCCTCATGGGAAAAAAACAGAGAGCCTTGCTTCAATGAAAAAAAAATATATATATCAATGCTCCTTCATTTCATACTGTATACTTATATAAATTTAACCTATCACCCCAAAGTCTGAGTTTTAACCTGACCATCAAGTCAGTCCTGTGTATCCTGTGGTGTTTGGAATATTTGTACATTGCCTTCATGGTTCACTCGCAGACGGGCAAGGTATAGCATTGAATATTTAAGCCCTTGGAGTAACAAACCTTTCTTCACCTCTTGAAAATTTGCCCTCCGTTTCTGAACCTCTGGCGAAAAGTCAGAAAAAAACATAATTTTGGCTCCGTTATATTTAATATCATTTAGGACCCATGCCTGCCGCAGAATATTTTCTTTGTCTCTATAATTTAGAAGACATATTAAAAAAGGTCAAAGTGTTTTTCCCATTTTCTGAAAACGGGTAATAGAGAAATGCTCCTTGCTGAAGATTTCAAATTGACATCGTTCAGCAAAGCTAACTGGGTCATTACCCTCTGCATTCTCTGGTATGCCCAACACTTAGAGCGTAAACAATTCTCAATGTCTTCAATTTTAGAGATAGTAGTATTTAACTTGCGGGTAGCTGCCTTCATCTCTGTTACCATGGGAGGAAATGTATCCTCTATGCCACTCACCCTGTTTTCTAAGATCTTAGTGTGGGGATCCATCTTGGTGGTTTGCGAGGAGGGCGCTTCTATGCGAGAGACCACCCTGCAGTCCTCCAGTTGTCCATGGTGGTCTAGCATTAAGTTAGTGTCATCCTGGCGAGCGGCAATTCCTTTTGCAGTTTCTGCTCTTGTAGTCGCTCTACAAAGAGAAGCATAGGTAGACACCACTCCAGCATTGGTCCTCTAGCATTTGACATATCTTTAATAGAAGTAGTAATAGTTGTACCTTTACCCTCCTTAATTTTCAACATAATAAATAAATAATAAAAAATAAAAAAACACACACGGAAGGAATAGGAAAATAGGAGATACAGTGGAACCTCGGTTTGCGAGTAACGCGGTTAATGAGCGTTAATGAGCGTTTCGCAAAACGAGCACTGTATTTCTAAAAACCCTAACTCAGTTTGTGAGTGTTGTCTGCCGAGGTGAGCCGAAGTGTACGTTTCCGAAGGCTCTCCGGCGCCCCCCACCTCTGGGTATTGCATCCCATTAAAATCAATGCGGAACAAATTATTTTTGTTTCCATTGACTTCAATGGGAAAACTCACTTGGATATGCGAGTAGTTTGGATTACGAGCATACTCCTCGTAATCCAAGATGCCACTGTATTGCACCAACAAGTAGTTACTCTCCAAAAAAAAAAAAAGGGATTTAGAAATTTTAAACAATCTGTAGGTCTCAACTTCTCTGCGACTCTGCTTTGTGAACTTCGTTATCAGCTCAGTATGAAACAGTACCCAGGTAGTTACTCTCCAAAAAAAAAAGTAAGAATTTTAAACAATCTATAGGTCTCAACTTCTCTGCGACTTCTCTGCGACTCTGCTGCATAAACTTCTGCTTCATGAACTTCGGTATCAGCTCATTATCAAACAGTATCCAGGTAGTTACTCTCCAATAAAAATAAGAATTTTAAACAATCTATAGGTCTCAGCTTCTCTGCGACTTCTCAGAGACTGCTTCAAAAACTTCAATATCAGCTCAGTATAGAACAGTACCCAGCAGTACCCAGCTCCCCCACACAATACCTGATCAGCAACCGCAACTGTCCAGCGGGATATTTGTTACAATGTCTATCTCTCAGCAAAAATCACACACCTCGTGGCTGCAGATGGATTGAAGAGGGAGAACCATACGTCACAGTCATCCACGAGCCCCCTGGAGACCCTCTGGAAAGCGATAAGGCAGAAAGCCAGCAGCTCACTACTTGCAGCCCCAACACAGCACAAGAAGCACTGGGACAGCGCAGGCACAGGGAGGACCAGCCGACAAGCCGACCAGGACAAACTGTTCAGGTTTGCAGGTTCAGGTATGCAGTAGAGTTGCCACCTCATCCCTTTAAACCCGAACACATATGAATTACACAGGTTCTGTGGCTGATTAAGGTGGTAATTAAACTCACTTGGTGCCTCATCTGCAATAAATTAGTCTCAGAACCTGTGTAATTCATATGTGTTCGGGTTTAAAGGGATGAGGTGGCAACCCTAGTATGCAGTGGGGTGCGGTGGGGATAGGGATGGACATGAACACCATCTCGGCCACAGCTTTATTGCAACCCCCCTCACCTCTCTGCTGTTTCTCCTATCAGTCCAGTCAGTGCAGTAGTCAAAGCAGCAAAAGAAGCGACTCAAACAGCGGAGCGATCAGCGGCTTGGTAAGCCTTTTGGTTTCTTTCTTCAATATGGCTTCAATATAGTTCAGACAGCCTAAAATGGCTCAGACAGCATGCAGCACTCGGTATGGTCATTTTATGGAGGTATCACAGAGATAGAGCACGGCATGAGACACGAAGACAGAGCATCAACAATGATCAGTCAGCCAGGCATCGGAGCTCAATCATCTGTGAGTGCTCACAGCTTCTCACATCCTACTCCTCCCTACTTTTGCAAATAACATTGCAAGCAGATTAGACACAAACATTCTTGGCCAACATCAGTATAACATTTATTTTAAGAAGTATTTAAAAACAAAAATATAAGGTCCACTTATCAGATTGCTCACCCCCTCAGATGGCCCATTGGAAACATTTTAGGAGGGGGGAGGGTTATAAATGAGTTTTGGACCCCAAAAAAAAGCCTCTGGCACTCTGCCGGAATTTAAGGACAACAATAACATTTGGACACATTTTAGGGGGTGTTTAGGGTAAAGCACTACAATGGAGTTGACAAAATACATTGTTAAGTGACTAGGCTAGGTTTATATGCAGGGGCGGGCTGGGCCAGGGGGCAGGGATGCAATTGCCCTCCAGGCCGCTCTGATGTGCTGTACGATTTGGCCGCTGTGTCGCCAGCTCACAACTGGGCATGCGCAGTTTCTGAGCTGGCCGAGTGCGGCAGCTCCATCCAGCAGTGTGTTCTGTCACTGGGCTGAAAGTCCGTGTTACAAGAGCGCAGCCCAGTCCAGCCCCTCCCTCCTCCACACCAATGGCTGGTAGATCTGTTCTCTCTTTCCCAGCCCACACTCTGTGCAGCCCCGCCCACACTCCGGGCAGCCTGTGTGCTGTCTGTGAAGAAGATGTGTGGGGCGGGAAAGTTAAAACTAAGCAGTCGGCTGGAATCAGTGAGCATCCATGTAAGTGAGCTCCTCCTCCCTCCCTGCTCTCCCAAATTCCTCCCTGCAGCTAAAGAGTTTTCTTTCCAGCAGCTTGACAGTACCTCACACTCCTCTGTGGTATGAAGAGGTTCACACTGACACTGGTATGCTGCAGAGCTGGTAGTCTTCCTGCATAGTGCCCCTAGTCCCATTATAGACTTCTTTTAGGTTGCACATTTTTTACTGCATGTTCTGAAAATGCACAAAAAAATGTCCTGCATGCTGCATCTTTGGTGCACTTTTAGAAAATGCAGCAAAAATGTGCAACCTAAAAGAAGTCTCAGGGACAGCAGCTAAAGAAACCCGCCGGTACACCAGCACTGCAGCCAAACACAGCACACTAGTGTGAGCCCAAAGGCTAGCTTGTCGTAGGCACTGCCACTCCACTGAAAAGCGATCCAAGCTTGGGTCACTTTTCTGAGGCATTTAACAGGCAGTGTGAAGCGGTCTCTCTCTGTGCAGTCAGTGTGAAGCAGTCTCTCTCTCTCTGTGCAGGCAGTGTGAAGCAGTCTCTCTCTCTCTCTCTCTCTCTGTGCAGGCAGTGTGAAGCGGTCTCTCTCTCTCTGTGCAGGCAGTGTGAAGCGGTCTCTCTCTCTCTGTGCAGGCAGTGTGAAGCGGTCTCTCTCTCTCTGTGCAGTTAGTGTGAAGCGGTCTCTCTCTCTCTGTGCAGGCAGTGTGAAGCGGTCTCTCTCTCTGTGCAGGCAGTGTGAAGCCGTCTCTCTCTCTGTGCAGTCAGTGTGAAGCCGTCTCTCTCTCTGTGCAGTCAGTGTGAAGCGGTCTCTCTCTCTCTGTGCAGTCAGTGTGATGCGGTCTCTCTCTGTGCAGGCAGTGTGAAGCCGTCTCACTCTCTGTGCAGGCAGTGTGAAGCGGTCTCTCTCTCTCTCTGTGCAGGCAGTGTGAAGCGGTCTCTCTCTCTCTCTCTGTGCAGGCAGTGTGAAGCGGTCTCTCTCTCTCTCTGTGCAGGCAGTGTGAAGCGGTCTCTCTCTCTCTCTCTGTGCAGGCAGTGTGAAGCGGTCTCTCTCTGTGCAGGCAGTGTGAAGCGGTCTCTCTCTGTGAAGTCAGTGTGAAGCGGTCTCTCTCTCTGTGCAGGCAGTGTGAAGTGGTCTCTCTCTGTGCAGGCAGTGTGAAGTGGTCTCTCTCTCTCTGTGCAGTCAGTGTGAAGCCGTCTCTCTCTCTGTGCAGTCAGTGTGAAGCCGTCTCTCTCTCTCTCTGTGCAGTCAGTGTGAAGCGGTCTCTCTCTCTCTCTGTGCAGTCAGTGTGAAGCGGTCTCTCTCTCTCTCTGTGCAGGCAGTGTGAAGCGGTCTCTCTCTGTGCAGTCAGTGTGAAGCGGTCTCTCTCTCTCTCTGTGCAGTCAGTGTGAAGCGATCTCTCTCTGTGCAGTCAGTGTGAAGCGATCTCTCTTTGTGCAGTCAGTGTGAAGCGGTCTCTCTCTCTCTGTGCAGGCAGTGTGAAGCGGTCTCTCTCTCTGTGCAGGCAGTGTGAAGCGGTCTCTCTCTCTGTGCAGGCAGTGTGAAGCCGTCTCTCTCTCTGTGCAGGCAGTGTGAAGCCGTCTCTCTCTCTGTGCAGTCAGTGTGAAGCCGTCTCTCTCTCTGTGCAGTCAGTGTGAAGCGGTCTCTCTCTGTGCAGGCAGTGTGAAGCGGTCTCTCTCTGTGCAGTCAGTGTGAAGCGGTCTCTCTCTCTCTCTGTGCAGGCAGTGTGAAGCGGTCTCTCTCTCTCTCTGTGCAGGCAGTGTGAAGCGGTCTCTCTCTCTGTGCAGGCAGTGTGAAGCGGTCTCTCTCTCTCTCTCTGTGCAGGCAGTGTGAAGTGGTCTCTCTCTCTCTCTGTGCAGGCAGTGTGAAGCGGTCTCTCTCTGTGTGCAGGCAGTGTGAAGCGGTCTCTCTCTCTCTCTCTGTGCAGGCAGTGTGAAGTGGTCTCTCTCTCTCTCTGTGCAGGCAGTGTGAAGTGGTCTCTCTCTCTCTCTGTGCAGGCAGTGTGAAGCGGTCTCTCTCTCTCTTTGCAGGCAGTGTGAAGCGGTCTCTCTCTCTCTGTGCAGGCAGTGTGAAGCGGTCTCTCTCTCTCTGTGCAGGCAGTGTGAAGCGGTCTCTCTCTCTCTCTGTGCAGGCAGTGTGAAGCGGCCTCTCTCTCTCTGTGCAGGCAGCGTGAAGCGGTCTCTCTCTGTGCAGTCAGTGTGAAGCGGTCTCTCTCTGTGCAGTCAGTGTGAAGCGGTCTCTCTCTGTGCAGTCAGTGTGAAGCGGTCTCTCTCTGTGCAGTCAGTGTGAAGCGGTCTCTCTCTGTGCAGTCAGTGTGAAGCGGTCTCTCTCTGTGCAGTCAGTGTGAAGCGGTCTCTCTCTGTGCAGTCAGTGTGAAGCGGTCTCTCTCTGTGCAGGCAGTGTGAAGCGGGCGGTCTCTCTCTGTGCAGGCAGTGTGAAGCGGCCTCTCTCTCTCTGTGCAGGCAGCGTGAAGCGGTCTCTCTCTGTGCAGTCAGTGTGAAGCGGTCTCTCTCTGTGCAGTCAGTGTGAAGCGGTCTCTCTCTGTGCAGTCAGTGTGAAGCGGTCTCTCTCTGTGCAGTCAGTGTGAAGCGGTCTCTCTCTGTGCAGTCAGTGTGAAGTGGTCTCTCTCTGTGCAGTCAGTGTGAAGCGGGCGGTCTCTCTGTGCAGTCAGTGTGAAGCGGTCTCTCTCTGTGCAGTCAGTGTGAAGTGGGCGGTCTCTCTCTGTGCAGTCAGTGTGAAGCGGTCTCTCTCTCTCTCTCTGTGCAGTCAGTGTGAAGCGGTCTCTCTCTCTCTGTGCAGTCAGTGTGAAGCGGTCTCTCTCTGTGCAGTCAGTGTGAAGCGGGCGGTCTCTCTGTGCAGTCAGTGTGAAGCGGTCTCTCTCTGTGCAGTCAGTGTGAAGCAGGCGGTCTCTCTCTGTGCAGTCAGTGTGAAGCGGTCTCTCTGTGCAGTCAGTGTGAAGCGGTCTCTCTCTCTCTGTGCAGTCAGTGTGAAGCGGTCTCTCTCTCTCTGTGCAATCAGTGTGAAGCGGTCTCTCTCTCTCTGTGCAGGCAGTGTGAAGCGGTCTCTCTCTCTCTCTGTGCAGTCAGTGTGAAGCGGTCTCTCTCTCTCTGTGCAGGCAGTGTGAAGCGGTCTCTCTCTATGCAGGCAGTGTGAAGCGGTCTCTCTCTGTGCAGTCAGTGTGAAGTGGTCTCTCTCTCTGCAGTCAGTGTGAAGCGGTCTCTCTGTCTCTCTGTGCAGGCAGTGTGAAGCGGTCTCTCTCTGTGGAGTCAGTGTGAAGCGGTCTCTCTCTGTGGAGTCAGTGTGAAGCAGTCTCTCTCTCTCTGTGCAGTCAGTGTGAGGCGGTCTCTCTCTCTCTCTGTGCAGTCTGTGTGAAGCGATCTCTCTCTCTGTGCAGGCAGTGTGAAGCGGTCTCTCTCTCTCTGTGCAGGCAGTGTGAAGCCGTCTCTCTCTCTGTGCAGTCAGTGTGAAGCGGTCTCTCTCTGTGCAGTCAGTGTGAAGCGGTCTCTCTCTGTGCAGTCAGTGTGAAGCGGTCTCTCTCTGTGCAGTCAGTGTGAAGCGGTCTCTCTCTCTGTGCAGTCAGTGTGAAGCGGGCGGTCTCTCTCTGCGCAGTCAGAGTGAAGCGGTCTCTCTCTCTCTGTGCAGTCAGTGTGAAGCGGTCTCTCTCTCTCTCTCTGTGCAGGCAGTGTGAAGCGGTCTCTCTCTCTGTGCAGTCAGTGTGAAGCGGTCTCTCTCTCTCTGTGCAATCAGTGTGAAGCGGTCTCTCTCTCTCTCTCTGTGCAGTCAGTGTGAAGCGGTCTCTCTCTCTCTGTGCAGTCAGTGTGAAGCGGTCTCTCTCTCTCTGTGCAGTCAGTGTGAAGCGGTCTCTCTCTCTCTGTGCAGGCAGTGTGAAGCGGTCTCTCTCTCTCTGTGCAGGCAGTGTGAAGCGGTCTCTCTCTCTCTGTGCAGGCAGTGTGAAGCGGTCTCTCTCTGTGCAGTCAGTGTGAAGCGGTCTCTCTCTCTGTGCAGTCAGTGTGAAGTGGTCTCTCTCTCTGCAGTCAGTGTGAAGCGGTCTCTCTCTCTCTGTGCAGGCAGTGTGAAGCGGTCTCTCTCTGTGCAGGCAGTGTGAAGCGGTCTCTCTCTCTCTGTGCAGGCAGTGTGAAGCGGTCTCTCTCTCTCTGTGCAGGCAGTGTGAAGCGGTCTCTCTCTCTCTGTGCAGGCAGTGTGAAGCGGTCTCTCTCTGTGCAGTCAGTGTGAAGCGGTCTCTCTCTGTGCAGGCAGTGTGAAGCGGTCTCTCTCTCTCTCTGTGCAGGCAGTGTGAAGCGGTCTCTCTCTCTCTCTGTGTAGTCAGTGTGAAGCGCTCTCTCTGTGCAGTCAGTGTGAAGCGGTCTCTCTCTCTGTGCAGGCAGTGTGAAGCCATCTCTCTCTCTCTGAAGTCAGTGTGAAGTGGTCTCTCTCTGTGCAGGCAGTGTGGAGCGGTCTCTCTCTGTGCAGGCAGTGTGAAGCGGTCTCTCTCTGTGCAGGCAGTGTGAAGCGGTCTCTCTCTGTGCAGGCAGTGTGAAGTGGTCTCTCTCTCTCTCTGTGCAGGCAGTGTGAAGTGGTCTCTCTCTCTCTCTCTCTGTGCAGTCAGTGTGAAGCGGTCTCTCTCTGTGCAGTCAGTGTAAAGCGGTCGGTCTCTGTGCAGTCAGTGTGAAGCGGGCGGTCTCTCTCTGTGCAGTCAGTGTGAAGCGGGCGGTCACTCTCTGCGCAGTCAGTGTGAAGCGGTCACTCTCTGCGCAGTCAGTGTGAAGCGGTCTCTCTCTGCGCAGTCAGTGTGAAGCGGTCTCTCTCTGTGCAGTCAGGGTGAAGCGGTCTCTCTCTCTCTGTGCAGTCAGTGTGAAGCAGTCTCTCTCTCTCTCTCTGTGCAGGCAGTGTGAAGCGGTCTCTCTCTCTCTCTCTCTCTCTCTCTCTGTGCAGTCAGTGTGAAGCTGTCTCTCTCTCTGTGCAGTCAGTGTGAAGCTGTCTCTCTCTCTGTGCAGTCAGTGTGAAGCGGTCTCTCTCTGTGCAGTCAGTGTGAAGCGGTCTCTCTCTGTGCAGTCAGTGTGAAGCGGTCTCTCTCTGTGCAGTCAGTGTGAAGCGGTCTCTCTCTGTGCAGTCAGTGTGAAGCGGTCTCTCTCTCTCTGTGCAGGCAGTGTGAAGCGGTCTCTCTCTCTCTGTGCAGGCAGTGTGAAGCGGTCTCTCTCTCTCTGTGCAGTCAGTGTGAAGCGGTCTCTCTCTCTCTGTGCAGGCAGTGTGAAGCGGTCTCTCTCTCTCTCTGTGCAGGCAGTGTGAAGCGGTCTCTCTCTCTCTCTGTGCAGGCAGTGTGAAGCTGTCTCTCTCTGCACAGTCAGTGTGAAGCGGTCTCTCTCTGCGCAGTCAGTGTAAAGCAGTCTCTCTCTGTGCAGGCAGTGTGAAGCGGTCTCTCTCTCTCTCTGTGCAGTCAGTGTGAAGCGGTCTCTCTCTCTGTGCAGTCAGTGTGAAGCGGTCTCTCTCTCTCTGTGCAGGCAGTGTGAAGCGGTCTCTCTCTCTCTGTGCAGGCAGTGTGAAGCGGTCTCTCTCTCTCTGTGCAGGCAGTGTGAAGCGGTCTCTCTCTCTCTCTCTGTGCAGTCAGTGTGAAGCGGTCTCTCTCTGCGCAGTCAGTGTAAAGCGGTCTCTCTCTGTGCAGTCAGTGTGAAGCGGTCTCTCTCTGTGCAGTCAGTGTGAAGCGGTCTCTCTCTGTGCAGTCAGTGTGAAGCGGTCTCTCTCTGTGCAGTCAGTGTGAAGCGGTCTCTCTCTGTGCAGTCAGTGTGAAGCGGTCTCTCTCTGTGCAGTCAGTGTGAAGCGGTCTCTCTCTGTGCAGTCAGTGTGAAGCGGTCTCTCTCTGTGCAGTCAGTGTGAAGCGGTCTCTCTCTGTGCAGTCAGTGTGAAGCGGTCTCTCTCTGTGCAGTCAGTGTGAAGCGGTCTCTCTCTGTGCAGTCAGTGTGAAGCGGTCTCTCTCTGTGCAGTCAGTGTGAAGCGGTCTTTCTCTGTGCAGTCAGTGTGAAGCGGTCTCTCTCTGTGCAGTCAGTGTGAAGCGGTCTCTCTCTGTGCAATCAGTGTGAAGCGGTCTCTCTCTGTGCAGTCAGTGTAAAGCGGTCTCTCTCTGTGCAGTCAGTGTGAAGCGGTCTCTCTCTGTACAGTCAGTGTGAAGTGGTCTCTCTCTCTGCAGTCAGTGTGAAGCGGTCTTTCTCTGTGCAGGCAGTGTGAAGCGGTCTCTCTCTCTCTGTGCAGGCAGTGTGAAGCGGTCTCTCTCTCTCTGTGCAGTCAGTGTGAAGCGGTCTCTCTCTGTGCAGTCAGTGTGAAGCGGTCTCTCTCTCTCTGTGCAGGCAGTGTGAAGCGGTCTCTCTCTGTGCAGTCAGTGTGAAGCGGTCTCTCTCTCTCTGTGCAGGCAGTGTGAAGCAGTCTCTCTCTCTCTGTGCAAGCAGTGTGAAGCGGTCTCTCTCTCTCTCTCTCTGTGCAGGCAGTGTGAAGCAGTCTCTCTCTCTCTCTGTGCAGGCAGTGTTAAGCGGTCTCTCTCTCTCTCTGTGCAGGCAGTGTGAAGCGGTCTTTCTCTGTGCAGTCAGTGTGAAGCGGTCTCTCTCTGTGCAGTCAGTGTGAAGCGGTCTCTCTCTGTGCAGTCAGTGTGAAGCGGTCTCTCTCTGTGCAGTCAGTGTGAAGCGGTCTCTCTCTCTCTGTGCAGTCAGTGTGAAGCGGTCTCTCTCTCTCTGTGCAGTCAGTGTGAAGCGGTCTCTCTCTCTCTGTGCAGGCAGTGTGAAGCGGTCTCTCTCTCTCTCTGTGCAGGCAGTGTGAAGCGGTCTCTCTCTCTCTCTGTGCAGTCAGTGTGAAGCGGTCTCTCTCTCTCTGTGCTGTCAGTGTGAAGCGGTCTCTCTCTCTCTCTGTGCAGTCAGTGTGAAGCGGTCTCTCTCTCTCTGTGCAGTCAGTGTGAAGCGGTCTCTCTCTCTCTGTGCAGTCAGTGTGAAGCGGTCTCTCTCTGTACAGTCAGTGTGAAGTGGTCTCTCTCTCTGCAGTCAGTGTGAAGCGGTCTCTCTCTGTGCAGGCAGTGTGAAGCGGTCTCTCTCTCTCTGTGCAGGCAGTGTGAAGCGGTCTCTCTCTCTCTGTGCAGTCAGTGTGAAGCGGTCTCTCTCTCTGTGCAGTCAGTGTGAAGCAGTCTCTCTCTGTGCAGTCAGTGTGAAGCGGTCTCTCTCTCTCTGTGCAGGCAGTGTGAAGCGGTCTCTCTCTGTGCAGTCAGTGTGAAGCGGTCTCTCTCTCTCTGTGCAGGCAGTGTGAAGCGGTCTCTCTCTCTGTGCAGGCAGTGTGAAGCGGTCTCTCTCTCTCTCTCTCTGTGCAGGCAGTGTGAAGCAGTCTCTCTCTCTCTCTCTGTGCAGGCAGTGTTAAGCGGTCTCTCTCTCTCTCTGTGCAGGCAGTGTGAAGCGGTCTTTCTCTGTGCAGTCAGTGTGAAGCGGTCTCTCTCTGTGCAGTCAGTGTGAAGCGGTCTCTCTCTGTGCAGTCAGTGTGAAGCGGTCTCTCTCTGTGCAGTCAGTGTGAAGCGGTCTCTCTCTGTGCAGGCAGTGTGAAGCGGTCTCTCTCTGTGCAGTCAGTGTGAAGCGGTCTCTCTCTGTGCAGGCAGTGTGAAGCGGTCTCTCTCTGTGCAGGCAGTGTGAAGCGGTCTCTCTCTGTGCAGGCAGTGTCAAGTGGTCCCTCCCGCTCTCTGTGCAGGCAATGTGGAGTGCTCGCTCCCTCTCTGGGGCAATGTGGAGCAGTCTCCCTCACTCTCTCTCTCTCTCTGTGCGGGCAATTTGGTGTAGATGGATGGTGAGCTGATTCGGTAGTTCAATGGGCCACTTGACTGGACTTGCCCCCCAGGCCTAAGGCTGCCAGCCCTCCCCTGTTTATATGGGCCCAGAATAGCATGCTGGGGAGGTTAGTGAAGGCAAATATGCATGAAAGACAAAAAAGGAGCATTAAAAGCTTACAGCATGCATGATGACAAAGGGGACATTCACAGCATATTACAATCACGGTAATTAGGGAATGATGAAAGAAATACAATACATTAGCATACATTAAATACATAGAATGTGATGTTAAGGGAGACAACTTACCCTAATATAGTCCTTCTGCAGTACCTGAATGATGGCAGAACAGGTCTCTGGGATAATGATCCCCAAAGCCTGGGGGCAGAGGCCTGTAGAGAACTTGAGGTCCTGTAGACTTCTCCCCATCTCCAAGTACCGCAACGTGGCGACTAACCTCTGATCCGGAGTGATGGCTTGCCGCATGCAGGTGTCCTGCTTCGTAATATAAGGGGACAGCAAAGCCAACAGATGGTGAAAAAGGGGGTCCCTCACCCAGAGAAAATTCCTGAAATCATCAGGGTTATTCTCCTGGATCTCACGCAGCAAAGGCATATGAGAGAATTGGTCACGATGGAGCAACCAATTCTTGGTCCATGAACTCCTCCCCACCCTGTTCCAGGACTGGGCTTGGGTCAAAGCAAGAACCCCAACACCAAGCCCCCGCACAGCACGAACTCTACGTCAATCACGTACCCGCAACATGGCTTCAAAACGGTCGGCTATTCAGAACAAATTAACAGAACGCACTGAAGAACAGAAAGACCTGTAAAGAGCGAGCTGAAAATCAGAAACAAGTGGACAAGAACGCACTGAAAAACAAATGCGAACTGACTACACGCACTGAAAACCAGATACAAACCCACAAGCACAAACTGAAGAGCAGTAACGGACTGAAAAGCACGAAAGCTGAAAAGCGCGAATCGTCTCTCACCAAACTTCTACTAACACGAGATAAACATGAAATTAGCAGAAGGAGCCCAAAGGGTGGCGCACTGGGTATTGAGCTTCCGTTTTCTAGTCCCGTTATACGTGTTGTACGTCACTGTGTTCTTGACGTTCGGAATTTGTTGTGACCGTGTGTATGCAAGGCAAGCTTGCAATTCTGTTGGAAAAACCATCTAAGTTTTTTTGGACGGAAATTCCGATCGTGTGTACGCGGCATAAGGCGTTTACACACTTGCTGTCTATGGACATTAATGCATTAACCACATGCCAACCGGGCTATAGCCGAAAGACGGCTACAGCATGGTCGGCTTATTCTGGGAGGGCATCCATGGACGTCCTCCCAGAATCTGGCGTGCACTCGGTAATATCCGTGACCGCCAGAGGACCAGGCGCATCATGGATCACAGTAAATGGCCGCTGACAGCGGCAATATACCACGTGATCGCTCCGTCAAATGACAGAGCGATCACTTGTAAACTAACCGGCATCATGTCCGGTTCCTCTCTCCCCTCCCTGTACCTATTGGTATAGTGCGAGGGGATGCGTTTTCATTTTCTTTCCACATTTTCCAAAAACTTGTAGAAAAAAATGACATGTTCAAAAGACTCGATATGCCTCATAGATTTTACGTTGGGTTGTTTTCTTTCAAAAATGGGGTCATTTTTTGAGCATTTCCACTGTCCTGGTGCTCCAGGGCCTTCAAAAATGCAAGAGGTAGTCAAGAAATTAGATGTGTAATTTATGCTCCTAGAACGCCTGAAGGTGCTCCCTGCATGTTGGGCCTTTGTATGTGGTCACGCTGTGTAAAAGCCTCACACATGTGGTATCGTCATACTCAGGAGGAGTAGTAGAAAGTATTTTGGGGTGTAATTTGTGGTATGCATATGCTGTGTAAGAAATAACCTGATAATATGACACTTTTGTGAAAAAAAAAAATCTTGATGTTGCAAAGAATTGTGGGAAAAAATGACAACTTCAAAATACTCACCATGCCTCTTTCTAAATACCTTGGAATGTCTACTTTCCAAAAATGGGTCATTTTGTGGGTATTTGTACTGTCCTGGCTTGTTAGGGTCTCAAGAAATGAGCTAGGCCATCAGTACTTCAGGTGTGATCAATTTTCAGTGATTGGCACCATTGCTTGTGGACTCTATAACATTCACACAAACCAAATAATATACACTGATTTGGATTATTTTTACCAAAGATATGTAGCAGTGTAAAATTTAGCCAAAATTTATGAAGAAAATTTCTTAATTTGCGAATTTTTATAACAGAAACAAAGAAAAAAATATTTTTTTTACAGAATTTTCGGTCTTTTTTCATTTATAGTGCAAAATATAAAAAAACCCAGTGGTGATTAAATGCCACCAAAAAAAAAGCTTTATTTGTGTAAAAAAAAGGACAAACATTTCATATAGGTACGGTGTTGCATGACTGAGTAATTGTCATTCAAAGTGCGAGAGCACTGAAAGCTGAAAATTGGTCTGCTTAGGAAGGGTGTTTAAGTGCCCAGTTGTGAAGTGGTTAAGACAACCTACTGGAGATTGCACGAGACAATGAAAAGGTCAGGTAAAAAGCCTCCCAATTCATAGAGCCACATATACAAATGAGGGCTAAACTCCAAGCAGGTCCTTAGAACAATTAAGTTCAGTTTCCACTAGTGCGACATGTCATGCGACCCTGGACACAAAGTCGCATGACACGTCACGACCCATTGATTTCAATGGCACTCGTTTCAATCCATGCGACTCAAAGTCACAGCAACCTAGAAAAGGTCCCAGCACTACCCCAATGCAACCTCTGAAGAAATCCCGATCCAGAGGCTGTAAAGTTTGATCAAAGATTCACTCCTAAGTGGCAAGAGAGGAAACGTAGCCTCAGAGTCCATACATTAGATCACATATGAGGCATGAACCACAAATGGTACCAAAAGAATAGAACCCAAATAACACAAGCATAAGCTCCAGTGTTGTGTATTTAAATACACAGAGTTATAACATACTTGGAGAAGTGAGAGGTCAGAGACCTAGTGTACTCGTCTAATACCCCCCACACAGCAATTCATACGCAATTAATGCCAATGCCACAAAACCAACCATTTGTTTAATCACATCATAGATATGGCCTGGTCTCTGGCTAGCAATCTATTATACATCTGTTCAGTGGTGGAACCCAGGAAGCTCCAGGTGATAGAAGTCTAGGTACACAAACTGGAGTGCATAGCAGATACTGTTATCCCTAAAAGGTACAGCTTCAGCTCCCAGACATAAACAAATATTTTATTTAGAATAGCAGTAAAAGTGAGTCTCCTTAAACTACATATTTAAACAATGTATGTTAAGAGATTGCTGTACACTTAACCTACTTTATATAGCCCACACTGAGGTGGGAGACAAAGCCTCCCAGCTTATAACATGCCCAAATCTAGTGAAAAATGAGTTTCTGACACCTTTGGATAAACCCCCAAAGTGTGCAACAGAAGCAAATCAGAAGGCCAACACCTACAGGTATTAACGAGCAATCATTAAACACAGGAGGTTACATCCTGGAGCCTGTCAATTAAATGTTGCACGGTCCATAATTTAATGTTTCTAGTTCACCCTAGGGGTGGGGTATTGCCCAAACCCAGCCCCCACTAGCTGTGGTTTAATTGCTGAAAACAAAGAGTGTAATTGATGGTAAACATGGAGTAGGAAGGAGTTAATGGGTTGCAGCTTCTGCTGATCTCTGAGATTGCCAGCCCCAGCTCTGCAGATTGTAGGTGTTAGGGCCTCTGCCTCCAAACTGTTGTGGAAATTTTTATTAAATTATTATGTATTATGTTGTCAGATGTCCCCCAATGTCAGTTTTCCTGTAATACGCTCACGCAAGCATGTTCGCACATACAGACGTTGGTGGAAGACCACTGGCTGCGGAAACCTTCCTGTGGACATGGCAGATCTGTTTGCTCTTTTAAGGATGTTCGTTTATGCCTCACCAAGAGGCTGGCCACTTCATGCTGACTGTATTAGCACTCCTAGTAAGCAGATCTGCGTACATGGGAACCATAGCATAACCATACAAAAATTATGGCCCACTGAGCCATGATAGAGTACGGCTCGCGTCATTGGTAGCGGTGGGAGTGTGCACACGGTCATGTTGAGATTCATGTAGTTTATGTCTCACAAGGGGCTGGCCGCATGGCTCTGCACACAACCATCTGCACACATCACTACTGGAATTCTATTTGAAAATATACATGTGTGTGATTGATTCTTTAGAAACAATACAAGTGTCTGGCTGATTCTGAAGCCACCACCTTCCTTTGTTATTCACATTGACAGTATAAATAAATGGAGCTGCCTATCCTAGAGAGAATTAGGGATGAGCCGAACACCCCCCGGTTCGGTTCGCACCAGAACCTGCGAACAGACCGAAAATTTGCGCAAACTTTAGAACCCCATTAAAGTCTATGGGACTCGAACGTTCAAAATCAAAAGTGCTAATTTTAAAGGCTAATATGCATGGTATTGTCCTAAAAAGGGTTTGGGGACCCGGGTCCTGCCCCAGGGGACATGTATCAATGCAAAAAAAGTTTTAAAAACGGCTGTTTTTTCGGGAGCAGTGATTTTAATGATGCTTAAAGTGAAAAAAAAAGTGAAATAATCCTTTAAATATCGTACCTAGGGGGTGTCTATAGTATGCCTGTAAATTGGCGCGTGTTTCCCGTGCTTAGTACAGTCCCTGCACAACCAGCCGAGCACTGGCATTATATGAACTGCGGAAATGCACATAGACTTTAATGGCCTGCCTCAGGACATCCTGTAAGCCTGGGTACCTGCCCAAGAACCGCTGCACCAAGTTAAGGACGTGAGCCAAACAGGGCACATGGGTCAGTTGTCCCTGTCGGAGGGTGGGGAGGAGGTTGGTGCCATTGTCGCAAACCACCATACCTGCCTTAAGCTGGCGTGGCATCAACCACCTCTGAACCTGCCCCTGCAGAGATGACAGAATCTCTGCCCCAGTGTGGCTCCTGTCCCCCAAGCACACCAGCTCAAGCACTGCATGGCATCTTTTGGCCTGCGTGCTTGCGTAGCCCCTTGAATGCCTACGGAGCACCGCTGGTTCTGAGGACAAATCAGCACAGGAAGAGGCCATGGAGGAAGAAGAAGAGGAGGGGGTAGAGGAGAGAGGTGTGGCAGAATCACCACTAGTAGAATTTTGGAGGCCTGGTGGTGGAACAACCTCCCACACTACTGCACCCTGTCCTGCATCCTTCCCAGCTGCCAGAAGAGTCACCCAGTGCGCGGTGAAAGATAGGTAATGTCCCTGTCCCTGCCTGCTGGACCATGAGTCAGTGGTAATATGCACCTTACCGCTGACCGCCCTGTCCAGCGAGGCCAAGACATTGCCTTCCACATGCCGGTAGAGAGCCAGAATCGCCTATCATGAGAAAAAGTGGCTGTTGAACATGAACATGAGCTCGAAGCTCATTCCTGGAGTGGATTCTGCTAAGTCCCTCGTGATACCAGCATCTATGTCTGTGTTACTTGGAGATATACAAGTGCACTTTTCCCGGCATTATACAATAGAGCTGCATTTGTGCTTTTAAGCACAAATAAATTATTTGCTTATAGGAGAAGCTTAAAATTTCCAGGACAAAAATGACCATACTAATGGTGGACAGAAACAGGAACACAAAGCACATTCACCCTGTGTTTGTAGGAAGTATGCAAACACCCACAGCAACCGGTACCCAAAGAGAGGACATCCTCCTAAGGGTAATCACCATGTGGCCATCTAGCAAAATTTAAACAGGTGTCATGGTGGGACCAGAGTACATGGTGTAGCTTTGCAAACCAGATGAAGTCTGCTGTAATATGTAGTGATATAAATATGTATTGGGCGGATAGTAGTATAGTGGTATATTAGTATCGTGGGTATGATAATTAATTAGTAAGTACTCTTCCGCAGCAACCCAATCCTTCCAGAGAGATGCACTTTAATGACTTCCAACACAGAACAAAGTCCAAAGTCCACAGATGACAAAAATATCCAGCAGAGTATATCATTCAAAGTCCCATGTTCCTAGGTCTGTGTGTTCACACACAGATAAGCCTAACTTAAAAACTAAAAGCCAGCTTGAATGTCCTCTATGAAATACTAGTCCACTAGGAGGGAGTTTCTGCTAGGTCAACCCAAAATACTCTTTGATCTTATTGTTACCCCCTCAAGTCTAATTACCATCAATAAATACTTCTTCTACGGTCCTTTAAACAATGTCCTCTTTGAAATGTTCAATTAGGTTTCCATACCATACCTCACACACCTAGGTAGGCTTGCCTAAGATCAACACATCAAAGAGTCTTCAGCTGTCCCCTTGATATGTTAAAATTCAGTTGACTTGGACAAATCAACCATTGTCAATTGAATTCTGGCCTTGTCAATATTGACTTTATGTGTACATACATATAATAATGTCCTACATAAATCGGTGAACATATTACAACATATACAACATATACCCCCACTTCGGTCGGTTCTAACTACTAGAACTGACCCATAAATCAAACAACAAAAAATATCATTATGATTTAAGGTACTGGATGCTTTACAATGGCTCATATAAAATATGAAGTTGAAACTGGTTACATCTCTCTTCGCCAGCCTCTAAAATATCCCCATGAAACTGTTATTAGATAATATAACTTTTAGACCATGACTAGAAAAGGACATCAGTGGCCCATATAGCTGTTAGGCCTTATTATATCACATCAAGATCTTGAATATTGCGCAAAGACGAGCTGATGTCACAGTCCATCCTATGGTCTGACTTCATCACATCTCTCACCATCTCACTGAAAGTAAACTTGGTATGCTCTGGGAACTCCAATCCACATAAGTCCAGGATTTTTTTCATCTCCAGGCTCAAGCTTTCCATTTTTAAAAATTTTTTTACGCAAACACTGTACTTTCATCTTTATAGTAAGAACTATCAATGTACCAGCACTCACTTTCAAGGTAGAAAAGGTTTGGATATGGCAGTAAAAACTGTACTGCAAACTATTTCCTTGCACTTGACATTCATGAGTCCATCTTTGTTGATTGCCAGCCACAATTTGTTTTTGTAATTTGCTGTAGGCCGACCCCTCATTGCCTTCAATAAAGCATTATTTGGATCATCCAGTCCATAATTACACCTGAATGGTATACCAACATATACATATACCCCCACACGATGGTTCAGATAGCGTCAGCTTGACATCAGTGTTTATCAGATCTTCTATCCAGACAAAGCGGCAGTGGAAATTCTTGCCAGTATCTTCACCATGAAAGGTAGAAAGGTCTTTTCATCCATATATGTCGTAGCCTTTAGCATATTATAAACAACTGAATCAACAAAGTTTCAAATCATGACTAGAGTGATAAATTTCACTTACCCATCTTATAAATTTAGGAAAACCACCCAACATACTAAAATTTATGCTATGCCAAGCCATTGTGCAGCATCTCACCTTAGATGTCAAATATATTGATCAATACGCATTATGTAATATGTACAGATGTCATGAAAATTATTTTAGGTTTAAATGCTTCTCTTTGGTTTTAAGATAAAGTTCAAGAAAATAAAACATAAAGAAAATAAAAAATGAAAAAATATAAAATTAGGGCGTTGAAGAAAAAAGAAAAAAAAGGTCCATTGCTTGATGAATTTCGAGAGAGTCCATGAATGCTTTATAATTCCTTGTTGTCTATTCAGCATTTCTCCCATAATTCTCCCCCACTAGCCAGCAATTTCAGACTGTGCTTCTGCTATTCACATGCAAACGAGCATCTCCAGACGTACCTGAAAGACAAAACTCTCCAACAAATACTCATTAGCGAGGTCCTTAAACGTTGTTTGAAGTTAAAACAAAGCACTATTTACACGTTTACAGTTTGTAGCTAATTCACCCCCACTGCTAGAGAAGTGTCATCTGCATTCAAAAACAGATCTGAAGAATGTACATCTTCTGCCATTATGACACCCTGTACCCCCTTCAGCTGCTCTAATAATTTATCACGTTCCCTTCTCATCTTGTCATACTCAATCTTCAGGTGGTCATATTTCTGTTTTAACTGAGAAAACGGTATCCAGGTTTTGGATCTTTTCTTATTATTATTTTGGTCAGCTCTGTTTTTCATATTAATATCACCTATGTTTGACCCGGTGTCTCCTCTCTGGGTATTATCATAGGATATTATCTTCTGATCTTTATGTTCAGTATTTGTCCAAAACAATGTGGCTAAATCAATTTTGACAGCCTGCTCTTTTGACTTTCTCCATAAATGGTCTGCTCTCAACAATATGTATTTTAAATCATGAGGATTTGGGGTAACTAATAAAATATTTTGTTTGATATCTTCATGCAACGCATCTAGAAACATACTCATATGTATCAAGCCACCACGCTCAAATGCAAGATTATTACCGACCAATAATTCCATAATAGTTGCTATCCTGTGTGACAATTCATAGGGAGATTCATTTTGCATTTGTTGGATCTTCCCATGAATAGTAACATCAGAATGTACACCATACAAAACACATAATAATTCCAGTAATATGTCCCTTGTCCTCGGAGGCTGAATACAGATTTGTTTAATTCTCATCCAAAGACCACTTCCTATAGAATGTTGTATGACTCTTTCTAAGTCAGATGGGTTGAGATTGTACATATCTCTGACCTGCTGCACGTCACAAAACCATTTTAAAAATCTGTTTAAATCATGGTACGGAACCATTCCTATTTCTTTAAGGATTGCGTCTAATTCTTTTGGTTTCAAAGGCTTCATTACAAGGTGAACTTCACCTGTATTATTATTATTATTGTTGTAAACTGTGGTAGTCACAGTGGGGGCAGCTGGTAATGAATTATCAGATTTAATATGAGGTTCTGTTTCATTTGAAAGAAAGTTTGTGTCTGTATTTTGCTGCAGACTGCGGAATCCAAGATTTGATGCATATCTGCATTCTTGAGATCTCTTCTCTAATTCCATAATTCTTAATTTTAATCTCTCATTTTCCTCTGATAATTCATTACGTTTAGATTTCTCTGGCAAATCTCCCCCAATGGTAACTGCATGCAATTTTAAATTTACTGTCTCGATTGGTTTTGTAACCTCTCACAAACATTGTTGCTATTATCAACTGCCTTCTGTAACTGGGTAATTTCCTCAACCTTACCATTCAAAGAACTTTCCATTGTTAAACAGCAAGATGACAAGCCCTGCACAATACAACCTTTCCTTTTACTTTCTGAAATTTTGCTATCAAAAACATTTTTCTCTAAAAATTCCTTCATCATCGTCCATGTCTGCTTACATTTTTCGGGAATTTCATAAGGACCGCCATGGCGCTTAATACATTTTAATACCCATCTGTTAACTTTATCAGAACTGACACTAGCTTCAAGCTGAGTAAGCATTTTGACTATATTACTAATAATTAAAAAAAAAAGGAAATATTTTACTCACCGCATTAGTTACTCCTTTAGCTTCCAGTTCAGGTCTTCTGGTACACGACACAGTCCTTTGTTTGTTGTTTCCAGTCTCCAGAGGATAATTCTGGGGTTCCCAACTTGTTTAAATTTGTAGATCAGACTCTCTTACGTCACAAGCAGACATTAGAGTCACAGCTCTTGGTTCTTCATCAGACTTCTGTCCACCTCACAGGATTGTTGTCACCACCGACTTCTGTTACAAAGTCCGAAAATGCTCTTCTGGTCACTTGAACGGCACCAATGTAGTGATATGAGAAGTTCAAAGAACGGGTCATGGCCCCAATGTAGTGATATAAATATGTATTGGGTGGATAGTAGTATAGTGGTATATTAGTATCGTGGGTATAATAATTAGTAAGTACTCTTCCGCAGCAGCAACCCAATTCTTCCAGAGTAATGCACTTTATTGACTTCCAACACAGAACAAAGTCCAAAGTCCACAGATGACAAAAATATCCAGCAGAGTATATCATTCAAAGTCCCATGTTCCTAGGTCTGTGTGTTCACACACAGATAAGCCTAACTTAAAAACTAAAAGCCAGCTTGAATGTCCTCTATGAAATACTAGTCCACTAGGAGGGAGTTTCTGCTAGGTCAACCCAAAATACTCTTTGATCTTATTGTTACCCCCTCAAGTCTAATTACCATCAATAAATACTTCTTCTACGGTCCTTTAAACAATGTCCTCTTTGAAATGTTCAATTAGGTTTCCAGACCATACCTCACCTCACACACCTAGGTAGACTTGCCTAAGATCAACACATCAAAGAGTTTTCAGCTGTCTCCTTGATATGTTAAAATTCAGTTGACTTGGACAAATCAACCATTGTCAATTGAATTCTGGCCTGGTCAATATTGACTGTATGTGTACATACATATAATAATGTCCCACATAAATCGGTGAACATATTACAACATATACAACATAATACTCCTAGGAAGTTTGAGGTCCGCCTATTGCTTCCCGAATTGTGCTCCCTCCCTGGTGTCTGTTGATGATGGCACCAGGGAATACTTACAAAACCACCCTATAGCTGTCCACTCAGGGGGACCTGCACTACAGCATAGCAGGCAGCATACTGTCCTGGCTTACCAACATAGTTCCCCTCCCTCTGCAGACGTATACCCCTCCCCCATCTGGAGGTAGTCAGGGACTCTGGATGCCTCTGCTCCAGGCATGCAGTATTCCTTTCCAAAGATTTGGGAAAGCCAGCGGCTGTGATCCATCCATATTAATCAGCAAACATCGGGATTTCAGCCAGCAACAAAGGATATGGTGCTTGACCAAATGTGAGTAAGGGAGGGCTCCCCTCAAGCCTCAGTGCCCACAAGGATAGCTGCTTCTCTGACGGAGAAGGAGCCTTCATGAAAAACAAGAAAAAGTTTGTCATTTTTTTTCCAATGCTCTTTAGGAATCCCTTAATCTGGACTCCATCTCAAAGAGCGTTGCAGCACTGGAGCTGGTATCCAGACAGTAGATAACTTGTACTTGCAGGCTGTGCATCTGTCCCTTAGGTGGTTACCCTTGTGCTCCCATCCTCTGTCCTAGAGGGAGAAGACACAAGGTGGAATGAGCCTTTTACAAAGAGACAAGGTGCAGACTATCACCCTATGAACAGCCAGCACTCATCCACCTAGGGAGACCCAAATGAAGCCCCACCACTAGAAGGGGAAAAAAGGGATACACACACAGCCAGACTCCCCAGACCAGCCCTGCCGGTCTGTGGATAGTACGGAGAATCTCAAAATCCTTTGTGCCCCCTTCACCAGGGAGCAAGAAAAGAGGAACCCCCATTTTCCTCTCTTACCTTAGGGCCAGAGTCTGCAGGTGTTCCAGACCTGCTTCTCTGCTTACAGTCTCCTCCCTGGTGACTTACCAGTGCAGGACAAAATGGCTTCCATCATCTTCTCTGTAGCCCTGAAAAGTCGAGCAATGAGGATCCCGGTCTGGTGCTGTGGATCGGACGCCTCCCCTGGAATAGTGCATGAAGCTTGTAGCCCCGACCACCAACATGTTGTTTGCTACCAACAACATGGATGCTAAGCCACTTCCTCCGCTCTGCTTTCAAGGTAGAAGCACAGACCACTACGCTGTTGAGCTGAGCACCAAGCATCAGGACACCATAAGTCCGCACTGTCCCCCGGAAGACTCACTTGAGTCAAAATCCCACACTGCCAGTGTACCTGAATCTACAGGCATGCTGCTGACCATACTCCTGTGGAGAGAGGGGGTCCCCTGGAGTAAAAATTCAAGACTCCCTTTCCAGGGCAGCCCGAGAAAGCCCACGCCCACGGTTCACTGCCCCTATTCTGGGATGCTGTAGCCAGGAGGCCCCTGCCACCTAGCACAAAGGCCAGAGAAAAATTAATTTCTTCAGAGTCCCTGTCTGGCCGGAGGAAACATAAATACTGAGGGGTTACTGCCTGTGGTCTGTCTTTTATGATGTGGATAATGTGTTTCCTGTGCTAGGAGGGAGGAGCCTATCTCTCTGTAAGCCGTCCTGGAAGATGACTGGGAAAAATTGGGCTTTGGGTGTTGGTGGTGCCTTCAGACCATAACCCTATAGAGGTACTATTGATGATGCTGTCACAAATTGAAATCAAATGCACCTGTCAAACAGGTGCAGACAAATTGGTCCTTGGGTGTTAATTGTGCCCATGAAATCTATAACAAAAAATACAAAACATCCACAAAGCTAGGCAGCATAGACAGTCTTGCAGAGATTCCAGATCCAGAAAACAGTTAATCAGTGACCTTGGCATTAGGGGCCTGATAGCTGCTTCTAATCCAGGAATGATTCATTTAGATAAATGTCAGCTGGTCAATGGAGTCTGCGCTCCTTTATCTGTCATAAAACCTCCAGCAGCACTGAATGCCCATTTGGAAAGCACGCTAGATGCAGGGCACCCCAGCAGCTCAACTGCATACTGGGCAAGTTCTGGCCAGTGGTCTATTCTCATGACCCAGTAACCCAGTGGATCGTCGACTAGAAAGCACTCCATGTCTGTATTCGCCCCTATATAATCTCCCACCATATGATGCAGATGCTGCCGATGGGATGTGGATGTTGACAGCCCTGGGCGCAGAGGACTAAAAAATGTTTTAAATGCATCACTGAGGCAGACTCCTTCTCCCCCACTCCTCCTTTGACCAACAGAAACCTCAAAACTAGCTTTTCCATGAGATTGTAACCTACCAGAGTCTAACGGTGGTCAAGGAGGGTTGTCAACCAATAATGATCCTCCTCCTTGATGCCACAAATTCTCGGGTCCTTTCACAGACTGAAGAATATGGGAGTCCATGCACCGCAAGTTTGCGGAGGCATAAGAAGCAGAGTCCTTGTGATCACTCAGGATTACAGTATCTGCAACTGCCTCCTCCCAGCCACGTACTACTCTCAGGGGTTCTCGGGATGGAAAACTATCTCTTAAGGTTTCACATATGTCTTCCTCTGCTTCAATGCCTCCAGAATTGCCAAAATCCTCCTCCCTCTCCTCTTGTGTGTTCTGTGGCATCGCAAGAATGGTGTCTGCATAAAGCGGGCCTTGAGAGGAGTCCTCCTCTTCCTCCCGCTGCTCTGCCTCAAGTGCCCTGTCCATAATGCCATGCAGAGTCTGCTACAAGAGGGATTGTGTCACTGATGCATGCATTGTCACGGCTCACATCCTTGTCACCTCCTCAAATGGTGACAGTACAGTGCGCATGCATCCTTTATCAGCAGCCATTGACGTGGGGAAAAAAAGCCGAGCCACCCTGAGCCTGTCATTGTGTCAGGAGAGTTAGTAGATCAGACTATGTGGACTGCACAGAGATAACCAAAAACAAAGTGAATAGTAATGATATTTATTTAAGATGGGTGATAAATAAGAAAATATAAACAGTGCACAACCAACCCAACAAACCCACCAACAATAACAGTATATACAGCAAGGGCCAGTACCAAAATCACAGATGTCAGCCAGGCCAGGGTCATACACTGCACATCAGCAGAAAGACAAGGGATGTTCCAGAAACGTAAACATTACCCAGGCCAAGGTCATACACCGGAGATCAGTAGATGAGGGACTGGGAATCAACAGGACAGGGAGGGGATGGATCGAGCTGAAGGGTAAAGGAAAGGGTACAGGAACACAGGAGGGACCGGGTCAGGATAAGCATGGAACAAGGTCAGATGCAGGCTCAGGATCGGGTAACAGGCGAACAAGGTCAGGGCTCAAGGAGAGAGATACCAAGGCAAGCATGTGAGGGCTTGCCGGGTATTTATGGGACTGACAATAATTGTCTTCATGTAACACCTGAGCGCAGGGAGTGTTGTCTGCTCCATACTGCCAGGATCCATCCGCTGGTGGACGTCAGTACTGCGGCCAAAAGATGAAATAACACCAGCAGGGAAAGATTCCCCTGACAGTTCCAAACTGCCAGGAGACACCTGCTGGTGGACCCCAGTACTGCACGCCAAATTATATATCTTACCAGCGGACAGATCCTTTCCTCACAGTACCCCCCCAAAGGAGTGGCCTCCGGACGCTCCAACTAGTCTTAATTGTCCATAGTCTATGGCATCAGGCAGAACAGTAGAAGAGTGTATTTCAGGCTGGTATTCAGGCACATCTGGGCAGACAGCTGGCACATCCAGGTCATTGAGGTGGGCAGCGGGCATTAAGACATCAGGCTTAAAGGCAGGCATCGAGACAACAGGCTGGAAGGCAGGCATCGAGACAACAGGCTGGAAGGCAGGCACCGAGACAACAGGTTGGAAGGCAGGCACTGAAACAACAGGTTGGAAGGCAGGTACTGAGACAACAGGTTGGAAGGCAGGCAGGCGCCGAGACAACAGGCTGGAAAGCTGGCAAATCAGGCTGGAAAGCTGGCAAATCAGGCTGGAAAGCTGGCACATCAGGCTGGAAAGCGGAGACATCAGGCTGGAAAGCGGAGACATCAGGCTGGAAAGCGGAGACATCAGGCTGGCAGGCAGGCATCGAGACATCAGGCTGAAAGGCAGGCATCGAGACATCAGGCTGAAAGGCAGGCATCGAGACATCAGGCTGAAAGGCAGGCATCGAGACATCAGGCTAAAAGGCAGACCCTGAGACAACAGGCTGAAAGGCAGGCACTGAGACAACAGGCTGGAAAGCGGGCACATCAGACTGGAAAGCTGGCACATCAGACTGGAAAGCTGGCACATTAGACTGGAAGGCAGGCACATCAGGCTGGAAGGCAGGCATTGAGACATCAGGCTGAAAGGCAGGCTTCGAGACATCAGGCTGAAAGGCAAGCTTCGAGACATCAGGCTGAAAGGCAAGCTTCGAGACATCAGGCTGAAAGGCAAGCTTCGAGACATCAGGCTGAAAGGCAAGCTTCGAGACATCAGGCTGAAAGGCAAGCTTCGAGACATCAGGCTGAAAGGCAAGCTTCGAGACATCAGGCTGAAAGGCAAGCTTCGAGACATCAGGCTGAAAGGCAAGCTTCGAGACATCAAGCTGGAAAGCAGGCACCGAGACATCCGGCTGGAAGACAAGCATCAATACATCCGGCTGGAAGCCGGGCACCAAGACATCCGGCTGGAAGGCAGGCATCAGGACATCAGACTGGGAGGCAGGCACATCAGACTGGATAGCAGGCACTGAGACTTCGGGCTGGAAGGCAGGCATCAGGACAGACTGGAAAGTGAGCACATCAGACTGGAAAGCGGGCACATCAGACAGGACAACGGGCACATCAGACTGGGAAGCAAAGACATCAAGCTGGGAGGCAGGTGCCGAGACATCCGGCTGGAAGCTGGGCACATCAGACTGGAAAGCGGGAACATCAGATTGAGCCACAGGGACTTCAGGCGGAGACACTAGCTGGATAGCAGGCAGAGATTTTACAGAATCAGGTGGGTTATCAGAATATAAATACTATGGTCCCTCGCGCTAAAGTGAGACAAAGGTGAATGTGGTGACAATCACAAAATGGGTAAAACTAACAAAAACTTGTGGTGGGTGATTTTTATGATGATATCTGAAATGACTGCAGCGAATTCGACAAGTGTACACATAACACTCGAAACATGCAATTAGAGATAAAGAGATTTCGCGCATAAAATCTATCATAAAAATAGTGATCACATCTAACAATAGTAATAAATAGAAATAAATATAAATAAATATTGACTGTGGAAAATCAGTAATAAGAGCGACTAAAGTGCATCAATAAAAAAACTGGGCTGAAAATTCATGTGTCCCAATAACAAATCACAATAAATGTCATATATGTGCAAAAATGCAAAACCTGTGCTGAAACTCCATATGTGTAAAACAACAAATTCCAATGGATGGCAAAAGCCAAATCACATAAATGTGCAAAAATGCAAAAAAACTGTGCAGCAAACTGCAAACAACGTGATATAGGATAATTCCAATATATGAGACTATAAAAGAAAGTTCACAAAAAAGACAATTCAAAGTCCATAACTCATGGTGATCACAGAAGAATAATAATAGTAGTAATGGTAATCTTCATAAAACAACTGACGGTTCAACTAGGCTCTCTAAACTCTCACCTCAGAGTAGGAAAAAACAGGCATCAATGTAGATCTTTCCTTGTTGTAACGATAAGGTCAAAGGATGGCTGCGTTCCCCTCTGCTTACTCTCAGACACCTATCAAAATAAACTGGGAGTATTTCCACCTAGGCTTGTGACAGCCCGGTGGGAGCAGGGGGAGGAGAGAGGAGGCCTCTGATGGTGTAGTATTTCAAAAGTATATTTTATTGGATTAAAAGCAAAGTGGTCTCTTACATGAAAACAGTTTAAAAATCACATAAAACAGGAAGGAGCGGCGTCCGAGACGCCTCCTTACGTGACTTCCGGTATAGTCAGCTCTCTGCCACGCAGAGGAAAAAAGGGATACACACACAGCCAGACTCCCCAGACCAGCCCTGCCGGTCTGTGGATAGTACGGAGAATCTCAAAATCCTTTGTGCCCCCTTCACCAGGGAGCAAGAAAAGAGGAACCCCCATTTTCCTCTCTTACCTTAGGGCCAGAGTCTGCAGGTGTGGGCGTGGCAGAGAGCTGACTATACCGGAAGTCACGTAAGGAGGCGCCTCGGACGCCGCTCCTTCCTGTTTTATGTGATTTTTAAACTGTTTTCATGTAAGAGACCACTTTGCTTTTAATCCAATAAAATATACTTTTGAAATACTACACCATCAGAGGCCTCCTCTCTCCTCGCCCTCCTCCCACCGGGCTGTCACAAGCCTAGGTGGAAATACTCCCAGTTTATTTTGATAGGTGTCTGAGAGTAAGCAGAGGGGAACGCAGCCATCCTTTGACCTTATCGTTACAACAAGGAAAGATCTACATTGATGCCTGTTTTTCCTACTCTGAGGTGAGAGTTTAGAGAGCCTAGTTGAACCGTCAGTTGTTTTATGAAGATTACCATTACTACTATTATTATTCTTCTGTGATCACCATGAGTTATGGACTTTGAATTGTCTTTTTTGTGAACTTTCTTTTATAGTCTCATATATTGGAATTATCCTATATCACGTTGTTTGCAGTTTGCTGCACAGTTTTTTTGCATTTTTGCACATTTATGTGATTTGGCTTTTGCCATCCATTGGAATTTGTTGTTTTACACATATGGAGTTTCAGCACAGGTTTTGCATTTTTGCACATATATGACATTTATTGTGATTTGTTATTGGGACACATGAATTTTCAGCCCAGTTTTTTTATTGATGCACTTTAGTCGCTCTTATTACTGATTTTCCACAGTCAATATTTATTTATATTTATTTCTATTTATTACTATTGTTAGATGTGATCACTATTTTTATGATAGATTTTATGCGCAAAATCTCTTTATCTCTAATTAGGTGGGTTATCAGGTTTAGCTGGCACGCAAGCAGACTGGAGTGGGTTGGTTGGTGTGGAAGCAAGTTGGGTTACTGGTAGGATCATGTGGGTAGGAAAGAACTTTTGTTTCTTTTTTGATTTAGCCAGCGCAGCCTTGTAGGTAATTGCATGGCTGTAAGGAAGGGATGTAACTGGGCAAAAGGAAGACCAGGGAACAGTGACTGGAAGGCGGGCACATCAGGCTGGAAAGTGGGCACATCAGGCTGGAAGGCGGGCACATCAGGCTGGAAGGCAGGCATCAAGACATCAGACTGGGAAGCGGGCACATCAGACTGAAAAGCGGGCACCGAGACTTCAGGCTGGAAGGCAGGCATCAGGACATCAGACTGGAAAGCGGGCACATCAGACTGTAAACCGGGCACATCAGACTGGAAAGCAGGCACTGAGACATCTGGCTGGAAGGCAAGCTTCAAGACATCCGGCTGGAAGGCGGGCACCGAGACATCCGGCTGGATGGCAAGCTTCGAGACATCCGGCTGGAAGGCGGGCACTGAGACAACAGGCTGGAAAGCGGGCACTGAGACAACAGGCTGGAAAGCGGGTACATCAGGCTGGAAGGCAGGCACATCAGGCTGGAAGGCAGGCACATCAGGCTGGAAGGCAGGCATCAAGATATCAGACTGGGAAGCGTGCACATTAGACTGGAAAGCGGGCACATCAGACTGAAAAGCAGAGACATCATGCAGGCACCGAGACATCCGGCTGGAAGGCAAGCATCGAGACATCCAGCTGGACATCAGACTGGGAGGCAGGCGCATCAGACTGGATAGCAGGCACATCAGACTGGAAAGCGGGCACTGAGACTTCGGGCTGGAAGGCAGGCATCAGGGCAGACTGGAAAGTGAGCACATCAGACAGGAAAGCAGGCACATCAGACTGGGAAGCAGAGACATCAAGCTGGGAGGCAGGCGCCGAGACATCCGGCTGGAAGGTGGGCACATCAGACTGGAAAGCGGGAACATCAGATTGGGCCACAGGGACTTCAGGCGGAGACACTAGCTAGATAGCAGGCAGAGGTTTGGCAGAATCAGGTGGGTTATCAGGTTTAGCTGGCACGCAAGCAGACTGGAGTGGGTTGGTTGGTGTGGAAGCAAGTTGGGTTACTGGCAGGATCATGTGGGTAGGAAAGAACTTTTGTTTCTTTTTTGGTTTAGCCAGCGCAGCCTTGTGGGTGATTGCAGGGCTGTAAGGAAGGGATGTAACTGGGCAAAAGGTAGACCAGGGAACAGTTGGAGGAGGGGTTTGTGGGATTGTTGCAGGTGGAAGAGAAGAGGCAGGTGGATTGAAAGCAGGATAGGTGCAGTGAGTAGAGACTGGGTAATAGTACTTAGTGGGAAGCTGTATATACTGGACTGTAGCTGAGGTTGCCATGGGTGACTGGGAGAAAGATTCTTGGGAAGGTAGGTGACTAATGGCGGGGCTGGATTGCTGTGGCTTAGCTAAATGCAGGAGATCTGACCATGCTTGTAACACAGGTTGAACAAAAGTTGGTTCACATACAGCCTATCTAATCAGAGATTGTACTGAACAAATGCAATCGGATAACACCTGCTGGGAACAAGAGGAATAATGTTCATCAAAAAAAGCCGGATCATCCTCTAACAACCATACCAGGGATTCAACCTGGTCACAACTGAAAATAGGGGAGAAATCATCACTTCCTTCGGGAAAGCATGACAAGGCTGGCTTTGCACATAATTGGATCAAAGGCTGAACATCCTAAAATAACATATGACCCTGATCTACTGGAAAATGGGCTGATCGGATCGTTTCCAGCAGTTGGTCACTGGTCCAATCTTTAAGAGTCTGGCAGCAATATTCATTATCCTCTGCCGCCAGCAGAGAATAATAGACAATTTCATTAAAGTCCATATTTTGCGCGCCCACCGTACCAGGATGGTTTCTCAGTGCAGCCACGTCTGGTCAGGGATGGCCTTGGTATACTGCCAGGAGAGTTAGTAGACCAGACTATGTGGACTGCACAGAGATAATAAAAAACGCATGAAAGTGAATAGTAGTGATATTTATTTAAGATAGTGATAAATAAGAAAATACAAACAGTCCACAACCAACCCAACAAACCCACCAACAACAGCAGTATATACAGCAAGGGGCAGTACCAAAATCACAGATGTCAGCCAGGCCAGGGTTATACACAGCAGATCAGCAGAAAGACAAGGGATGTTCCAGAAACGTAAACATTACCCAGGCCAAGGTCATACACGGGAGATCAGTAGATGAGGGACTGGGAACCAACAGGACAGGGAGGGGATGGATCGGGCTGAAGGGTAAAGGAAAGGGTACAGGAACACAGGAGGGACCGGGTCAGGATAAGCACGGAACAAGGTCAGATGCAGGATCGGGTAACAGGCGAACAAGGTCAGGGCTCAAGGAGAGAGATACCAAGGCAAGCATGTGAGGGCTTGCTGGGTATTTATGGGACTGACAATAATTGTCTTCATGTAACACCTGAGCGCAGGGAGTGTTGTCTGCTCCATACTGCCAGGATCCATCTGCTGGTGGACGTCAGTACTGTGGCCAAAAGATGAAATAACACCAGCAGGGAAAGATTCCCCTGACAGTTCCAAACTGCCAGGAGACACCTGCTGGTGGACCTCAGTACTGCATGCCAAATGATATATCTTACCAGCAGACGGACCCTTTCCTGACACATTGTGCCATACTCACAGGTACTCATTGACGGCCCTCTGCTGCACGTGCAGCTGCTGCAGCATTGTCAAAGTTGAGTTCCCCCTTGTGAGCATTTCACAAATCAGGCGGCTTACGGGCAGATGGAATTCACGCTGAATTTTAGCCATCCGAACACTGGCTGTGTATTACCACCTGAAATGGCTACAGACTCTTCTAGCCTGCTTCAGAAGAGCTTGCAACCCTGGGTAGCTGTTTAAGAAATGCTGCACCACCAAATTGAGGACATGTGCCAGCCATGGCATATGTGTCAACTTTCCCTGTGAAAGGGCAGACAGGAGGTTAGTGCCATTATCGCACACCACCATTCCTGGCTCAAGCTGGCATGGAGTGAACCACCCCTGCTCCTGCCTGCCCCTGCAGAGCTGAAAGAATCTCTGTTCTGGTGTGGCTCCTGTCCCCTAGACAGACCAGCTGAAGCACTGCATGGCATCGTTTAGCCTGACTCATTAAATAGCCCTTTGAATGCTTAGGGGGTACTGGTGGTTCATAGGACAATTCAGCAGAGGAGGGCATGGAGGTGGAGGGAGTCGAGCTTACAAATCTCGCAATATCACTAGCTGTATGTTGACAAAGAACTAGGGACTGGGAACCTGCCATTGTGATACAACACATTCTGCAAAATCAAAGAAGGGGGCAGAATCCACCAGACAGAAAGTCAAGAGGTGTAAAGCCAGCAGCTGGAGGAGAAAAATTGCATCCCTTTTGTGTGGCTTTTAGGTGATCTTGCCAATGGGCTGAGTGGTGAGAGGTTAAATGTCTTGTCAAGTATGTGGTACCCAAATGGCTGGTGTTTTAAAACTGCACTGACGCACAATATATTGCAGTAAAACTGCACTGACACACTACAATATACTGCAGTAAAACTGCACTGACGCACTTCAATATACTGCAGTGAAACTGCACTGAGGCACTTCAATATACTGCAGTGAAACTGCATTGACGCACTACAATATACTGCAGTAAAACTGCCCTGACCCACTACACTGATACACTTCAATATACTGCAGTAAAACTGCACAGACACTATGCGCTACTGACACTCTACACTCACAATAGAATCACAACAGCCCGCTATAGCACTCTAATTCGCTAGTAGCAATGAACAGAGCCCTGTTCTATCTATCTCCACTCCAATATCACACTGTAAATGGCTGCTCTGGGAAGGAATCTTTTATAGTGTGGGGTGGGCCGATGAGCAAGGAGCCATGATTGGGCTAAGTCATCATGACCTTTTTCAATCGAGGCTCTGACAGTGCTCTGTGCCCTGATTGGGCAAAGCCTTCATTGCTTCAGCGAATCAAGGCTTAGAATGCACTGTGTGTCGCGCAGTGCAGTGTGGGGCATTCGGCTGGCCGAAACAAACGGTTGAACAACCCTGCCAATTTTGGTGTTCACTGTACGGGTGAACAGCCAATGTTTGGGCCAAACTCATGCTCGACCCGAACCGTTTGCCCAACACTAGGCGTAGTATGTGTAGGCAACCTGCTCAATGAAGTGTGTAGTACACCCAGTATGGACTATGGGTGTAAAAACTGGACTTCTAGAGATGTTTTATTGTAATATGAGGTTTTGTTAGCCCAGTCACAGGCATAGCTGGACAAGCTAGCTAAATTATATATTTATATATTGAGTAGGTTTGTCCCCACATAGACTTGGGGTAGTTGTAACATAGCTAAGGAAATCTTGGGTCTGCACCCCTTTTGTATGCATTTAGAGAAGGTTGAGTTTAGCCTTGGAACATCTTTATGCACAAGAAGGAGTGGAATGCTGTGCATAGGATATAACAACCTAGCAAAGCTGACCATGTTGATGCAGTTACATCTTCCAAAAATAGAGATAGCCAAAATAATATTTATAGAGACATCTTTCTATCAGCTTGCTATAGTTCAATCCTCATAAGTCTTGCATCTTGTACCCTTCTACTAATCTTTGACATATCTTGTTTGTATTTAACCACTTGACCTCTGGAGTGTTTTATGCCCCGTACACACGGTCGGATTTTCCGATGGAAAATGTCCGATCGGAGCGTGTTGTCGGAAATTCCGACTGTGTGTGGGCTCCATCGGACATTTTCCATCGGATTTTCCGACACACAAAGTTGGAGAGCAGGAGATAAAATTTTCCGGCAACAAAATCCGATTGCGTCAATTCCGACCGTGTGTGGCCTGTTCCGACGCACAAAGTGCCACGCATGCTCAGAAGAAATTCCAAGACGGAACAGCTCGTTCTGGTAAACTTAGCGTTCGCAATGGATACAGCACTTTCGTCACGCTGCAATGTTAAAAATGGTTTAATACAGCGCACTCTCTTCTTCTTTATAATGTGACAAGAATTAAGTAGTTTTGCTGCTCATATTCACACACACTTCTCACAAACTTATTTTGTTACTATTTATTGGGATTCCCTCAATATATTTTGATTTCTCACATCTGACAACATATTTTTGTATATTTTTTATATTTTTTTTGGCTTTAATGTAGATTCTTTTTTTGTGTTAGTATTTTTTTTTTTTTTTTTTTGGGGATTTTGATTTGTACTCCCGAAAATGTTTGCGTGAGTTTTTTGTGTCAAGTTCCCACAACACCATTGATATGTTGTTCTATTTAATCTGTAGGAGATTGTTTGGTGTTGTTGTCCCTTGTTAATTTCACATTGTACTTTAGAAATGTACCTGAATCGTCACCAACAAACTGTCATTTTTGGATGAAAACACACACAGGAGAGTAGAATTTACCTAAAAAATTTTATTAAGGGGTCACAACTAAACAAAGAGGGAGGCAACGCTGGAGAAACTGCAGAAGTGGGCAAAGCCTTGGACCCCCAGGGCACAACTCAATAATTTTTTATCAAAATTGGTGGCCTGAGGAGTCCTTATCTAAGGGAGGGCAGTGTGGTCCAGAAGTCCCAGAGATCCGGAAAGCAGCAGATGACATCTGTGTCCCCAGGCTGTGGTCATATGAGAGACTGCATCTTCTATCAGACCATACTGAACCCAGGGTCATCACTCTCAGGTCTTCCTTCCACGCTTCCTTACACGCGGTGGCTGTGGTGGTGGAGTTGTGGCAGCAGGAGGAGGAGGAGGATGGTCCAACTCAATGACATCTATCTTGGGTGTTAGTTCCCCACTCACCCCCTTACGTAGGACTTTGTACAGAAAGTCCTCACAGAGCCTGCGTAGACCCTCCTGCATGCCCTGCAATTTGGTGGCAGCCATGCAGGCAAAGGCCTCTTCAGGAGTTGGTAAGGCTCTGAGGGACGCAGAAGCCTCCTGGATCAGCCTGATAGCTGAATCCTGCACGGGACTCGGAGTCGCCTTCCTGGCTCATTTATGTGGCAGGCGGAGGGGAGGGACCTGAGACTCAGTCAGGCTGCGACTGGTCCCAGGCTTCTCCTGGCTGACACTTAGCCCCGCCTCCTCCTGGCTGGCACTAATCCCCAACTCCTCCTGACTGCCACATTCCACAACCTCCTCCTGGCTGAGGTCTTCCTGTGTATGAAAAAGGGACATAGTTTTAGTATTGTTTTTTCACCTCCTAACTGTTGCAAATTGAATGTTAACAAATATAACAGACTATCCTTCTGAGCCCAGCATTTTTCATTTGTGTCCCAATTTTGGGTGCCCACTACTGTCTATTGATATGTAAAACACTTTCAAGCAGTAATTAGTGATCAATAATAACATCTAGTAAACCTCATTTCTTTATTGACCAGAAATCAGTAGAACAATGCTATACCTGGCTCCAGCTGGGCTCCTCCACTTCTTCCTGGCTGGAAGGCCCAGGTTGGACATCGGAAGCCTCAGCTGGGGTGGAAGGAAGAGTGGAAGGAAGAGTAGAGAGGGATTTCCTGACTTCAGTCTGGTCTGACAGAAATCGCAGTCTCTCATAGTACCACAGCCTGGGGACATAAACGTCATCTGCTGCAGCTCCGGACCTCTGGGAATCTGTGAACTTCTTGCGCTCCCTAAGATAAGTGCTCTTCAGGCCACCAATTTTAGCTTTTAAATAAGGGATGGTTGCTGTGGGGACCACCGGCTTCACCAACTCCAGCAGTTTCTCCAGGGCTGCCTGCCTCTTCTGTTTGTGATTATAGTGGGGGTGTCTGACCAGCCACAGACAGGGCAGCTCCCTGTATTTGTCAATGAACAGGGGCAGGAAATTGTGGTCGTTGAACCCATCCATTTTCTCTGCAAGACACAACACAAGACAAACCCTAATGTCAGGCCAAACTCCCCTAATCTTGTTACAATATAGGCTTCCATTTCGAAGCAGTATAGGCGCAAGTTTAGATCTTACCTTTGTTATCATGATCGGCGTCTCCGATGCTCCTTCCTCCGCTCACAGATCGTAGGTAATGCGCACGTGTGTTACGCTTTATACACACTGCGCATGCGTATAACTCCGCCCGCCCCTGACGTTCTTTCTAGTCTATTCCCCGCACCTTTTTTGTTCGGCGCAGTGGGGGAAGAGCACATGGCGGATAGACAGCAGGTGAGTGCTAATTGTAGCAACGAGGAGGAGGGGGAGGAAAGGCCGGAGCCTGAAACGTCCCAATCCAGAAGGAGGTTTAAGGACTCAAATATGTCCTTTGGGGAGATATTGGAGATGGTGGACATCCTGAAGAAGTCCGACTATGATGGAAAGTATGGGCCTTACCCCAACCCCAATGTCCGAAAGGCCAAGATCATGGCGAAAGTGGTCAGGAGTCTGCACCGGAATTTCGGGGTACGACGATCGAAAGATCAGCTCAGGAAGCGGTGGTCGGACCTCAAAGTAGTTGTGCTGTGTTCATATTCTTTTTGTGTTTATTACGTTCGTGCTGCTCCATGTGCTTTTAGGAACTGTTGTACCGTTTAAAATGGCCACCATTTTGACGCCCTACACTTGTCTTCAAAGAATTCGGTTGTGTAGATGGCTTTGTTACTAGAACGAAATGCAAGCTAGATTGTGTGTAAGGAGAGGACACTCAGCAGCAGTTTTCACATCTGGACACTGGAGCACTAGTGTGGGACACAAGAACACAATTTTTATTAGGGGCCACACAGGTGCTCCTGTGTATACTATAGGGGGGTCTCCATCTGTGAAGCTTGTACCAAACAGGTAAAGTATCGCAGCTTGACAAAGGACACTAAAAAAGCTACATCTTGGAACTCTACTAAAACAGACAATTGTACCTCACTTCCAAGCAATGTTTCATCTTTATAGTTCTGCCATCAAATATCTGTGTGCTAAGTATACAATTTTTGTTTTACATAGGGGATAAAAGACTCGGAAGACACCCCTCATCCGAGGAGACCAGAGCCCCCCCCCCCTCTGGAAGAAGGGGAAATCCCCCCAACACAAGCTGAGCAGGAGGAGGAAGACGTGGTGGAACTAGTCACCACAACAGGTGAGTGTCTGCAACCACAGGCTCAGATAAGAGATGGATGGCGGCATTTTTTTTAGACCTAATTTATTTTGGGGTTCCCCTCTTTTTAGGTGCTGGTGAGGTTGTGGATCCAGATCCTTTCACATCCGAAAGTGCCCAGATCCTGATCGGGGAGATCATGGGGTGTAATTTACAATTGGAAATCATCAAGCAAAACATCAATGATGTTATTTCAAAAAATAAAAAAATCATTGATGTTTCTCAAGTCATCTTCCAGGACGGCACACCTGAGAGATGAGAGGCTCCTCCCCACAGGAAACACAATCAATCAACAGCTGTTTTAAGTCCACACCCTTCCCCTTGATCCTCAGTTTTTTGCTTGTGTTTCTCCCTACACAGCGAAACTGTTTGTTTTTTTCCAAATGACCGAAGCCTGGGGCTGGTGGTCTCCCCCTGGGAGCCGGACCAAATGCCTGGGAAGCCTCTGGGTCTGGCAGGATATATTTATCCTTCCCGGGGGGTTCCCCTATCCTTTCTTCAGGGGGGGCAGCAAAAACTGGGAAAGCCTCCCTGATAGCTGAAGGCCCCTGGGTACCCAGAACTTCAGGGGCCCTTATCCTGTCTCCCCCCTTACCTGTCCGGGCGTCCGTTCAGACGGGGGTGCTGGCCGTCGGTTCTTTCCAGGGGGATCGTATCCCCTGACTTCTGGGCCCCTGGTAGCTCGCGTGGGCTGCTGGGGAGGGCACCGCCTGAACGACCCGCGTTCTTACCCAGAAGGGAAGGCTGAGAGTCAGCAGGAGCAGGCGCCCACATCCTCCTTTCGAGGAGGCACCAATTCACTATGGTAATTGCCTAAACCACCTCAGATGGGAATGAGGAACGTATGGCGTTGCCCCCCCCCATGTGTATATACTGACTGGTACAGTGCAGGACACAGCCTAACCTTGCAACTCCCTAAAGGGACAGCAGTTGGAGGGGGGGGGGGCACTTTGGCGGCTATCCTCCTTGCGTGTGGACCATAAGGATGAAAAAGCAAGTCCGGTGGCTGTGGAAAAAGGGGGAAGACGACAACGGTGAGTCAAAAATCCCCAATCCCAGCCAGATGGTTTCTGGGCATTTGAGATCATCTCCCCTGGGGTCTGGATTCAAATAGCCCAGAAGCTTTTGCTAAGAACACCAGCCACAGCTCCCTCTTACATCAATGATGCTGTATGGTGGACAAGTGGTGCAGAGGAGCGAATGTGCCTAAACCACCTCAAATGGGAAAGAGGTAGGTAAGGCATTTTTTCCCCTTCCACCTATATTTACTGAGTGGTGCAGTGCAGGACCTGGGGTCTGCATAACAAAACAGCCCAGAAGCTACTGCTAAAAACCACCAGCCACAGCTCCCTCTTATAGCAGAGACACTGTGGTTATCACAATAGTAGGTTGCCAGCCTCTCCCTACATACCCGGTTGTGGTACATTAGTAGGGGTGAATATAGCAAAGGGGGTGACCTGGTAGAACAAAGAGTTCCTTACTGGCCAGGTATACCACTGAACAAATTATTAATGGTGCAATGGTTGAAGGATTCAGGAGTAAGCTCCCTTGCTCAGCAGGTGCACTAGGTTATCTGGCCCTATTAGCCCAGCTGCTAGGAATCTGAAGTTGCTCCAAGATGCTTAAAAGCTGACCTAACCTTCAACAATGTGGCAGGGACCAAGCTTCTGTGTGGCACAGTAGGGGTTCCCTTGTGACAGATCCTCCTTTTGGGGGTTGCTTGCTATGGGTAACTTTTCATAAGCTCCAACCTCCCACTCCACTCTTACATTGTGGTTATATTTTAATGCAGGGGGTAAGAAAAACCTTTTTGTTGGTTTGGGCTACAGTCCACTCAGTGACAGATCTAAAAGCGATTTACCATAAATCGTTTTCCTATATCCTTTGAAAAAGGATTTTCTGTGCAAACATATGCAAGAGCTAGATGGCTATATGATTGCTTGTTTAAGGTCTGCAGGTGGCTATTTACCTCCAGGCTAAATTGGTAACCACCCTTTCTAGGGGTCTTAAATTGGTCTCTAGGGCTGGGCTCATTGAGACTTTAGTTACTAATCAGCCCCACCCGTGTATGAGCTGGCTAGCGTTTTCTCAATCTACGGAGGTAAGGTAGGACAACAGCTACTATGGTAAGGTGTCCAACCATTTTAGGATTGGTTCCTTCACTGGTGGTGAAGGATTAGTATCTACAGCCCAGGCTAGGCCTATGAAATAAATTGCCCCTGTTTGGTTATTTCATAAAGGGATACACCATGACTCCTTGGCTGCTCACCAGTAGACCTCAGTAGTGAAGGTTTGTCCTTGCTGGGGTGTTTGGTGGCACAGCAGAAATACACATTGAGATTTGTGACATCTCTGCTCATAAGGGGTATATTGCTGTACATCAGAAATGCACTGCACTGAAGCTTGTTGGGTGTCCTTTATGTCCTAAAGGTACTGCTTTGTTTGGCTACAGATCAGAAAAATACAACAGGGAAGGTGGTCTGTACTTTCTGGTTTTGTGCCGCACGGCAGAAACGCACATCATTGAGTCTGGTAAAGACATCTCTGCTCATAAGTGTTATATTGCTGCACATCAGATCTACACAAGTTTGAGGTCTGTCTGTGGGGGTTTTGTGTCCTGTATTACTGCCTTATTGGTTGCCTATCAGAAAGGCAGCAGGAAAGATTGATGGTCCTGATTTGTCGGGCTCCATAACAGAAGTACAAATTGAACCTGGGCCAGGGGTAGTACATATACTGCCTTTGGTAATCAGTACAGCACCACAAAGTGGCGTCGTGCTGATTCAGACAGTGCTATTAACGGCAATGGCTGCCGATTTTAGGCATGCGATTTGACATGTTGAGTCGCATGCCAAATCGCTTGAAGATGGATGTGCTATCTCTATTCAGAATTGTTAGATTGTTGCACATCAGAGATATACACGACTGAGGTCTGTCTGTGGGTCCTGTATTACTGCCTTATTGGTTGCTTATCAGAAAGGCAGCAGTGAAGATGGATGGTCCTGATTTTGTTGGAAAGTACAAAATTGAACCTGTGCCTGGGGTAGTACACATACTGCCATTGGTAATCAGTGCAGCACCACAAAGTGGCCCGTACTGATTCAGACAGTGCTATTAATGGCAATGGCTGCCGATTTTAGGCATGCGATTTGACATGTTGAGTCGCATGCCAAATCACTTGAATATGGATGTGCTATCTCTATTCAAAATTGTTGTTGCACATCAGACACATACAAGATTGAAGGTTGTCTGTCCTTTTATGTCTTACATTTACTGCCTTATTGGCTGCATATCAGAAAGGACACAACAGTGAAGGTTGTTTGTCTTTTTCTGATTTTGTTTTTGCTGCTCAGCAGGGAGACACATTGAGCGTGATGGCATCTTTGCTCAGTATTGGTATATGCTACACATCAGACATACACAAAGATTGAACATTGTTTGTGTCCTGTATGTCCTATATTTACTGCCTTATCGTCTGTATATCAGAAAGGCACAGCAGTAAGTGGTGTTTCTCATTGATCTTCCTTGCTGTTTCTTAGGTATACACAGTAGGGGGTTGTTGGCTGCACTCCTCCAGGGAGCCACAGCATGGGGACCCCTTGTTTGTTCGACCTGAAAACTGCTTTTCCTGCGACCTGTGTAATCTTGAGGTCTGTGGTTCCGTAAGCAGGGACTGCTGGAGACGCTGCGACCTGGAGTCGCACAGTCACGAATGGTACCCTTTGGAAGCCATAGTATATGACTTCTCAGGCGTCTTGCAGTCCCAAGTGGCAGGTTGGGTCGCACGGGTGTGGGAACCCTAAGCTTATCTGTCCCTCCTGTTGAGGTTTTGCTACGCAGCAGGGATACTCATTGTGGAGTTATTGCCTTATTTTGCAGTAGACCAGAAAGATCGCAGCTGTAAAGGCTGTCTGTTGTTTCTTTGTTTTTATGTTGCTGCACAGCAGAAATACTCAACATTGAAGCTTGTTGGTGCTTTCTGTTTTATATTGCCTTACCTTATGGCACTTCAGAAAAACCCAATGCTGTAGGTTGCTTGTGTTCTTTCTGTGTTGGTTCTATGTAACTGCACTACAGAACTGCATAACAGAAAGGATTGTCTTATAACTGTACTTGGTGGTTCGTCATAAATATGCAACATAGAAGTTTGGGTCTTTCTGTCTTCTCTTTAAGGCCTTGTTTTGCTGTACATCAGTAAAACACCATTGTAAAAGGGGGTTCCCGTCCTTTCTGTATTTACCAGTTATGACCTAGCTAGCTGCACTTCAGAAATGCGCAGCATTTAAGGTGTGTTTGTGTCTTAATGTTTACATATTGGCCGCACATCAGAAAACCAGACTGTGAGGTTCAGATTTGGGTCTCTTCCCATGTTTGATATGTTGGTTTAGCTAGTCACACTCAGATACACAACATTTTTGTCTGTTTGTGTCCTTTCTGTTTAAATCTATTGTGCTATGTCCACAATCTATGATTTTTTTTCTTTTTATTTGTGATATTAATAATACATGTATCACCTTTTGTATTTCAGCCTTCTCTTCCGTGGAAGGGCCAGGAGTTCTGGCTGCAAATGTCACATGTCAGAAAGCCTCGACCCCTTACTTTCAGGGATGCCAGAGCCATTTCCTAGGGTTGAAGCCCGGTAGAGTTATGGGTCACTGGAGGAAGGCGATAATGAGTCGCCCTGTAATAAGAACTTAGGAAGTTCGGTTCAGAGGAGTTTTATGGCCTGAAGATGAAGTATAAAGATGTATACCCGACCAAATAGGTTACAGCTCGGTGCATGGCCTTCATTTTGCCCTTCTAGCAAAACTAGATGTAGCAGTATGAGTGTTCTCCTCCTGCTACGGATGTTAATCTCCTGAGTAGGCTCTCAGGCATAAGTAAAACTATAGATTGGGCATGCCTTAAACCCAGGGGTTAAGTTTTTGTTAATCTATTTCCCTTAAGTAGGTTTCCCTTCAGTCTTTGCTGACGTAAAGATAAAAATGAACAAAAAAGGTTGTTTGTCAGGGGCCCCCCTTTTGGCAGTTTTATTTCCCTGGACAGGGTTGTGTTAAGACAGGCTCCCTTATTGATCAATGTAGTGTCCTTGTCTTACAACACAGCTCTCCGATTAATCTTTTTAGTGGTTCTAAGCAGCACCTATAGGCAGAATAGGCCATTGTTGTTAGATGTGTGACAGGCAACATTGATAACCTACAAGTTTAACATGTTTTCTGATTCTATCTTTAAGAGCCCACTCCACCTAGATCCTGCATCCGAAGCAGAGAAGGCAGGGACACCGGTGGAGTAGACCGGCAGATCAACCGCATGATCCAGCTAAGATACCTTCATCAAGCATATGGAGTGAAGGTAAAGCTCACTGCAGAACCGAGGTTCGCCAAGAGGGTCTTGCAGTGGTCCCACCCTAAAGGTAGGCCTGAGCTACTTGATTATCCTCTCAGGTGTGCCGTCCTGGAAGATGACTTGAGAAAAGTACTAGTTACTTACCGGTAACTGTCTTTCTAGGAAATCTTCCAGAACGGCAGGCCTACTTCCCACCCGTTGGAGGAGGGAAAATTTTAGAACACTAGAAGGTGAGTACCTATGAGGAATGATTTCCCTTGTGAAACAGGTTCAGGAGTTACTTCTCTACAAACTGAGCATCAAGGGGAAGGGTGTGGACTTAAAACAGCTGTTGATTGATTGTGTTTCCTGTCGGGAGGAGCCTCTCATCTCTCAGGTGTGCCGTCCTGGAAGATTTCCTAGAAAGACAGTTACCGGTAAGTAACTAGTACTTTTTGGGGCGAGTTTAAAGCCCTTCAAAATCACTTTCTTCTTTTGTTTGCTACAATGTGCAAAATGTTTTTGTGATTTTTTCCCAAAGCCAAATTTGGAGAATGCACACAGTGTGCCAACATGTGCTATCTGCCATCACGGGAGATCAATGGACGCGTTTTGGGGGTGCAACCCCTTCCTCAATTATAAAGTAGCTGAGAGGAAGGGCTTGCTCCCCCAAAACACATCCCTTGATCCCCCTTGATGGCAGCTAGCACATGTTGACATTGGCAAAATTGTGTGCATCTTCCAAATTTGGCTTTTCCAGGGGTGATTTCCCCCCATCTGAACGCAATATCAAACACAGTTCCTAAATACTCATGTATGATATTGCCTTCAAGTTCTACCAAATGTGAACTTTGTAAGTTCAAGATTTGTGTCTTTCTTGTTGGTTTTACACATACCTGTTTTATGTAAAATGGACATTTTGAGTTTTGATAATGCCACCACAAAAATTGGTATACCACAAACATGTTGTTTTTTTTTCTAAACCTTTGGTAAATGCACATGTGATTGTGCAGGTATTAAAAAGATTGTTAATCAAGAATGTGTGGATTATTGTCTCAACGCTACAACACTTTTGGGGTGATGTAATTGCTGTTTTCATTGCAAATGGGGGTTATTTACTAAGGGCAAATCCTCTTGGCACTACAAGTGCAGTTTCAGTGCATTTGCAAGTGCACTTGTAGTGAAATGTGTTTTTGCATTTAGGAAATAACAGCCAACAGTGCTTTGTATAAGGTTACACAATCACGACATTTTCTGCACTTAAAACATTTCTGTCAGGGTCAGCTAAAACAAACACAAGCAGTAAATTTCCACCAATAATTTCTTTTTTGTTTTATTATAAAAAGGCTTCACAGATTGTCTGGCATATTGATAGCCCCCCTACCCGCAAAGAACTCCAGGTAGCGTAACCGGACATCACGGGCACTCAGGGAGGGCAAGCCAGGACGGCCACTTTCAAGCGCCGTCAGTGTGGTTTGATGTAGGATTCCGGCCTCAGGCCCAACTGAGCCAGCATAGTTGGCCGAATGTTTCCTTAAAAAGTTATGGAGAACACAGCACGCCAGTATAATATGGTTCAGTTTACTCCTTAGTTACACTATTGGCAGACCACAGGACAGGTAAGAAGTGACATAATACAAAGATATAAATACACATTGTACACATTTGAGCACATTTGGACATTCTGCTATTACCTATCAAGATAATAATAGGATACAAAAACTTTAAACATTAACATTTGAAAGTATACAGGCAGGCCTTTGCACTACATGCTTTGGGGAATTCATCCATAAATCTGAGCACTAAAGAGGTGGGTATAGTGTGTATGGGTTTGGCAAAGTCAGCAGATAGATGATTGAGGATAGAGAATTGGGATCAGCTGACTTAGCAGTTGGGGGAGGGAGGGTTACTAAAAAATTTTGGGGGACACAACAAAAAAAAAAACCTCTGGCACTCTGCCTGATTTTAAATCAAAAATAACATTTCAAAACATTTTAGGGGGTGTTTGGGGTAAAGCACTACTATGGAGCTGATAAAATACATTGTTAAGTGACTACATGAGGTGAATATAGGGCAGGAGACACCATGCTGGGGAGGTTAGTGAAAGGCAAATATGTATGAAGGACCTAAAATAATAATTACATAAAAATTCTGCATGCATGAGAACAAAGGGGACATTCACAGCATATTACAATCATGGTAATTAGGGAATGAGGAAAGAAATACAATATATTACCAAACATTCAATACAATAAAATGTGATATAAAAGGATAAAAATCTTACCTTCATATACTCCTTCTGTAGGACCTGGATGATGGCAGAACAGGTCTCTGGGATAATGATCCCCAGAGCCTGGGGGGGAGATGCCTGTCGAGAACTTCAAGTCCTGCAGACTTCTCCCTGTCGCCAAATACCACAGGGTAGCGACCAGCCTCTGCTCCGGAGTGATGGCTTGCCTCATGCAGGTATCCTGCCTGCTGATATAGGGGGTCAGCGAAGCCAACAGACGGTGAAACACGGGGTCCGTCATCCTGAGAAAGTTCCTGAAATCATCAGGATTATTCTCACGGATCTCACGGAGCAAAGGCATATGACAGAACTGGTCACGCTGAAGCAACTAATTTATGGTCCATGAACTCCTCCCCACCCTGTTCATGGACTGGACTTGTGTCAAGGTCAGGACCCCAACACCAAGCCCCCGCACAGCACGAACTCTACGAGGAGTACACATACGAAACATGGCTAGAAAACGGTCGGCTGCTCAGAACGAAGTAACAGAACGCACTGAAGAACAGCAAGGCCTGTGAAGAGCGACCTGAAAAACAGCAACGAGCGGGCAAGATCGCACAGAAAACTCCGATACGAACTGACTGCACGCACTGAAGAGCAGATACAAACCCACAAGCACAAACTGAACGGCAGAAAACGATCTGAAAGCCACGAGTCTGAAAAAGCGCCAATCGTCTCTCACCAAACTTTTACTAACACGAGATTAGCAAAAGGAGCCCAAAGGGTGCCGCGCTTGGTTCTGAACCGGCCTTTTCTAGTCCCGTCGTACGTGGTGTACGTGACCGCGTGGTTGGCGATCGGAAATTCCGACAACTTTGTGCGACCGTGTGTAGACAAAATAAGTTTGAGCCAACATCCGTCGGAAAAAATCCTAGGATTTTGTTGTCGGAATGTCCGAACAAAGTCCAACCGTGTGTACGCCCTATTACTGCGCTATTTTAACTGGCAATTGCTCGGTCATGCAACACTTTACCCAAATGATTTATTTATTTTTTCACACAAAGATTTCTTTTGGTGGTATTTAATCACCGCTGGGTTATTTATTTTTTGCTATACAAAAAAAAAATGTCAAACATTTTGAAGAAAAAAAAAACATGTTTTTCTTAGTTTCTGTTATAAAATGTTGCAAATAAATGATCTTTCTTCATAAATTTAGGCCAAAATGTATTCTGTCACAATTCTTTTTTTTTTTTTTTTTCCAAAATGTTTTATTGATTTTTCAAGAAAAGGCATACAAATCATCAGCATTAAGTAAGTATATATAAAGCAGAATAAGTCGGACCCCCTAGGGGTAACAAATCTAACTGACGACAGTAGTTATGGGTATGTCTCTGGTCTATGACCATACATGAATAACCTTATAAACCATTACCCGTTCACTTAAACCATAGAACCCTGTAACTTGAGAGGACTGGGAGAAGGGGAGGAAGGAGAGACCGTCTGCACCCCAATAGGGAACACACTGTGCTTGAGCGGAACACTTCGATCCTCCCCTTGCACCCCATTAGTTAACGCTATAGATCTCTTGGCAACGAACAAGTAAGTAAAAACCTACGTCGTATGCTTCCCTTGGGAGCAAGACTCCTTTGGGGTCCCGACTGCGGTTTGGTCGAAAACAGACAAATCATCGTCTTGATAGATCAACCTGACAAGTGACAAATGGGAGGAAAAAGTTGAAAGGATAGGGGGGAGAGAGAAAGAGAAGAGAGAGTAGTCGGAAGCCAATCCACGGGAGGAGTCCCCCCAGACCCCGAGACAGCCAGATGCTTCATGGTTGAGCACCTGGAATCAAGGAAATGCCCATGAATTTCACCCAGGGTTCCCAAATAGCTTCAAATTTCTCTTTGGTGTTGTTCAGAGTACTGGCAAGCTTCTCTTGGGCCATGATCCAAGAAATTTTTGCGGATAGCCGCTTTGAAGGACACCTTGGGTTGTTTCCATGCCTTGGCAATGAAGAGCTTAGCTCCCAGCAAAATGAAGTGTATCAATTTACGAGCAAGTTTGGGAGTTTTAGGTAAATGGTCATTTAGTAGCGCTAAGGCGGGGGTCCTCGAGATCTGTACTCCAGTGACTTTCCTAATCGGGTGAAAAGTCCTTCTCCAGAAAGGCCTCAACCGTGGACATTCCCAAAAGATATGGGCCAAGGAGCCCCTGAGTAAACACCCCCTGAAACATCTGGGGTCCGTTGAGGGGAACATTTTGGCCAGCCTTTCCGGTGGAAGGTACCACCTTGTGATGACCTTTACGCTGGACTCTATCAATGAGATGTTCAAAATGCCCTTATATGCCCTACTAAAGGTGACCCTCCATTTCTCTAGGTCCCACTCTAAGGATAAGTCTGACTCCCAAGCTGACATGTTTGGGGTCTTGGTGGTTTGATTAGAGAGTGACTGGTAGATGATGGAGATTCCACCCCTCTGCTCTGTAGACCGACCGCACCATATTTCATAAGGGGTGAATGAGTGGGTTGATGATTTGTCCTGTCCCATATGAGTCAGGAAGTGTCTAATCTGCTGGAAACGAAAGCTCTCAGAGCTAGGCATCTCCAATTGATTCACACAGAAGGCCTTGGAGATAGGCCCCATTGATGTGAAGTAGTGTCCAATCCGGTACATCCCCTTGTCCAACCACCAGCAGAATGCTTTGATGTCAGTTCCCGGGGGAAAGTCAGGATTATTGAAAATGTGAGCAAGTGGGTGTCTGTAGGAAGTAATGGTTTGTAGGTTTCTCAGAGAATCCCATAATTTAAAAGATTGCGAAAGGATAGGGGACAAAATCGGAGGACGTTTTTTGGGGGGGACCCACAAAAGAAAGTCTATAGTGAAAGAGGGAACTGCCTGTCAGTCTATCTGTATCCAATCTGGTCTCTCAGCCTTCGCGTATACCGTCGAGATCTGGGCTAGCCTGGCTGATTGGTAATACCAAAATAGCTGCAGGAGACCTAATCCCCCTTGTGATCTAGTTAAGTATAAAGTGCTCTGTTGAAGTCTGTACCCCTTCCCTCCCCAAATGAATTTTATTATCTTTCTTTGGAACGATTTCAAGTGCTCCTTAATGATGTTTATAGGGATGGCTCTGAAGAGGTAGAGGAGTCTCGGAAGCAAAGTCATCTTGACTGCATGAATCCTCCCTAACCAGGATAAACCCCCTTTAGCCTAGTTGGATAAGTCAGCCTCGAGTTTGCGGTATGTGTGAGGGAAGGTGGTTGCATAAAGGAGTTCTGTTTTAGCTGTGAGCCTTATCCCTAAATAGTCGATGTAGGAGTCACTCCATTTAAATTCAAAGGCACTCTGCAGGGATGCCAACATGGTTGGATTAAGGGATATGTTTAAGGCTGAAGATTTGGCATAATTGACCCTTAACCCTGAAATCTTCAAGAACTCTTTCAGGAGTTTACATAGGTTTGGAAGGGAGGTGATTGGGGACGTGATAAAAAGGAGCATATCGTCCGCAAACAACCCACATTTGTGGACCTGGTCACCACAGGAGACCCCTTGAATGTTGGGATTGCTATTGCTAACGTTTCGATTGCAATAGCAAAAATTAGGGGGGAGAGTGGGCATCCCTGCCTAGTGCCTCATGAAATGGTTAGGGGTTTAGAATATTGGCCTTGTAAGCGAATCACCACTTGTGGGGTGGAGTATAACGATCTAAGGGTCCCTATAAAGTTGGGTCCGAAGCCCCACCTCTCCAATATGGAGAAAAGATAAGGCCATTCGATCGAGTCGAAAGCTTTGTGGAGATCCAGCGAGAGGATCATACCTTCCTGTTTCGGCCCCCCTTCCCAGTTAGATTGTAGAATCGATACGATATCTATAGCTCTCCTGATTTGGTCAGGTCCTTGCCTACCGGGTATAAAACCAACCTGATCCTTGTGTACATAAAGCTTGATGAAAGAGGAAAGGCGGTTGGCTAGAATTTTTGTCATAATTTTGAGGTCATTGTTAATTAAGGATATGGGCCTGTAATTCTCAACTTCCTCATGGTTTTTGTTCGGTTTGGGGATCACTGAGATAAATGCTGTGTTCAGTTGGGGTTCCAGGGGGGATCCTGTCTTTTTGGAATTGAAAAACTTCGCCAGGTATGGGGCTAGGATATCGCTATATTCTTTATAGTAGGGGACCGAGAGGCCGTCTGGCCCAGGGGCAGAGCCGGATTTAAGACCTTTAATTACCTCCCTAATCTCAGCCTCAGTGATGGCTCCTTCCATTAAGTCTTTGCATTCTTTGGAGAGTGAGGGAAGTTGTAAATTCTGTAGGAACTTAGTAATTAAGGGGCCTTTCTCAGATTGAGGTGGGTTGTAGAGAGTAGCATAAAAATTGTGGAAGGCAGACATAATACTGTTCGGATTTGCTGTTGGAGGTTGTCCTGCTATCCTCAATTTGGGGAAGGAGATAGTTCGAAATTTAGGTGTGAGTTTAAAGGTCAACATCAAGCCAAATCTGTCTTTGTGGCAGTAAAATTTGGCTCCACTCCATCTTAGATTTTTCTCTGCTTTAGCCGTTAAAGCGAGATTCAGCTCGAGTCTGGTGGCGTCAAGTTTACTTAAAAGGGTCCTGGGTGTTTTTTGTGTTCCGCTTTTAGTTGGAGGAAGGATTTTTCGAGTCTTTGAATATCGATCAATCGCTCCTTCTTAAATTTGGTCGCTAGCCTAATTATAACTCCTTGGACGGTTGCCTTGTGGGCTGCCCACAGGGTTTCAGGGGAGATGTTATCAACATCATTTAAGAGGAAATATTCTTTGATGGATTTAGCTATTTCCTTGACTAAGCTAGGGTCAGCTAAAAGGGATTCGTTTAAACGCCAAAAGAAACCACCTCGCCCAGACAGAACATTTCTCAGGGTAAGGAGAACCAATGAATGGTCGGACCATGCAGTGTCTAGTATTGCTGCCTTAGTTGACAAGGGAATGAGGGCTGTCTGAGTGAGGATGTGATCAATTCTAGCGTAAGATTGGTGGGGTGCGGAAAAGTGCGTGTAATCCCTTTTATTGGGGTTCAGTTCCCTCCATACGTCTACCAAGCCCTGAGAGTGGACCATTTTGGTGATCCTAGTGCTAAGTTTTGTGGGTCGTGTGAGTTGGTCTTTAGGGGGCTTAGTTTTGTCTAGACCCTGATCAAACGCCACATTTGAGTCCCCTCCTAGGATAACTTTATCTTCCAGGAGCGGTTCCAGAGTTGTGAAAAGGTTCTGGAAGAAAGACGCTTGGCCCTTGTTCGGGGCGTAGTAGGAAACGAAAGAGTATAAAACTCCTTCCAGGGTGCCCTTCACCAGAATGAATCTGCCCTCTGGATCCCTATAATCAGATAGATGAGAAAATTTGCTATTTTTAGAGAAGAGAATAGCCACCCCCTTCGTCTTATTAGGGGCATTCGCTAAATAAAATGATGGAAAGTGTGCATGGAGAAACTTGGGGGTGTACCGGATGTGGAAGTGCGTCTCCTGCAGAAGCACCACGTCAATTCTCAGGGATTTATAATGATCCAGGGCGAGTCTCCTTTTCCTAGGAGAGTTTAGGCCCTGGACGTTATGTGAACCTATCTTGAGGTCATTACCCTTCACATTCGGGTCAGCCATAAGAGCAGAGGGGATAGACTCCAGTAATCAAGCAGTCACTTACCCTTGGAAGTCTTCTATTACTGGATTTAAGACAAGTTGTGCGGAATTTACTCAGGACCGACTCTAGGGCGTGAGGGGAAACCCCCCATGGGATGGCTAGAAAAAAGAAGAGGGATGAGTTGGGGAAGAAAAAGAAAAGAGACTTACTGACAAACAAGAACATAAACACAGATATGGGTACCAAGAAAATACCCTTGGGGTTATGCGAATTGAAATCCGCTATAGCCCCAATGAACCACTTCAGGCCGCCCGGAGGGGCGTCTGAACTTCCGACACCAAAGGACACCATTGGTTCTTTGGGATCGAGTGGAGGCACAAGGGTTCCACCCTGGACCCTTGTTATGTCAAATTTGAACCATAAAATATACACACATATATGGAAACCATAATAACTGTAGTGTCAGCCCGATTTTCCGGGCTCCGAACGCCTGAAAAAATATTCAACCCAAAAAAGGAACAAGGAACAAACAACCAGGAACCTGTGAATCCCACCCCCTTCCCACCTTCAATAGCCCCCCCGCCCCCTATCTAACTCGATGGGAGAGAATTCCTGGGGGGTCCCGGGGAAACGAGGGAGGCCAAAATGCCCTTGCGAACAGGACCTCCCTCCAAAAGTGGGGAAGATATTTGGGTAGCTCGGACAAACCGTGACTCCTAACTGAACTAGGAAATGACCAAAAATAATTAACAGTTGAAATCTAGTCCTGTAGCCTATCCTTTATGTTAGAGGAACCGCTGTCTTCATGGAGGAGCTTATTTTCTGAGAAAGTCATCTTCTACTGGGAAGGTTGCAAGCTTAGTTAACTGGCTCTCGGAGGGTGCAAGTTGAAGAAAAAGATGGTAAATGTTGGTTTCAGACCTCCTCTGTCGAAGTAAGTTTACATTGGTGGGTAATGAGGTGCAAAACTATAAAACTCAATGTGAATCTAGATGTAGGGACCTCCATGTCCATAAGACGTGAGAAGGTTTGGAGCTCCTGCTCCATCAACTGGTAGGGCAACTGGCCCGTAGACGTCTCTGAAGAGACTAAAGGAGAATGATGAGTTAGGCGACCCTTATAGTGGTTTCCCATCCCTGCTCTTCTTGGAAGGACCCTTCATCCAGAGTGGGGATACGGGGCTGCCTGGAGGTGGACGTTTAGTGGAACCCGAGGAGGAAGACGAAAAGTCCATTGGTGCCTCTTGGGAGGTTAGCTTGAGGGCAAGAAACAATCTTTCCCCTTCCGGGAGACTGGCAAAGGAGAGGGTCTTGCCCTGAATGGCAAACTTTACAGCAAAGGGGAAGGTCCAGCGGTATTTGATATCCCGTTGTGAGAGGACCGTGAGGAGGGGTTTTAGCGTCCTGCGTCTTTAAAAAGTTGTAGGAGCGAGGTCAGCAAAAATCTGGATCTGATGTCCCTGGTGTTGCAGCTTAGGATTTTGACGTGATTGACGCATGACCTCTTACTTTACCGCAAAGAAGTGCGGCTTGACAATTATGTCCCTTGGGGAGCCATCTTGTCTGGGGGGTCCAAAGGACCTGTGTGCTCTGTCCAGTTCAAGACGTTGGGGCGGTATATTAGGAATAAGGGCAGCAATAATGTCCTGAACCATGGAAGGGATGTCTGTAAAAGTTTCCGGGAGGCCTCTGATTCGAAAGTTATACCTCCTGGACCTATTTTCGAGCTCGTCGATCCTAGAGAGGGCCACATCTAATTGATCTTGAATGGTCAGGAGGTGCACTGCGTTTTGGTTGGTTCTAGCGGTTGTGCATTCTACTTTATCCTCAATGGCTTCAATTCTGGTGCCTAAATTGGACAGGTCCGCTTTAAAAGTGTTGGTAATCTGTTTTGCTGTATTAGCCAGTCCTTTCTCTAATAGGAATGAGAATTTAGCAAACATGTCTTCCTGCATTACTGAGAGGTCAGTTACTGAGAAGCCTGATTGCTGGGTAGCTGGAGGAGGAAGATGGGCCTGTGCAGGGAGGGCCTGTGAGTACAGTTCCTGTTGTGTGTGGCTCAGTAGCTCTGTGGAGGCCTTTACTGTGGCCTGGGGCTTTATGGGGCCTTGCAGGGGTAATTGGGACGTTTGGGGGGGTCCCTGTGCCGCTTGTGCATAGGTCAGGGTCGGGGGAGAAAGTACTGGCCTGTGCTCCTGGCTCCTTGAGTGGATGCCTGCCTGTTGCAGCGGCCCGTCCGTGCTGGCGGCCATCTTGGAACTCCCGTCCGCACCTGCTGAGGCGAATTGGGGGCCGAGATCACGTCTCGCTGGCGGCCCGGACATCCCCGTCGGGTCCTCTGGGGTTCCCCTGCTCGGGTGGGGTGTTGTTTCGCCTGGTAGTGGGCTGAGGCGGCTGATGTGCGGCTCGGCGGTCCGGGGTAAAGCGGAGCTCCTGGCTCAAGCAGCCATATTGGAACTCTCGCGCATGCGCCTTCTGTCACATTTCTTTGGTAAACATTATCAAAATCAGAGTAAATTATTTAGTCTGTGTGAAATTTAATCTTAAAAAAATAAAAATAAATAATATATACACACACACACACACACACACACACACACACACACACACACAAAAACATATATATACATATAGTGAAAATTAAACAATTCTAAAGTACTGTTGGTCTATTTCATTTCTTGAGGCCCTAATCTGCCAGGACAGTGCAAATACCCCTAAATGACCAAATGACCCCTTTTTGGAAAGCAGACAGACTGAGGTATTTAGTAGGATGCATGGCGAGTCTTTTGAAGTTGTAATTTTTTGTAACAATTTTTTGGAAAATTAAGAAACTTTCTTTTTTTTTTTTTTACATACTGTCACCAGTGCAGTACAGCATCATCATTTGACTGGTGTAGTGGTTATCAGGGATAGTGACTGGTTACAGTATGTGAAATAAATAAATACTTTTTTATTCAATTTTTTAATTTTTTTATTTTTTTTACATACTTTCATCAGAGTAGTCATAGTGACACTACTATGGGGGGTGATCAGGATTTTTGTTTTTCACTGTGATTGCTGCTAGAGTGATTATCACTGTGACAGCAATCGTTTGAACTGTCATGAATGGGTTAAATTCATAGCAGCTGGTCTTTTTTTTGACATTCTTATTGACTACAGCTAATCACATGGTACAGGGTACTGTGATTGGCCCAGGTACCATGTAATAGCTGCCAATCACAGCTTTACTCTACAGGAGTCACAGCTGTTATGAATGAAAATCATTTATAACAGCTTTGTTGACATTATGATCATGTGATCACTTGACCCTGAGTACCGGTACCAGAACTGTAATCTACTGTGTCCTGTGAACAGAGGGTACAGGACTGGTGCACCAGTGTGCATGTGCTAGGCAACATATATTTACGTTGCTGAGCTTGGCCGTGTTGCCTGTCCACAAAAGTAGTACTGTGGGCTGGTAGCAAGTGGTTAATATAAGTGGGAGAAGTAGTGGTGCTTGAAGAGACACACGAATATGTCTCACAAAACCCATGTACTGGGCCCTTGATGCTAATATTAGATAGCTCTAATACACATAGTTCATCAGTCCATATATATAAAAAAGTAAGGGAGATAAAAACATTGCTGAAGTGCTCCAATCCTACTACATAGTGGCTGCCAGCAGGGATGAGTAAGAAGCGTCTCTGTAGGTAAAACACTAGGGAGACAGCAGCACCAACGAAGTGCAGTATGAGCAGTAAAAGATTCTTTAAATCGGTAAGTAAAAAACTCACAAGGATCAGATGTAAATATGCTTTTATAACATGTGGGGTTGGGATTCCTCATTGCTCATGTCTACCTGGAATGCTGTGTATAGTACACTCTGAGCGTGGCCGTGCTGGTAGTGTCCAGGGCTCCCGAGGGGCTTTCCGGAGCAAGGAGGAGCCCAACCCCACATGTTATACAAGCGTGTTCACATCAATCCTTGTGAGTGGTTTACTTACCTATTAAATAATCTTTTACTGCTCAAACTGCACTTAGATGGCGCTGTTGTCTCCCTAGTGGATAGCACAGGGGCGTAGCTACAGGAGTGACGATTGCTACCAGGCCCCCTGCTGCAGGAGGCCTGTGCAGCCTCCCTGTGCACAGAGCAAGCACCAGTCTGCCCAGCCATCTCTCATCCCTGTGCTGTACATATGCAGCCTGGGCACAGGCAGCAAGATCGCCTCCTTGGCTCTTCTTCACACAACACAGAGCTGAAATTCAATTCTTTCACACAGCTATGTACACTGCACTGCAATGTGTTTAGGTGGTCACTTCAGCCATGCTTCAGTTCTGACTAGGGAATTTTACAGCTCAGAAGTTCAACATAGTCACCACACCAGCTACACATACTGCAGATCATAGGTGTGTGCGAAAGAGAATCGTATTTCAGCTCTGTGTTGTGTGGAGAAAGAGATGAGGAGGAGATCTTCCTGCCTGTGCTCAGACTGTGCATGTACAGTGCAGGGATGGGGGAGCTATGCTGAGTGCTCTGTCAGTGGTGACCCCGGTCCTTTCTCCTTCCAGCGGTGAGCCCTATCCTCTCTCCTGCTAGCGGTGACCCCTGCCCTCTCTCCTGCCAGAGGTGACTCCTGCCCCCTCTCCTGCCAACGGTGACTCCTGCCCCCTCTCCTGCCAGCGGTGACCCCTGCCCTCTCTCCTGCCAGCGGTGACCCCTGCCCTCTTCCTGCCAGTATAAATAAAAGAAAGGTCTGGTGTCACCAGTGACACCTCCATCCCTAATTATACAAAAAACAAACAAAAAAAACATAGGTATTACCTAGGTGTGCACAATTGGCCGATGAAATTGACAACTATAATAAAATATTTATTGCAGAAATAATAACACATGAAAGAGTAAACAAAGGCAAAGCGGATACAATTTGGCACATGGTTAAAGATTACATTGCATTTGAAATACATGAGCATACATGACATCTAGAACACCAGATGCATTTCAGAGATGTGACTCGCTCTTCAGGAGTCAATGCATGTAGGTTATACCTGGAAATGAATGACCAAAAAGGTAATGAATAACACATGAATAAATAATGGACAAATGGTAAGGCCTAGGTGCCTGTGGCTATGTTCACTGAGGATTAGGGATGAGTTTCGTGTTCGAGTCGAACTCATGTTCGACTTGAACATCGGCTGTTCAATCGTTCGTCGAATTGCGAACAATATGGGCCATTCGCGCCAAATTCGTGTGGCGCATCACGGCCCATAATTCACTGCAGCATCGCAGTGCATTGCTGGCTGATGATTGGCCAAGCATGCACTATGACCCGCATGCTTGGCCAATCACAGCGCCGTCGGTAGAGAGAGCTGTATATGACCAAAGCCACGGTGGCTTTTGCCAATTATGGCTCAGGGGGTTTAGAACATGCCCCACACTATATAAGGCTGCCTGCATGGTGGCCCTGTGTAGTGTGTTCCGGCGTTGAGAGACAGAGAGACAGTATCATTTCATTTGAGTTAGCTAGATTAGGCAGGATAGTCAGTGAGTTAGCTGCACTTACAGTGTATTGTGTATATATATATATATATGCATCCCAGGTGTTGTGTGTGTATATATATATATATATATATATACACTGTATTCAGTTTAGCTAGATCCGTTCCTGTTATCTTCCTACTGGCAGACAGGCTTGTCTTGTTACAGTATTTACAGCTAGAAAATTGCTGGTGTTCTTTTGATCCTATTAGTACCACAGTCAGGCAGCTAGACTATTTACAGTTAGTGTAGTGCGTCCTCCTCACAGTGTTCAGTTAAAGCTACAGGTTAGTAACCTCTGCACAGTGTTCAGCTAAAACTACAAGTTAGTGTAGTGCACAGTGTTCAGCTAAAGCTACAAGTTAGGGTAGTGCGTCCTCCTCACAGTGTTCAGCTGAAGCTACAAGTTAGTTTAGTGTGACCTCTGTACAGTGTTCAGCTAAAGCTACACGTTAGGGTAGTGCGTCCTCCTCACAGTTTTCAGCTAAAACTACAAGTTATTGTAGTGCGACCTCTGCACAGTGTTCAGCTAAAGTTACAAGTTAGTGTAGTGCATCCTCCTCACAGTGTTCAGCTAAAACTACAAGTTAGTGTAGTGAGACCTCTGCACAGTGTTCAGCTAAAACTACAAGTTAGTGTAGTGCACAGTGTTCGGCTAAAGCTACAAGTTAGGGTAGTGCGTCCTCCTCACAGTGTTCAGCTAAAACTACAAGTTAGTGTAGTGAGACCTCTGCACAGTGTTCAGCTAAAGCTACAAGTTAGTGTAGTGCGTCCTCCTCACAGTGTTCAGCTTAAACTACAAGTTAGTGTAGTGCGTCCTCCTCACAGTGTTCAGCTGAAGCTACAAGTTAGTTTAGTGTGACCTCTGTACAGTGTTCAGCTAAAGCTACACGTTAGGGTAGTGCGTCCTCCTCACAGTTTTCAGCTAAAACTACAAGTTATTGTAGTGTGACCTCTGCACAGTGTTCAGCTAAAGTTACAAGTTAGTGTAGTGCATCCTCCTCACAGTGTTCAGCTAAAACTACAAGTTAGTGTAGTGCACAGTGTTCGGCTAAAGCTACAAGTTGGGGTAGTGCGTCCTCCTCACAGTGTTCAGCTAAAACTACAAGTTAGTGTAGTGAGACCTCTGCACAGTGTTCAGCTAAAGCTACAAGTTAGTGTAGTGCGTCCTCCTCACAGTGTTCAGCTTAAACTACAAGTTAGTGTAGTGCGACCTCTGCACAGTGTTCAGCTAAAGCTACAAGTTAGTGTAGTGCGTCCTCCTCACAGTGTTCAGCTAAAACTACAAGTTAGTGTAGTGCGACCTCTGCACAGTGTTCAGCTAAAGCTACAAGTTAGTGTAGTGCGTCCTCCTCACAGTGTTCAGCTAAAGCTACAAGCTGATGTAGTGTGTCCTCCTCACAGTGTTCAGCGAAAACTACAATTTAGTGTAGTGTGACCTCTGCACAGTGTTCAGCTAAAGCTACAAGTTAGTGTAGTGCGCCCTCCTCACAGTGTTCAGCTAAACCTACAAGTTATTTTTTTGCGAGCTCTGCACAGCGTTCAGCTAAAGCTACCTGTAGAAGGTTGGTGGTGTTTTCCTGATCCTATCACTACCGCAGGCAGCTAAATAAGCTACAAGTTATTTTTTGGCGAGCTCTGCACAGTGTTCACCTAAAGCTACCTGTAGAAGGTTGGTGGTGTTTTCCTGATCCTATCACTACCACAGGCAGCTAAATAAGCTACAAGTTAGTGTAGTGCGAGCTCTGCACAGTGTTCAGCTAAACCTACAAGTTATTTTTTTGCGAGCTCTGCACAGTGTTCAGCTAAAGCTACCTGTAGAAGGTTGGTGGTGATTTCCTGATCCTATCACTACCGCAGGCAGCTAAATAAGCTACAAGTTAGTGTAGTGCGAGCTCTGCACAGTGTTCACCTAAAGCTACCTGTAGAAGGTTGGTGTTGTTTTCCTGATCCTATCACTACCGCAGGCAGCTAAATAAGCTACAAGTTATTTTTTGGTGAGCTCTGTTCAGTGTTCACCTAAAGCTACCTGTAGAAGGTTGGTGGTGTTTTCCTGATCCTATTACTACTGCAGGCAGCTAAATAAGCTACAAGTTAGTGTAGTGCGAGCTCTGCACAGTGTTCAGCTAAATCTACCTGTAGAAGGTTGGTGGGGTTTTCCTGATCCTATCACTACCACAGGCAGCTAAATAAGCTACAAGTTATTTTTTGGCGAGCTCTGCACAGTGTTCACCTAAAGCTACCTGTAGAAGGTTGGTGGTGTTTTTTCCTGATCCTATCACTACCGCAGGCAGCTAAATAAGCTACAAGTTAGTTTTTTGCGAGCTCTGCACAGTGTTCAGCTAATGCTACCTGTAGAAAGTTGGTGGTGTTCTCATACTACAGGCAGGCAGTTGATTTTGCTAGCTGCAGTATCAGTATATATATATATATATATATATATATATATATATATATATATCCCAGCTTAGTGCAGCTAAAGGCCATTAGTATGTCTGGAAGGCCAACAAGGAGAGGCAGACAGTCACAAGCCAATAAAAGAGGGCAAGCAGGCTCTGTGTCTAGAGGCAACAGTGCTGGTCGTGGAGACGGTGCATCCTCATCAGCACGTGGCCGTGGGACACGCTTGGCCTTTTTTTCGGCAGCTGGCCGTGTTGAGCTGCAACATTGCGGAAGACTTGGTCAAGTGGATGACCAAGCCGTCCTCATCCTCCTCATCCTCTCTCACCCATGCTCAGGGTACTTTGTCTGGAAAAGCAGCGGCCTCTTCCCTCGGCTCAATTTCATCAGTGACTCCTTCCCTAGCCCCACCATGTCCTCCTGAGGAGTCCCTCGAACTGTTTGACCACAGAGTTGGGTACATGTTCCAGGAGGATGCCCAGCGTTTGGAAGGCTCTGATGATGATACTGAGCTAGATGAAGGCAGTAACATGAGCACGGACAGAGGGGGTGCCCAAGAAGGACAGCAATCTGGCAGTGATGCTCTCCCTGCTGCAGCATACTGCCAGGTTTGCTCCAGTGATGAGGAGGGAGGGGATGATGAGGTCACTGATTCAACATGGGTGCCTGATAGGAGAGAGGAGGAGGAGGAGGAGGAGGCACATCACCAACGAGGCAGGATGCCCTCCAGGGGCAAGCCTAAGGGCAGCACACTGACTGCATCACACCCCAAAGCTCCGCATGTGCAGGGCGCTGCAGTCTCTGCGCATTATTCAAAAAGTTCTTTGGTGTGGGCCTTTTTTGAGATGAGTGCATCAGATCGCACCATATGTCTCAAGCGTATCTCGCGTGGCCAAAACATCTCCCGCTTGAGCACCACATGCTTGACCAGACATATGTTGACCTGCCATGCAGTTCATTGGCAAGCGTATCTAAAAGACCCACACCAAAGAACAAAGGGGAACTCTCCTTGCTCCTCATCAGCTGAGATCTCCAACCCCACTATACCTTCAGTCCTCTCTGAGACCTGCACTGAGAGGATTGAAAGTGTAGAATTAGGTGTGTCACAGCCAAGTACTTGTGGGCAATCTGCTTTCGGTACACTGACGTCAGATTGTACCAGGCAAATTTCCCTGCCCCAGCTGCTGCACCGCCGAAAGAAGTTCACTCCCAGCCATCCACATGCCCAGAGGTTGAATGCTAACTTGACAAAATTGCTAGCACTTCAACTGCTGCCTTTTCAGTTGGTAGACTCTGCCCCTTCCGAGAGTTTGTGGAATGTGCGGTTCCTCAGTGGCAGGTACCCAAACGCCACTTTTTCTCACGGAAGGCGATTTCGGCTCTCTACCGCATGTGGAAGGCAATGTCCATGCCTCGCTGGACAGGGTGGTCAGTGGTAAGGTGCATATTACCACTGACTCATGGCCCAGCAAGCATGGACAGGGATGTTACCTAAGTTTCACGGCACATTGGGTGACTCTGCTGGCAGCTGGGAAGGATGCAGGACAAGGTGCAGTAGTGTTGGAGGTTGTTCTGCCACCACGCCTCCAAAATGCCACTACTAATGATTGTAACACACCTCTCTCCTCCACCCCCTCCTCTTCTCCTTCCTCCATGGCCTCTTCCTGTGCTTTGTCCTCGGAACCAGCGGTGCTCCATAGGCGTTCAAGGGGCTACGCATGTAAGCAGGCCAAAAGATGCCATGCGGTGCTTGAGCTGGTGTGCTTGGGGGACAGGAGCCACACTGGGGCAGAGGTTCTGTCAGCTCTGCAGGGGCAGGTTCAGAGGTGGTTGACGCCATGCCAACTTAAGGCAGGAATGGTGGTTTGCGACAATGGCACCAACCTCCTCTCTGCCCTCCGACAGGGACAAATGACTCATGTGCCCTGTTTGGCTCACGTCCTTAACTTGGTGGTGCAGCGGTTCTTGGGCAGGTACCCGGGCTTACAGGATGTCCTGAGGCAGGCCAGGAAAGTCTGTGTGCATTTCCGCCAGTCATATAATGCCAGTGCTCGGCTGGCGGACCTCCAAAAGGAGTTTAACCTGCCCAAGAACCGCCTAATCTGTGACATGCCCACCAGGTGGAACTCAATGTTGGCCATGCTGCAGTGGCTGCACACGTAGCAGAGGGCCATCAATGAGTACCTGTGCGACTATGGCACCAGGACAGGGTCAGGGGAGCTTGTTATTTTTTCCCCACGCCAGTGGGCCATGATCAGGGATGCATGCACTGTCTTGTCACCATTTGAGGAGGCCACGAGGATGGTGAGCAGTGACAGTGCATGCATCAGTGACACTGTCCCCCTTGTCCACCTGTTGGAGCACACGCTGCATGGAATAATGGACAGGGCACTTGAGGCAGAACAGAAGCAGGAAGTGAAGGACTTCCTTAGCTCTCAAGGCCCCTTTTATCCAGACAGTGTTCCTGCGTGCCCGCTGATCACACAGGAAGAGGACGAGGAGGAGGATTGTGTCAGTATGGAGGTGGAGCCTGGCACTCAGCATCAGCAGCAGTCTTTAAGGGATCATTTACAGTCCCAAGAAACACCTGGACTTGTACGTGGCTGGGAGGAGGTGGCTGCAGACCATGTCGTCCTTAGTAACCCAGAGGACTCCAGATTGAATGCCTAAGCAAACCTACGCTGCATAGCCTCCCTGATCCTGCAAAGCCTGCGTAAGGATCCTCGTATTCGTGGTATCAAGGAGAAGGACCAATACTGGCTGGCAACCCTCCTTGATCCACGTTACAAGGGTAAGGTTGCGGACCTTATCTTACCGTCGCAGAGGGAGCAGAGGATGAAACATCTACGGGAGGCCTTGCAGAAAGGTCTGTGCAACGCGTTCCCAGAGACTGGGAGGTTACAAACTCCTGTTTCTGGACAATGTGTTGCTGAGGCTTCGGTCAGTCAAAGAAGGAGCGGTGGAGAAGGTGGCCGTCAGACCAATGTGTTCAGACAATTTTTTAGTCCACAGCCCCAAGGTATGATCAGTTCCAGCAACCATCGCCAGCGTCTATTTTACATGGTGCAGGAATACCTAGGGGCAAGATCTGACTTGGACACCTTTGCCACCGAAAATCCTCTGGGTTACTGGGTCTTGAGGTTGGATCACTGGCCAGAGCTTGCACAGTATGCAATTGAGCTACTGGCCTGTCCTGCATCCAGCGTTCTTTCGGAAAGCACATTCAGCACTGCTGGAGGCTTTGTAACTGATCACAGGGTGCGTCTGTCCACCGACTCGGTCGATCGACTGACCTTCATAAAAATGAATCAGTCTTGGATTACCACCAGCTACCAAGCACCTGATGCTGATGTAACCGAATATTTTTTTTTGAAATCTCAGATTCCTTCAAAGACAGCCTATGCTGATGCTGAGTGACTATCCTGAGTAATTATCCTCTTCCTCCTCAATGATAACGCTGATAGCTTGTAAGAATATTTTTGGTTCTGGGCGCCGTCACCAGTGCCTAAGGCCCAATTTTTCAGCCCCTGCTTAACAGGGGCATGTAATTACAATTTGATGCAATTCTTTGCAGCAGGCTCGTTCCTGTGTTCCAACTAGAGTATCTGTGAGGGGTTGCAGTGTTGTGGCACCAGCACCAGTGCCTAAGGCCTAATTTTTCAGCCCCTGTTCAACAGGGGCATGTAATTACAATTCTTGATCTAACATTTCACAGCAGGGCCCGTTTCTGTGCCCACCAAGAGCGAGTTAGGACTTACAGTGTTGTGGCACCAGCACCACCACCACCACCAAAGGCCCAATTTTTCCACCCCTGTTCTACAGGGGTATGTAATTACAATTCTTGATCTAGTATTTCACAGCAGGGCCCATTTCTGCGCCCACCAAGAGCGAGTGAGGACTTATAGTGTTGTGGCACCAGCACCACCACCAAAGGCCCAATTTTTCTGCCCTTGTTCAACAGGGGCATGTATTTACAATTCTTGATCTTTTTTTTATAATCAAAAAATTTTTTTTTCTGTTATACTTTTCACAATTCATAATTAAACATCCTTAATTTCATATTTTACAATAATTACGCAGGATTAACATATTAAACATTAATAAGAGACCAATTGGTAACATCGTTCTCTTACAACTAACCCTATCCCCTCCCCAAAAAAAAAAAAAAGGGGAATGAAAAAAACGCTGCCTGTCTCAACCCCCTCCCTCCCCCGACATATGTTCGACAACCAAATATATCCTGTGATTGATGAGATTCCCAATTTTTGTGCGTATCGGTCTGTGTATCCAATTCCACATTGAGACCCCCACCACCTACAAACCAACACATTAAACAAGCCTAAAAAAAAAAAAAGGGAAAACCCCCGGCCCCGTCCATACATTCCCTGTGTTTATTATTGTTATTCCATAATTGTTCCTCACTTCTAAAAAAAATAAAACCCACCACACCCGTACATTCCCTGTGGTTATTGTTAATTATCCCATAATTATATTTATTGGCCAATGATGGCCTAGTTCCTCACTTCTATGAAGTGATTTATTTAAAGTGATCCAATTAATCCTAAAATACCTTCATGTGTTACCCCCTTTTGTGTAAGAGGCCACTAACGGCCATATTAATTATAACATCTATAAAAAAAAAATAAAAAAAAACCCTAGGTGATTAGCATAATTCCCATTGATTGTGTGTTTCAATCTTCATATCCCCTTCCTTAGTGACGTTCCCTACACCATGCGCTTACAAACCAGCACATTAAACAATAAGAAAAAAAAAACAAAAAAAAAAAACAAAAAACAAAAAAAACAAGAAAACTAAGAGACATTCACCTTACCACCTCCCTCCCCCCTTTCACCAAATCAGGTATTTCATTATACGGGTAAAAGGGACAGGGGGGGGGGGGAGACAGCAGTCTAAACAAAAATAAATAAATAAATAAAATAAAATAAAAATATATAAAAGAACCCCAATTCCTTCCTTTTCCTCCCTGGCTAAACCCCTATGCAACTAATCCAAGGTATTTATATGGCCCTGGCTCCCTGCACCTTCTCGTTTCATATTTCCCTCTTAATCTATCCCCTATACACACTGTATCCAGCCTGCCCATATGTCCTCAAATTCCCCTTTTTTGTCTTTAACTACATGAATCCATCTTTCCACTTCCATTGTCCGGTTGACCTCCCTTTTCCAATCCTCTAATGTTGGGCAGGTAATCTGCTTCCAAAATCTTGGAATTAATATTTTGGCTGCATTTAATAAATGTGGTGTAATGCTCCTCCTATAGGCCTTGATTGTGCCAGTTGTTCCATAAAATAAGAAGTCCAAAGGTGTACACTCTATAGATCTAGGGGCTAACCTCTTGATCCATGGTGCAACTGCTTCCCAGAAATCCTTAATCCTGGGGCATTCCCACCACAGGTGAAGAAATGTACCCCTTTGCTCGCACCCTCTCCAGCATCGGGCATCTGCTGTTGGATATATCCTATTTAATATTGCTGGTGTCCTATACCACCTTGTCAAAAATTTATAGGCCATTTCCTGAGAATACGAGCTTATGGATGTTGAATAAGTTGATTGGATCTGCAAGAATGTGTGGACAATATAAACCGCCTCTGCCTCACATTAATCTGCGCCTCTAAATTACTCCATAATCTGCTGTAGTAGACTTAAGCAGCTACTTTAAATAATGAACATATAATCAAGCAATAAGTCATAAATCATGAATAAGCGTGCCAAGTCTCTGATTTGTTTTGCTTATTGAAGCAGCGCTAAGTGTCTGATGTCATAAAACACTCTATATAGAACAGATGTTGGAGAAAACAGGAAAGTTCAAAATAGAACTGTGGTCTGTGGGTATGTAGAAATACGTAGAAATCCTTCCACCAATAGTGATCACCGCGTGAGGGGGTCACCCCCCGTGAGATTGCACTCACCACAATTTCAGTAACCACAAGCCTTTGAATGGTAATCTTTAAAACTCTCCGTCTCCTTAATTCAACCACCAGGTGGCGTGAAACCCTCTCGGTAAGTGTAACATAGGGAGAAAATGAGATGCCATATAGCTTAATATTGCTTAAGGATGTTTATTAAATATTTCAAAAAAACACACTCCCCCCTTTAAAATATGCGTACCAAATACAATTGTATAATAGAGCATTGGAAAAGTGCACTGTGCCTGTATTTTTCGTCCCCCGGGAGGTGTTCCGGAATGCGCGCTGTATGCAGCTGATCTTTCGCTTCCTGGTTACCTTCCGGTGCGTGGAGCGCACACGTCACTTCCGGTAGATTACGACCCTGACGCGTTTCGTCACTTCCGGACGTCGTCTGAGGGCGTAATCTATCAATCATGGGGCCGGCTTTAAATAACAGTGATGGGTTTAAGCAGCGAATGAGGGAGGCCGATCTCCCAGCCACTCCCACTAGATAATCAATGCTCCCAGAGCTGTCAGCAAAGGAAGACTCTGACTCTATTGCTTATAATGTGCTGAAACTATTTTAAACCCAATCCTGCCGACTTCACTAGGAAAAATGTGACCCATATGTCTTGCTCAAAGATATCTCTTATAAACCTTTTACCTTACACGCTTATATCATATATAGCGTTTCTATACATTTTCCACGCATAAATGAGGTAAAGAAAATAAAAAATATATATATACCAGACATATGTATATTCATATTGGTGAGAATAAAATGAGAAGCATCCTCCCTTGTATTTACCCTATGCAATTACAATCTGCTGTCACCCATCAAGGGTGAAAGCCCTCAACATGGATATGGAAACAAAGAGTATTAATAAACTCAATGCGTTGATAGGTTAATCTAATCTTTGAATAAATTGAATAAAATTATATTATACATGGAGGATGCGTTACAATGGCTTTATATTCATTTGTGAGAATCAGAATTAAATCATTACGCCTACTGTTCAAAACCGAATGTCATCTGATAAAATTCTAAAAATATGTATATATATAAAAAAAATTTTCTTTATATATAAAATGATTATATAGTAATAGATGTCCAAATATATAAAATTATGGAAATAAGATTAGTTCTCGGGAAATTAAAAATTGTTAAATTCATTGTTGGTATGATATATAAGAATTCAAAAATTAAAAATGGAAAAATTAAAAAATATTATATATATCAAACAGGGACTGTATACACCTACAATAAAAGATAAAAAAGTGTATGTTATGTGTCACTAATAAAGCAATTTATATCTAGCTCTATGTTTAGGCCTCTGGGGGAAAGAACATCTACGGAATATATCCACCGGGTTTCTTGTTTCGATAGTTCACGGATACGGTTAATACCTCTCCAGTGGGTTTGGAGATGCTCCACCCCCCAGAATTCTAACCCCTTGGGATCCCTGTTGTGTTTCAACCTGAAATGCAGAGACACATTATGGTCTTTGTAACCATTTTTAATGTTGTTAATGTGCTCTGCAATCCTAATCCGTAACAATCTTTTGGTGCGGCCTATATACATCAGGCCGCAGGGACACCTTAGAGCGTAGACTACATAAGTGCTGTTGCACGTGATAAATTGCTTTATATCAAAAGAGCCATTGTTAACTGGAGATGTAAAGTTGTTAATGCCCCTCAGGGGTCTGGCGACTTCTCTGCATGCTTTGCACTTTCTGCACGCAAAGAAACCGTTACGGTCCCAGAATGTCTGTGGTTTTAAGGGGGGATCTATGACTTTTTTAACTATTTTATCTCCAAAATTCGTAGATTTTCTATAGATAAACTGAGGTACAGGTGGAAGAACATTTGTCAGTTTTTTGTCCATCAGAAGGATGTGCCAGTGTTCTTTGAAGATATCTTCAACCTCTTTATACTGGGAATGAAATTGTGAAACAAATCCCCATCCGTTGTTCCGTTCATTTCCTTTCTTAGAGGGCATCTCCTGGCTTGGTTCTTGTAGGCACTCTGCTCTAGGTAAAGCTGCCACTTCTTCTACCACTTTCTGTAGCGTCTCTGATTTGTATCCTCTGGCTTCGAACCTTTCTATAAGTATTTTTGATTGTAGAAAGAATTCAGTGTCTTCGGAACAGTTTCGTCTCACCCTCATGAGCTGCCCTTTCGGAATATTTTTAAGCCATAGAGGGTGATGGCCACTAGTGATAGGTAGATAGCTGTTCCTATCTGTTTTTTTTAAAAATACCTTAGTCTCCAATTTGTCATTCTTTCTATATATAGTGACATCTAAAAAATTAATCGTTTCATTATGCCAGTTGGAAGTCAATCTAATATTGTTATCATTACAATTTAAAACTTGTAAAAACTGTTCGAGTGACTCTGACGATCCGGCCCAGATAAAAAACAAGTCATCAATAAAACGTTTGTAAAAGATTAGTTCCGGACGTTGTACTTTAAAAATGGTCTTGTCTTCCCACTCTGCCATAAAGAGATTTGCAATGCTCGGCGCGAATTTAGCGCCCATCGCTACGCCTCTCTGTGTATAAAACTTGTTGTCATACCAAAAATAATTATGACCGAGGCAAAAGTCGAGAGCATTCCTTAAAAAAACTTTTTGGTTAAAAGGCAAGTCGTCTCTTTGGCAGAGGGCCCAATTCAATGCCAATAAAGCGTCGTCATGCTGTATAATAGAATACAACGACGGTACATCGGCTGTTACCAACAGAACTTGTGGTTTATCCGTTAAATCAACTGCCTGCAAAAAATTCAAGAAGCTTTTTGTATCTCTCAAATATGAACGAGTGCTCACAACGCTCTTTTGCAGAAAGCAATCCAGATACTGACCCATTCTTGCAGAGACTGATTCTATACTATTTACTATAGGTCTTGCAGGAGGATTGTTAGGGTCTTTATGGATCTTGGGCAAGGTGTATAATGTGGGTATGCGGTTGCTTGAAGGTTGTTGTCTGACCGAGTGACATACAAACCCCTGGAGAAAGATCCAACTAAAGCCTATAAGGTTCAATTAAAAACCCTTGTGGAGATGGGATCGAGAAGCGGGGTTCTGAACGATAAAGAGAGGCGATATCTGGTACCTTCAAGCAACCGCATACCCACATTATACACCTTGCCCAAGATCCATAAAGACCCTAACAATCCTCCTGCAAGACCTATAGTAAATAGTATAGAATCAGTCTCTGCAAGAATGGGTCAGTATCTGGATTGCTTTCTGCAAAAGAGCGTTGTGAGCACTCGTTCATATTTGAGAGATACAAAAAGCTTCTTGAATTTTTTGCAGGCGGTTGATTTAACGGATAAACCACAAGTTCTGTTGGTAACAGCCGATGTAGCGTCGTTGTATTCTATTATACAGCATGACGACGCTTTATTGGCATTGAATTGGGCCCTCTGCCAAAGAGACGACTTGCCTTTTAACCAAAAAGTTTTTTTAAGGAATGCTCTCGACTTTTGCCTCGGTCATAATTATTTTTGGTATGACAACAAGTTTTATACACAACAGAGAGGCGTAGCGATGGGCGCTAAATTTGCGCCGAGCATTGCAAATCTCTTTACGGCAGAGTGGGAAGACAAGACCATTTTTAAACTAATCTTTTAACTAATCTTTTACAAACGTTTTATTGATGACTTGTTTTTTATCTGGGCCGGATCATCAGAGTCACTCGAACAGTTTTTACAAGTTTTAAATTGTAATGATAACAATATTAGATTGACTTCCAACTGGCATAATGAAACGATTAATTTTTTAGATGTCACTATATATAGAAAGAATGACAAATTGGAGACTAAGGTATTTTTTAAAAAAACAGATAGGAACAGCTATCTACCTATCACTAGTGGCCACCACCCTCTATGGCTTAAAAATATTCCCAAAGGGCAGCTCATGAGGGTGAGACGAAACTGTTCCGAAGACACTGAATTCTTTCTACAATCAAAAATACTTATAGAAAGGTTCGAAGTCAGAGGATACAAATCAGAGACGCTACAGAAAGTGGTAGAAGAAGTGGCAGCTTTACCTAGAGCAGAGTGCCTACAAGAACCAAGCCAGGAGATGCCCTCTAAGAAAGGAAATGAACGGAACAACGAATGGGGATTTGTTTCACAATTTCATTCCCAGTATAAAGAGGTTGAAGATATCTTCAAAGAACACTGGCACATCCTTCTGATGGACAAAAAACTGACAAATGTTCTTCCAACCTGTACCTCAGTTTATCTATAGAAAATCTACGAATTTTGGAGATAAAATAGTTAAAAAAGTCATAGATCCCCCCTTAAAACCACAGACGTTCTGGGACCGTAACGGTTTCTTTGCGTGCAGAAAGTGCAAAGCATGCAGAGAAGTCGCCAGACCCCTGAGGGGCATTAACAACTTTACATCTCCAGTTAACAATCGCTCTTTTGATATAAAGCAATTTATCACGTGCAACAGCACTTTTGTAGTCTACGCTCTAAGGTGTCCCTGCGGCCTGATGTATATAGGCCGCACCAAAAGATTGTTACGGATTAGGATTGCAGAGCACATTAACAACATTAAAAATGGTTACAAAGACCATAATGTGTCTCTGCATTTCAGGTTGAAACACAACAGGGATCCCAAGGGGTTAGAATTCTGGGGGGTGGAGCATCTCCAAACCCACTGGAGAGGTATTAACCGTATCCATGAACTATCGAAACAAGAAACCCGGTGGATATATTCCGTAGATGTTCTTTCCCCAGAGGCCTAAACATAGAGCTAGATATAAATTGCTTTATTAGTGACACATAACATACACTTTTTATCTTTTATTGTAGGTGTATACAGTCCCTGTTTGATATATATAATATTTTTTAATTTTTCAATTTTTAATTTTTTAATTCTTATATATCATACCAACAATGAATTTAACAATTTTTAATTTCCCGAGAACTAATCTTATTTCCATAATTTTATATATTTGGACATCTATTACTATATATTCATTTTATATATAAAGAATTTTTTTTTTATATATATACATATTTTTAGAATTTTATCAGATGATATTCGGTTTTGAACAGTAGGCGTAATGATTTAATTCTGATTCTCACAAATGAATATAAAGCCATTGTAACGCATCCTCCATGTATAATATAATTTTATTCAATTTATTCAAAGATTAGATTAACCTATCAACGCACTGAGTTTATTAATACTCTTTGTTTCCATATCCATGTTGAGGGCTTTCACCCTTGATGGGTGACAGCAGATTGTAATTGCATAGGGTAAATACAAGGGAGGATGCTTCTCATTTTATTCTCACCAATATGAATATACATATGTCTGGTATATATATATTTTTTATTTTCTTTACCTCATTTATGCGTGGAAAATGTATAGAAACGCTATATATGATATAAGTGTGTAAGGTAAAAGGTTTATAAGAGATATTTTTGAGCAAGACATATGGGTCACATTTTCCTAGTGAAGTCGGCAGGATTGGGTTTAAAATAGTTTCAGCACATTATAAGCAATAGAGTCAGAGTCTTCCTTTGCTGACAGCTCTGGGAGCATTGATTATCTAGTGGGAGTGGCTGGGAGATCAGCCTCCCTCATTCGCTGCTTAAACCCATTACTGTTATTTAAAGCCGGCCCCATGATTGGTAGATTACGCCCTCAGACGACGTCCGGAAGTGACGAAACGCGTCAGGGTCGTAATCTACCGGAAGTGACGTGTGCGCTCCACGCACCGGAAGGTAACCAGGAAGCGAAAGATCAGCTGCATACAGCGCGCATTCCGGAACACCTCCCGGGGGACGAAAAATACAGGCACAGTGCATTTTTCCAATGCTCTATTATACAATTGTATTTGGTACGCATATTTTAAAGGGGGGAGTGTGTTTTTTTGAAATATTTAATAAACATCCTTAAGCAATATTACGCTATATGGCATCTCATTTTCTCCCTATGTTACACTTACCGAGAGGGTTTCACGCCACCTGGTGGTTGAATTAAGGAGACGGAGAGTTTTAAAGATTACCATTCAAAGGCTTGTGGTTACTGAAATTGTGGTGAGTGCAATCTCACGGGGGGTGACCCCCTCACGCGGTGATCACTATTGGTGGAAGGATTTCTACATATTTCTACATACCCACAGACCACAGCTCTATTTTGAACTTTCCTGTTTTCTCCAACATCTGTTCTATATAGAGTGTTTTATGACATCGGACACTTAGCGCTGCTTCAATAAGCAAAACAAATCAGAGACTTGGCACGCTTATTCATGATTTATGACTTATTGCTTGATTATAAGTTGATTGGATCATTTTTTTTTTATTTAGTTCTCTTTCCCATTCCCTGACAAAGTATGGGATTGTTTTCTTTTGGGTACTAAGTATCAGGCTGTACATCTGGGACAAAATATGTCTGCCTTCCCCCAGGTGTACACACCAGCTCTCAAACCTAGTTATTGTATTTAATGGTCTCAGAAGGGGTTTAATTTTTTTGAAAAAACTTTTCATTTGATTGTATCTCCATCCTGTTATAGATATATTCCCTAGTGCTGTAACCAGCGCTGAATAAGTTGCTAAGGTCCCCCATGGGGCAAACTTGCCACAGGTGACATCTCTGTCCCTCCCCCATGCCCCCAAGAATCCTCCTCCCTCCCCCGCTGGGAACCATGGGAAACCCTCCAGTGGAGCTAAGGGGGACCCCGGGGGGGAGTACTCTCCTGTTTTATTTAGATTATCCCATGTTATCAGTGTGTTCCAGGTCAGGGGGATGTCCATTTCGGGAGTCCTCTTTTCGTATTCGGAATCCAGGGAGCTCCTGCCAGGTTCCTCCCCGCTATAGCTTTCTCTAATGGGACCCACATTTTACTAGGGGAATCATGACACCAATTCAAAATACGGACCAGCGACATTGCCTTATAGTATGTTGATATATCAGGAAGGCCCAGGGCTCGTTCCTGCGTTCCAACTAGAGTATCTGTGAGGGGTTTCAGTGTTGTGGCACCAGCACCAGTGCCTAAGGCCCAATTTTTCAGCCCCTGTTCAACAGGGGCATGTAATTACAATTCTTGATCTAATATTTCACAGCAGGGTCCTGTGAGAGCTTACAGTGTTGTGGCCACAACAACACCTAAGGCCCAAATTTCTGCTGAGTATATAGGGCAGGTCCCTTCTTTCAAACATGCAACTTAAAAACGACTCCTACTTGCAAACGGAAGGAGACAACAGGAAGTGAGATGAAATCTACCCCTGGGAAGGGAAATTCTCTCCTGTAAGAGTTAATATGGGAAAAACATTTCTCCTTTCCACTGATGCTTTATCACCAATCCTTGTTTCACAAAAAAACCCAAGTTTTCAAAAAACATTTGTCATTGGGACAAAAAGTGAGATGAAATCTTCTGAAGAGGAGCACAGACAGCAAAACAAATGTCACAGAGGTGATAACCCTTCCCTATGTTTTCCAAAAAGCTTAAAAAAGATTTTTTTGGCTGGAGCTAAACACGTTAAAAATGTACCCGTTCAAAATTACAAACAGATTCTACTTAACAACAAACCTACAGTCCCTGTCTTGTTTGCACCGCCTGTATACTGCTGTTCAGAGTATATAGGGTCTGGTGGCCCCACACCTTTCCTTTTTTTAATTTAGGTGCGGGGTTCCCCTTAATATGCATACAAGACCCAAAGGGCCTGGTAATGGACTGGGGGGTACCCATGCTGTTTGTCTCACTGATTTTCATCCATATTGCCAGGACTCGACATTACATTAAACCCGCAAGCAGTTTTAAATGACTTTTTTCCTTTAAAAATTACATTTTGTGCAGGGACTGTTCTAAGCACGGGAAACATGCGCCACTTTACAGGCATACTATAGACACCCCCCAGGTACGATATTTAAAGGAATATTTCCCTTTTTTTTTTTTACTTTAAGCATCATTAAAATCACTGCTCCCGAAAAAACGCCCGCTTTTAAAAGTTTTTTTTGCATTGATACATGTCCCCTGTGGCAGGACCCGGGTCCCCAAACCCTTTTGTAGAACAATACCATGAAAATTAGCCTTTAAAATGAGCACTTTTGATTTCGAACGTTCGAGTCCCATAGACATCAGTGGGGTTCTAACGTTCTAATGTGCGAATTTTCGGTCAGTTCGCAGGTTCTGGTGTGAACCGAACCGGGGGTGTTCAGTTCATCCCTACTGAGGATGGCAGCAATATATGCTTGGGAAGGGATCTGAGGGAGCGGAGCCAACCAAAAAGCCCTAACCAAGGAACAATGGGAAGGCCGACATGGCATGATGGGTAGAAATGAGTGACCTTGGAGGTCCTAGATAATCCATTCAGGTGTCCACTATAATATAATATGTATATAATCAAACATTGCTAAATTGGCAAAATAATCATAAAGTATATAATGGAAGGCATGAATGCGTGTGTGCAAAACTGCAGATATGTGAAAAGGGATGTCAGAAAAGGCAATCCCTAAGGCCCGGTTCACACTGATGCGAGTTCATGACGAATGTGATGCGTCAAAAACACTTTAAATTCGCATGTCATCCCTAAAGTCATTGTTTTTAATGACGGTCGTTCACATACATGCGTTGCGATTCCTCTACGAAAGGGATGCAATTAAAAAAAGGGTCTTGTACGAGTTTACTGCATTGCCTTGCGAATTTAGTCTCCATAGACATCAATGTAAATCGTTCTTGAATCGCATTAATTGTTCACATATGTGCGAATTCTACCACTACTCCCCACAAAAACCAGGAAGTACACAGGAAGTTAACACCTTTTTTTTTTAAACACTATGATTCCATTGGCTAGAATATCAATCGCAGCTATGTCCAAATCCTGATATTCGCGGTAAATTCGCACCTCACAAAGGACAAAAAACGGAACAAAATCACAGCGCATCAGTGTGAACCGGGCCTAAAAGCAAAAGGGGAAATGTAAAAAAGTGTGCATATAAAAAACATAACCAGGCACAATGGAGTGCTCAATGTGAAGGATAAAAGATTTGTGTACCTGTGTAGCATCAGTAGTTTGCAGCAGCAGAATGAGCTGTCCCATGTAAAGTGAAAGAGTGAAATGAAAAAACCCAGCAATTTGTGCTCTCCCATTTATAACCTTACAAGGACTCCAGCAGGCTCCGCCCCTAGATAATACATTCAGGTGTCAACTATAATATAATATGTATATAATCAAACATTGCTAAATTAGCAAAATGATCATGAAGTATATAATGGAATGCATGAATACATGTATAAACCAATCTGTTGCGATGGTAGGACTAGGGTTGCCACCTGTACGGGAATGACCCGGACAGTCCGGGTTTTGACAGCTGTGCCCGTGTGTCTCTCCTCCTGAAACCTGCACAGAGCAGCATAGGCTCCTGCCGGTGTGGGAAGTGGGTGTTCATACCTCCAGCAGAATAGCCCCCCCCTACTCCTGTAGCTGACTGCGCTTCGTCCTGTGTCTCGGAAGCAGCGAGACGCCCTACTGTTGCTGGATGCACACTCTCCAAAAGCACCTGCCCCCTCGACGGCTCCTGTCATGTGTGGTTTCAGTGGTGAGAGTTCCCCTTCATCCACCTCTCCCCATCAGTGTGTTAATGCCGATCGGCAAATGCAGCCTGCCCTGAATGCGCTCTCTCCCGCCAGCAGCACGATTCCCCTGCTCCAGCAGGGCTAATGATTTTTGGCAGTTTCACTGCCACTGGTGAATGGTGACAGTGGTGAGTCAGTCTCGGTCCGGTCCCCCTTACTCTCTGAATCCTGAATGCAGCAGCTCACTGTGCGCTCTCTTCCCCCAGCACCAAGTCAGCCCCCTCCTCTGTCAGCTCACCCTCCTCTGTCAGCTCCCCCTCCTCTGTCAGCCCCCCTCCTCTCTGTCAGCCCCCCTCCTCTCTGTCAGCCCCCCTCCTCTCTGTCAGCCCCCCCTCTTTTGTCAGCCCCCCCTGCCACCCCCCCTCCTCTGTCATCCCCCTCCTCTTTCACCACCCCTTTCCTCTCTGTCAGCCCCCCTCCTCTTTCACCACCCCCTTCTTCTCTGTCAGCTCCCTCCTCTTTCACCACCCCCTTCCTCTCTGTCAGCCCCCTCCTCTGTCAGCCACCCCCTTCCTCTCTGTCAGTCCCCCTCCTCTCTGTCAGCCCTCCTCCACTCTGTCAGCCCCCCCTTCTCTGTCAGCCCCCCTCCTCTTTCGGCCCCCCTCCTCTCTGTCAGCCCCCCTCCTCTCTGTCAGCCCCCCTCCTCTCTGTCAGTCTCCCCCTTCTCTGTCAGCCCTCCTCCACTCTGTCAGCCCCCCCTTCTCTGTCAGCCCCCCTCCTCTTTTGGCCCCCCTCCTCTCTGTCAGCCCCCCTCCTCTCTGTCAGCCCCCCTCCTCTGTCAGCTTCCCCTCCTCTGTCGGCCCCCTCCTCTCTTTCGGCCCCCCTCCTCTCTGTCAGCCCCCTCCTCTCTGTCAGCCCCCCTCCTCTCTGTCAGCCCCCCCTTCTCTGTCAGCCCCCCTTCTCTGCCAGCCCCCCCTTCTCTGTCAGCTCCCCCTCCTCTGTCAGCTCCCCCTCCTCTCTTTCGGCCCCCCTCCTCTCTGTCAGCCCCCCTCCTCTCTGTCAGCCCCCCTCCTCTCTTTCAGCCCCCCTCCTCTCTTTCGGCCCCCCTCCTCTCTTTCGGCCCCCCTCCTCTCTGTCAGCCCCCTCCTCTCTTTCGGCCCCCCTCCTCTCTGTCGGCCCCCCTCCTCTGTCGGCCCCCCTCCTCTGTCGGCCCCCCTCCTCTCTTTCGCCCCCCCTCTCTTTTGGCCCCCCCTCTCTTTCGGCCCCCATCTTCTGTCAACCCCCCTCCTGTCAGCCCCCCTCCTCTCTGACAGCCCCCTCCTCTGTCAGCCCCCCCTCCTCTGTCACCCCCCCTTCTCAGTCAGCCCCCCTCCTCTGTCAGCTCCCCCTCCTCTTTCGGCCCCCTCCTCTCTGTCAGCCCCCCTCCTCTCTGTCAGCCCCCCTCCTCTGTCAGCCCCCCTCCTCTGTCAGCCCCCCTCCTCTGTCAGCCCTTCTCCTCTCTGTCAGCCCCCCTCCTCAGTCAGCCCCCTCAGTCACCCCCCTCTGTCAGCCCCCTCTGTCACCCCCCCTCCTTTGTCTGCCCCCTCCTCTCTGTCATTCACTCCCCTCCCCTGTCAGTCCACCTCTTCTCTGTCAGCCCCCTTCCTCTCTGTCAGCCCCCCTCCTCTGTGTCAGCCTCCCTCCTCTCTGTCAGCCTCCCTCCTCTCTGTCAGCCTCCCTCCTCTCTGTCAGCCTCCCTCCTCTCTGTCAGCCTCCCTCCTCTCTGTCAGCCCCCTCCTCTGTCGGCCACCCCCTTCCTCTCTGTCAGCCCCCTCCTCTGTCAGCAACCTCCTTCCTCTTTGTCAGTCCCCCTCCTCTCTGTCAGTCTCCCCTTCTCTGTCAGCCCCCCTTCTCTGTCAGCCCTCCTCCACTCTGTCAGCCCCCCACCTCTCTGTCAGCCCCCCTCCTCTCTGTCAGCCCCCCTCCTCTGTCAGCTTCCCCTCCTCTCTTTCAGCCCCCCTCCTCTCTGTCAGCCCCCTCCTCTCTGTCAGCCCCCCTTCTCTCTGTCAGTCTCCCCCTTCTCTGTCAGCCCCCCTTCTCTGTCAGCCTCCTCCACTCTGTCAGCCCCCCACCTCTCTGTCAGCCCCCCTCCTCTCTGTCAGCCCCCCTCCTCTGTCAGCTTCCCCTCCTCTCTTTCAGCCCCCCTCCTCTCTGTCAGCCCCCTCCTCTCTGTCAGCCCCCCTCCTCTCTGTCAGCCCCCCTCCTCTCTGTCAGCCCCCCTCCTCTCTGTCAGCCCCCTCCTCTCTGTCAGCCCCCCTCCTCTCTGTCAGCCCCCCTCCTCTCTGTCAGCCCCCCTCCTCTCTGTCAGCCCCCCTCCTCTGTCAGCTCCCCCTTCTCTGTCAGCTCCCCCTCCTCTGTCAGCTCCCCCTCCTCTCTTTCGGCTCCCCTCCTCTCTGTCAGCCCCCCTCCTCCCTGTCAGCCCCCCTCCTCCCTGTCAGCCCCCCTCCTCTCTTTCGGCCCCCCTCCTCTCTTTCGGCCCCCCTCCTCTCTGTCAGCCCCCTCCTCTCTTTCGGCCCCCCTCCTCCTGTCAGCCCCCCTCCTCTCTGTCGGCCCCCCTCCTCTCTGTCGGCCCCCCTCCTCTCTGTCGGCCCCCCTCCTCTGTCGGCCCCCCTCCTCTCTTTCGCCCCCCCTCTCTTTTGGCCCCCCTCTCTTTCGGCCCCCCCTCTCTTTCGGCCCCCATCTCCTGTCAGCCCATCTCCTGTCAGCCCCCCTCCTGTCAGCCCCCCTCCTCTCTGACAGCCCCCTCCTCTGTCAGCCCCCCTCCTCTGTCAGCTTCCCTCCTCTGTCAGCCCCCCTCCTCTGTCACCCCCCCTTCTCAGTCAGCCCCCCTCCTCTGTCAGCTCCCCCTCCTCTTTCGGCCCCCTCCTCTCTTTCAGCCCCCCTCCTCTCTGTCAGCCCCCCTCCTCTGTCAGCCCCCCTCCTCTGTCAGCCCTTCTCCTCTCTGTCAGCCCCCCTCCTCTGTCAGCCCCCTCAGTCACCCCCTCTGTCAGCCCCCTCTGTCACCCCCCCTCCTCTGTCAGCTCCCCCTCCTCTCTTTCGGCTCCCCTCCTCTCTGTCAGCCCCCCTCCTCTCTGTCAGCCCCCCCTTCCCTGTCAGCCCCCTTCCTCTGTCAGCTCCCCCACCTCTGTCAGCTCCCCCTCCTCTCTGTCAGCCCCCCTCCTCTCTGTCAGCCCCCCTCCTCTGTTAGCTCCCCCTCCTCTGTCAGCTCCCCCTCCTCTCTTTCGGCCCCCCTCCTCTCCGTCAGCCCCCCTTCTTTCTGTCAGCCCCCCCTTCTCTGGCAGCCCCCCCTTCTCTGGCAGCCCCCCCTTCTCTGTCAGCCCCCCTTCTCTGTCAGCTCCCCCTCCTCTGTCAGCTCCCCCTCCTCTCTGCCAGCCCCCCTCCTCTCTGTCAGCCCCCTCCTCTCTGTCAGCCCCCCTCCTCTGTCGGCCCCCCTCCTCTCTTTTGGCCCCCTCCTCTCTTTTGGCCCCCCCTCTCTTTCGCCCCCCCTCCTGTCAGCCCCCCTCCTCTCTGTCAGCCCCCCTCCTCTGTTGGCTCCCCCTCCTCTGTCTGCCCCCCTCCTCTCTTTCGGCCCCCCTCCTCTCTTTTGGCCCCCCCCTCTCTTTCGGCCCCCCCTCCTGTCAGCCCCCCTCCTCTGTCAGCCCCCCTCCTCTGTCAGCTCCCTCTCCTCTCTTTCGGCCCCCCTCCTCTCTGTCAGCCCCTCTCCTCTCTGTCAGCCCCCTCCTCTCTGTCAGCCCTCCCTCCTCTGTCAGCCCCCCCTTCTCTGTCAGCCCCCCCTTCTCTGTCAGTTCCCTCTCCTCTGTCAGCTTCCCCTCCTCTCTTTCGGCCCCCCTCCTCTCTGTCAGCCCCCCTCCTCTCTGTCAGCCCCCCTCCTCTGTCAGCTCCCCCTCCTCTGTCGGCCCCCCTCCTCTCTGTCAGCCCCCCTCCTCTGTCGGCCCCCCTCCTCTCTTTTGGCCCCCCCTCCTGTCAGCCCCCCTCCTGTCTGTCAGCCCCCCTCCTCTGTCAGCCCCCCTCCTCTGTCGGCCCCCCTCCTCTCTGTCAGCCCCCCTCCTCTCTGTCAGCCCCCCTCCTCTCTGTCAGCCCCCCCTCCTCTGTCAGCCCCCCTCCTCTGTCAGCCCTTCTCTTCTCTGTCAGCCCCCCTCCTCTGTCAGCCCCCTCTGTCACCCCTTCTCTGTCAGCCCCCCTCCTCTGTAAGCCCCCATCCTTTGTCTGCCCCCTCCTCTCTGTCATTCACCCCCCTCCCCTGTCAGTCCCCCTCTTCTCTGTCAGCCCCCTTCCTCTCTGTCAGCCTCCCTCCTCTCTGTCAGCCTCCCTCCTCTCTGTCAGCCCCCCTCCTCTCTGTCAGCCTCCCTCCTCTCTGTCAGCCTCCCTCCTCTCTGTCAGCCCCACACATATCTTTGCAGTGGCTCCTGTAAGGTAAGGGTTTTTTTGTCTCGCCATAATGGAGGTCTCTATTGGGGGGACACAGGCTCTTTCGGCCCCCCTCCTGTCAGCCCCCCTCCTCTCTGTCAGCCCCCCTCCTCTGTCAGCCCCCCTCCTCTGTCAGCTCCCCCTCCCTCCTCTCTGTCAGCCTCCCTCCTCTCTGTCAGCCCCCCTCCTCTGTCGGCCACACCCTTCCTCTCTGTCAGCCTCCTCCTCTGTCAGCAACCCCCTTCCTCTCTGTCAGCCCCCCTCCTCTGTCAGCCACCCCCTTCCTCTCTGTCAGCCCTCCTCCACTCTGTCAGCCCCCCTCCTCTGTCAGCTCCCCCTCCTCTGTCAGCCCCCTCCTTTCTGTCGGCCCCCCTCCTTGTCAGCCCCCTCCTTTCTGTCAGCCCCCCTCTTCTGTCAGCCCCCTCCTCTGTCAGCCCTTCTCCTCTCTGTCAGCCCCCCTTCTCTGTCAGCCCCCCTGTCACACCCCCTCCTCTGTCAGCCCCCCTCCTCTCTGTCAGCCCTCCCTCCTCTGTATGCCCCCCCCTCCTCTGTCAGCCCCCTTCTCTCTGTCACCCCCCTCATCTGTCAACCCCCCTCCTCTCTGTCAGTCCCCCTCCTCTCTGTCATCCACCCCCTTCCTCTCTGTCAGCCCCCCTCCTCTCTGTCAGCCCCCCTCATCTGTCTGCCCCCTCCTCTGTCTGCCCCCTCCTCTGTCTGCCCCCTCCTATGTCTGCCCCCTCCTCTGTCTGCCACCCTCCTCCCTTACAGCCACCCCCCTCCTCTCTGTCAGCCTCCCTCCTCTGTCAGCCACCCCCCTCCTCTGTCAGCTCCCCTCCTCTGTCAGCCACCCCCTTCCTCTCTGTCAGCCCCCCTTCTCTTTGTCAGCCCCCCTCCTCTGTCAGCCCCCCTCCTCTGTCAGCCACACTCCTCTCTGTCAGCCTCAACCCACCTCCTCTGTCAGCCTCCTCCTCTTTCAGCCACCACCTCCTCTGTTGACCCACCTCCTCTGTCAGCCCCCCTCCTCTCTGTCAGCCCCCCTCCTCTCTGTCAGCCCCCCTCCTCTTTCACCACCCCCTTCCTCTCTGTCAGCCCCCTCCTCTTTCACCACCCCCTTCCTCTCTGTCAGCCCCTTCCTCTGTCAGCCACCCCGTTCCTCTCTGTCAGTCCCCCTCCTCTCTGTCAGTCTCCCCTCCTCTGTCAGCCCTCCTCCACTCTGTCAGCCCCCCCTTCTCTGTCAGCCCCCCTCCTCTTTCGGCCCCCCTCCTCTCTGTCAGCCCCCCTCCTCTCTGTCAGCCCCCCTCCTCTCTGTCAGTCTCCCCCTTCTCTGTCAGCCCTCCTCCACTCTGTCAGCCCCCCTCCTCTGTCAGCCCTCCTCCACTCTGTCAGTCCCCCCTTCTCTGTCAGCCCCCCTCCTCTCTGTCAGCCCCCTCCTCTCTGTCAGCCCCCCTCCTCTCTGTCAGCCCCCCTCCTCTGTCAGCTTCCCCTCCTCTGTCGGCCCCCCTCCTCTCTTTTGGCCCCCCTCCTCTCTTTTGGCCCCCCTCCTCTCTGTCAGCCCCCTCCTCTCTGTCAGCCCCCCCTTCTCTGTCAGCCCCCCCTTCTCTGTCAGCTCCCCCTCCTCTGTCAGCTCCCACTCCTCTCTGTCAGCCCCCCTCCTCTCTTTCGGCCCCCCTCCTCTCTGTCAGCCCCCTCCTCTCTGTCAGCCCCCCTACTCTCTGTCAGCCCCCCTTCTCTGTCAGCACCCCCTTCTCTGTCAGCCCCCCCTTCTCTGTCAGCTCCCCCTCCTCTGTCAGCTTCCCTTCCTCTATTTCGGCCCCCCTCCTCTCTGTCAGCCCCCCTCCTCTCTGTCGGCCCCCCTCCTCTCTGTCAGCCTCCCTCCTCTCTGTCAGCCTCCCTCCTCTCTGTCAGCCTCCCTCCTCTCTGTCAGCCTCCCTCCTCTCTGTCAGCCCCCCTCCTCTCTGTCAGCCTCCCTCCTCTCTGTCAGCCTCCCTCCTCTCTGTCAGCCCCACACATATCTTTGCAGTGGCTCCTGTAAGGTAAGGGTTTTTTTGTCTCGCCATAATGGAGGTCTCTATTGGGGGGACACAGGCTCTTTCGGCCCCCCCTCCTGTCAGCCCCCCTCCTGTCAGCCCCCCTCCTCTCTGTCAGCCCCCCTCCTCTGTCAGCCCCCCTCCTCTGTCAGCTCCCCCTCCCTCCTCTCTGTCAGCCTCCCTCCTCTCTGTCAGCCCCCCTCCTCTGTCGGCCACACCCTTCCTCTCTGTCAGCCTCCTCCTCTGTCAGCAACCCCCTTCCTCTCTGTCAGCCCCCCTCCTCTGTCAGCCACCCCCTTCCTCTCTGTCAGTCCCCCTCCTCTCTGTCAGTCTCCCCCTTCTCTGTCAGCCCTCCTCCACTCTGTCAGCTCCCCCTCCTCTGTCAGCCCCCTCCTTTCTGTCGGCCCCCCTCCTTGTCAGCCCCCTCCTTTCTGTCAGCCCCCCTCTTCTGTCAGCCCCCTCCTCTGTCAGCCCTTCTCCTCTCTGTCAGCCCCCCTTCTCTGTCAGCCCCCCCTGTCACACCCCCTCCTCTGTCAGCCCCCCCTTCTCTGTCAGCTCCCCCTCCTCTGTCAGCTCCCCCTCCTCTCTTTCGGCCCCCCTCCTCTCTGTCAGCCCCCCTCCTCTCTGTCAGCCCCCCTCCTCTCTTTCAGCCCCCCTCCTCTCTTTCGGCCCCCCTCCTCTCTTTCGGCCCCCCTCCTCTCTGTCGGCCCCCCTCCTCTCTGTCGGCCCCCCTCCTCTGTCGGCCCCCCTCCTCTCTTTCGCCCCCCCCTCTCTTTTGGCCCCCCCTCCCTTTCGGCCCCCATCTTCTGTGAACCCCCCTCCTGTCAGCCCCCCTCCTCTCTGACAGCCCCCTCCTCTGTCAGCCCCCCCTCCTCTGTCACCCCCCCTTCTCAGTCAGCCCCCCTCCTCTGTCAGCTCCCCCTCCTCTTTCGGCCCCCTCCTCTCTGTCAGCCCCCCTCCTCTCTGTCAGCCCCCCTCCTCTCTGTCAGCCCCCCTCCTCTCTGTCAGCCCCCCTCCTCTGTCAGCCCCCCTCCTCTGTCAGCCCTTCTCCTCTCTGTCAGCCCCCCTCCTCAGTCAGCCCCCTCAGTCACCCCCCTCTGTCAGCCCCCTCTGTCACCCCCCCTCCTTTGTCTGCCCCCTCCTCTCTGTCATTCACTCCCCTCCCCTGTCAGTCCACCTCTTCTCTGTCAGCCCCCTTCCTCTCTGTCAGCCCCCCTCCTCTGTGTCAGCCTCCCTCCTCTCTGTCAGCCTCCCTCCTCTCTGTCAGCCTCCCTCCTCTCTGTCAGCCTCCCTCCTCTCTGTCAGCCTCCCTCCTCTCTGTCAGCCCCCTCCTCTGTCGGCCACCCCCTTCCTCTCTGTCAGCCCCCTCCTCTGTCAGCAACCTCCTTCCTCTTTGTCAGTCCCCCTCCTCTCTGTCAGTCTCCCCCTTCTCTGTCAGCCCCCCTTCTCTGTCAGCCCTCCTCCACTCTGTCAGCCCCCCACCTCTCTGTCAGCCCCCCTCCTCTCTGTCAGCCCCCCTCCTCTGTCAGCTTCCCCTCCTCTCTTTCAGCCCCCCTCCTCTCTGTCAGCCCCCTCCTCTCTGTCAGCCCCCCTCCTCTCTGTCAGTCTCCCCCTTCTCTGTCAGCCCCCCTTTTCTGTCAGCCCTCCTCCACTCTGTCAGCCCCCCACCTCTCTGTCAGCCCCCCTCCTCTCTGTCAGCCCCCCTCCTCTGTCAGCTTCCCCTCCTCTCTGTCAGCCCCCCTCCTCTCTGTCAGCCCCCCTCCTCTCTGTCAGCCCCCCTCCTCTCTGTCAGCCCCCCTCCTCTCTGTCAGCCCCCCTTCTCTGTCAGCTCCCCCTTCTCTGTCAGCTCCCCCTCCTCTGTCAGCTCCCCCTCCTCTCTTTCGGCTCCCCTCCTCTCTGTCAGCCCCCCTCCTCCCTGTCAGCCCCCCTCCTCTCTTTCGGCCCCCTCCTCTCTTTCGGCCCCCCTCCTCTCTGTCAGCCCCCTCCTCTCTTTCGGCCCCCCTCCTCTCTGTCAGCCCCCCTCCTCTCTGTCGGCCCCCCTCCTCTCTGTCAGCCCCCCTCCTCTCTGTCAGCCCCCCTCCTCTGTCAGCTCCCCCTCCTATGTCGGCCCCCCTCCTCTCTGTCGGCCGTCCTCCTCTCTGTCAGCCCCCCTCCTCTATGTCAGCCCCCCTCCTCTGTCGGCCCCCCTCCTCTCTTTTGGCCCCCCCTCCTGTCAGCCCCCCTCCTGTCAGCCCCCCTCCTCTCTGTCAGCCCCCCTCCTCTGTCAGCCCCCCTCCTCTGTCAGCCCCCCTCCTCTCTGTCAGCCCCCCTCCTCTCTGTCAGCCCCCCCTCCTCTGTCAGCCCCCCTCCTCTGTCAGCCCTTCTCTTCTCTGTCAGCCCCCCTCCTCTGTCAGCCCCCTCTGTCACCCCTTCTCTGTCAGCCCCCCTCCTCTGTAAGCCCCCATCCTTTGTCTGCCCCCTCCTCTCTGTCATTCACCCCCCTCCCCTGTCAGTCCCCCTCTTCTCTGTCAGCCCCCTTCCTCTCTGTCAGCCTCCCTCCTCTCTGTCAGCCTCCCTCCTCTCTGTCAGCCCCCCTCCTCTCTGTCAGCCTCCCTCCTCTCTGTCAGCCTCCCTCCTCTCTGTCAGCCCCACACATATCTTTGCAGTGGCTCCTGTAAGGTAAGGGTTTTTTTGTCTCGCCATAATGGAGGTCTCTATTGGGGGGACACAGGCTCTTTCGGCCCCCCCTCCTGTCAGCCCCCCTCCTCTCTGTCAGCCCCCCTCCTCTGTCAGCCCCCCTCCTCTGTCAGCTCCCCCTCCCTCCTCTCTGTCAGCCTCCCTCCTCTCTGTCAGCCCCCCTCCTCTGTCGGCCACACCCTTCCTCTCTGTCAGCCTCCTCCTCTGTCAGCAACCCCCTTCCTCTCTGTCAGCCCCCCTCCTCTGTCAGCCACCCCCTTCCTCTCTGTCAGTCCCCCTCCTCTCTGTCAGTCTCCCCCTTCTCTGTCAGCCCTCCTCCACTCTGTCAGCCCCCCTCCTCTGTCAGCTCCCCCTCCTCTGTCAGCCCCCTCCTTTCTGTCGGCCCCCCTCCTTGTCAGCCCCCTCCTTTCTGTCAGCCCCCCTCTTCTGTCAGCCCCCTCCTCTGTCAGCCCTTCTCCTCTCTGTCAGCCCCCCTTCTCTGTCAGCCCCCCCTGTCACACCCCCTCCTCTGTCAGCCCCCCTCCTCTCTGTCAGCCCTCCCTCCTCTGTATGCCCCCCCTCCTCTGTCAGCCCCCTTCTCTCTGTCACCCCCCTCATCTGTCAACCCCCCTCCTCTCTGTCAGTCCCCCTCCTCTCTATCATCCACCCCCTTCCTCTCTGTCAGCCCCCCTCCTCTCTGTCAGCCCCCCTCATCTGTCTGCCCCCTCCTCTGTCTGCCCCCTCCTCTGTCTGCCCCCTCCTATGTCTGCCCCCTCCTCTGTCTGCCACCCTCCTCCCTTACAGCCACCCCCCTCCTCTCTGTCAGCCTCCCTCCTCTGTCAGCCACCCCCCTCCTCTGTCAGCTCCCCTCCTCTGTCAGCCACCCCCTTCCTCTCTGTCAGCCCCCCTTCTCTTTGTCAGCCCCCCTCCTCTGTCAGCCCCCCTCCTCTGTCAGCCCCCCTCCTCTGTCAGCCACACTCCTCTCTGTCAGCCTCAACCCACCTCCTCTGTCAGCCTCCTCCTCTTTCAGCCACCACCTCCTCTGTTGACCCACCTCCTCTGTCAGCCCCCCTCCTCTCTGTCAGCCCCCCTCCTCTCTGTCAGCCCCCCTCCTCTTTCACCACCCCCTTCCTCTCTGTCAGCCCCCTCCTCTTTCACCACCCCCTTCCTCTCTGTCAGCCCCTTCCTCTGTCAGCCACCCCGTTCCTCTCTGTCAGTCCCCCTCCTCTCTGTCAGTCTCCCCTCCTCTGTCAGCCCTCCTCCACTCTGTCAGCCCCCCCTTCTCTGTCAGCCCCCCTCCTCTTTCGGCCCCCCTCCTCTCTGTCAGCCCCCCTCCTCTCTGTCAGCCCCCCTCCTCTCTGTCAGTCTCCCCCTTCTCTGTCAGCCCTCCTCCACTCTGTCAGCCCCCCTCCTCTGTCAGCCCTCCTCCACTCTGTCAGTCCCCCCTTCTCTGTCAGCCCCCCTCCTCTCTGTCAGCCCCCCTCCTCTCTGTCAGCCCCCCTCCTCTGTCAGCTTCCCCTCCTCTGTCGGCCCCCCTCCTCTCTTTTGGCCCCCCTCCTCTCTGTCAGCCCCCCCTTCTCTGTCAGCTCCCCCTCCTCTGTCAGCTCCCCCTCCTCTCTGTCAGCCCCCCTCCTCTCTTTCGGCCCCCCTCCTCTCTTTCGGCCCCCCTCCTCTCTGTCAGCCCCCTCCTCTCTGTCAGCCCCCCTACTCTCTGTCAGCCCCCCTTCTCTGTCAGCACCCCCTTCTCTGTCAGCCCCCCCTTCTCTGTCAGCTCCCCCTCCTCTGTCAGCTTCCCTTCCTCTATTTCGGCCCCCCTCCTCTCTGTCAGCCCCCCTCCTCTCTGTCGCCCCCCCTCCTCTCTTTCGGCCCCCCTCCTCTCTGTCGGCCCCCCTCCTCTGTCGGCCCCCCTCCTCTCTTTCGGCCACCCTCCTCTCTTTCGCCCCCCCCTCTCTTTCGGCCCCCCTCCTGTTAGCCCCCCTCCTGTCAGCCCCCCTCCTCTCTGTCAGCCCCCCTCCTCTGTCACCCCCCCTTCTCAGTCAGCTCCCCCTCCTCTGTCAGCTCCCCCTCTTCTGTCAGCTCCCCCCTCCTCTCTGTCAGCCCCCCTCCTCTCTGTCAGCCCCCCTCCTCTCTGTCAGCCCCCTCCTCTCTGTCAGCCCTCCCTCCTCTGCCAGCCCCCCTCCTCTGTCAGCCCCCCTCTTCTGTCAGCTCTTCTCCTCTCTGTCAGACCCCCTACTCTGTCAGCCCCCTCTGTCACCTCCCCTCTGTCAGCCCTCTCTGTCACCCCCCCCTCCTCTGTAAGCCCCCTCCTTTGTCTGCCCCCTCCTCTCTGTCATTCACCCCCTCCCCTGTCAGTCCCCCTCTTCTCTGTCAGCCCCCTTCCTCTCTGTCAGTCCCCCTCCTCTCTGTCAGTCTCCCCTCCTCTGTCAGCCCTCCTCCACTCTGTCAGCCCCCCCTTCTCTGTCAGCCCCCCCTTCTCTGTCAGCCCCCCTCCTCTTTCGGCCCCCCTCCTCTCTGTCAGCCCCCCTCCTCTCTGTCAGTCTCCCCCTTCTCTGTCAGCCCTCCTCCACTCTGTCTGCCCCCCTCCTCTGTCAGCCCTCCTCCACTCTGTCAGTCTCCCCTTCTCTGTCAGCCCCCCTCCTCTCTGTCAGCCCCCTCCTCTCTGTCAGCCCCCTCCTCTCTGTCAGCCCCCCTCCTCTCTGTCAGCCCCCCTCCTCTGTCAGCTTCCCCTCCTCTGTCGGCCCCCTCCTCTCTTTTGGCCCCCCTCCTCACTGTCAGCCCTCTCCTCTCTGTCAGCCCCCCTCCTCTCTGTCAGCCCCCCCTTCTCTGTCAGCCCCCCCTTCTCTGTCAGCTCCCCCTCCTCTGTCAGCCCCCCCTCCTCTCTTTCGGCCCCCCTCCTCTCTGTCAGCCCCCCTCCTCTCTTTCGGCCCCCCTCCTCTCTGTCAGCCCCCTCCTCTCTGTCAGCCCCCCTCCTCTCTGTCAGCCCCCCTTCTCTGTCAGCACCCCCTTCTCTGTCAGCCCCCCCTTCTCTGTCAGCTCCCCCTCCTCTGTCAGCATCCCTTCCTCTATTTCGGCCCCCCTCCTCTCTGTCGGCCCCCCTCCTCTCTGTTGGCCCCCCTCCTCTCTTTCGGCCCCCCTCCTCTCTTTCGGCCCCCCTCCTCTCTGTCGGCCCCCCTCCTCTCTTTCGGCCACCCTCCTCTCTTTCGCCCCCCCTCTCTTTCGGCCCCCCTCCTGTTAGCCCCCCTCCTCTCTGTCAGCCCCCCTCCTCTGTCAGCCCCCCTCCTCTGTCACCCCCCCTTCTCAGTCAGCTCCCCCTCCTCTGTCAGCTCCCCCTCTTCTGTCAGCTCCCCCTCCTCTCTGTCAGCTCCCCCTCCTCTCTGTCAGCCCCCCTCCTCTCTGTCAGCCCCCCTCCTCTCTGTCAGCCCCCTCCTCTCTGTCAGCCCTCCCTCCTCTGTCAGCCCCCCTCTTCTGTCAGCTCTTCTCCTCTCTGTCAGACCCCCTACTCTGTCAGCCCCCTCTGTCACCTCCCCTCTGTCAGCCCTCTCTGTCACCCCCCCTCCTCTGTAAGCCCCCTCCTTTGTCTGCCCCCTCCTCTCTGTCATTCACCCCCTCCCCTGTCAGTCCCCCTCTTCTCTGTCAGCCCCCTTCCTCTCTGTCAGCCCCCCTCCTCTCTGTCAGCCTCACTCCTCTCTGTCAGCCTCCCTCCTCTCTGTCAGCCTCCCTCCTCTCTGCCAGCCTACCTTCTCTCTGTAAGCCTCCCTCCTCTCTATCAGCCCCCCTCCTCTGTCGGCCACCCCCTTCCTCTCTGTCAGCCCCCTCCTCTGTAAGCAACCCCCTTTCTCTCTGTCAGCCCCCCTCCTCTGTCCGCCACCCCCTTCCTCTCTGTCAGTCCCCCTCCTCTCTGTCAGTCTCCCCCTTCTCTGTCAGCTCCCCCTTCTCTGTCAGCCCCCCTCCTCTTTCGGCCCCCCTCCTCTCTGTCAGCCCCCCCCTCTCTGTCAGCCCCCCTCCTCTGTCAGCTTCCCCTCCTCTGTCGGCCCCCCTCCTCTCTTTCGGCCCCCCTCTCTGTCAGCCCCCTCCTCTCTGTCAGCCCCCCTCCTCTCTGTCAGCCCCCCCCTTCTCTGTCAGCCCCCTCTTCTCTGTTAGCTCCCCCTCCTCTGTTAGCTCCCCCTCCTCTGTCAGCTCCCCCTCCTTTGTCAGCTCCCCCTCCTCTCTTTCGGCCCCCCTCCTCTCAGTCAGCCCCCCTCCTCTCTGTCAGCCCCCCTCCTCTCTGTCAGCCCCCCTCCTCTCTGTCAGCCCCCCTCCTCTGTCAGCTCCCCCTCCTCTCTTTCGGCCCCCCTTCTCTGTCAGCCCCCCCTCCTCTGTCAGCTCCCCCTCCTCTGTCAGCTCCCCCTCCTATCATTCGGCCCCCCTCCTCTCTGTCAGCCCCCTCCTCTCTGTCAGCCCCCCTCCTCTGTCAGCTCCCCCTCCTCTGTCGGCCCCCTCCTCTCTGTCAGCCCCCCTCCTCTGTGTCAGCCCCCCTCCTCTCTGTCAGCCCCCCTTCTCTGTCAGCCCCCCTCCTCTTTCGGCCCCCCTCCTCTCTGTCAGCCCCCCTCCTCTCTGTCAGTATCCCCCCTCTCTGTCAGCCCTCCTCCACTCTGTCAGCCCCCCTCCTCTGTCAGCCCTCCTTTTCTCTGTCAGTCCCCCCTTCTCTGTCAGCCCCCCTCCTCTCTGTCAGCCCCCTCCTCTGTCAGCTTCCCCTCCTCTCTCGGCCCCCCTCCTCTCTTTCGGCCCCCCTCCTCTCTGTCAGCCCCCTCCTCTCTGTCAGCCCCCCTCCTCTCTCTCAGCCCCCCCTTCTCTGTCAGCCTCCCCTTCTCTGTCAGCCTCCCCTTCTCTGTCAGCCCCCCTTCTCTGTCAGCTCCCCCTCCTCTGTCAGCTCCCCCTCCTCTCTTTCGGCCCCCCTCCTCTCTGTCAGCCCCCTCCTCTCTGTCAGCCCCCCTCCTCTCTCTCAGCCCCCCCTTCTCTGTCAGCCTCCCCTTCTCTGTCAGCCTCCCCTTCTCTGTCGGCCCCCCTTCTCTGTTTCGGCCCCCCTCCTCTCTTTCGGCCCCCTCCTCTCTTTCAGCCCCCTCCTCTCTTTCGGCCCCCCTCCTCTCTGTCAGCCCCCTCCTCTCTGTCAGCCCCCCTCCTCTCTGTCAGCCCCCCCTTCTCTGTCAGCCCCCCCTTCTCTGTCAGCCCCCTCTTCTCTGTCAGCTCCCCCTCATCTGTCAGCTCCCCCTCTTCTCTTTCGGCCCCCCTCCTCTCTGTCGGCCCCCCTCCTCTCTGTCGGCCCCCCTTCTCTCTGTCGGCCCCCCTCCTCTCTTTTGTCCCCCCTCCTCTCTTTCGGCCCCCCTCCTGTCAGCCCCCCCTCCTCTCTGTCAGCCCCCCTCCTCTGTCAGCCCCCCTCTTCTGTCACCCCCCCTTCTCAGTCAGCTCCCCCTCCTCTGTCAGCTCCCCCTCCTCTCTGTCAGCTCCCCCTCCTCTCTGTCAGCCCCCCTCCTCTCTGTCAGCCCCCTCCTCTCTGTCAGCCCTCCCTCCTCTGTCAGCCCTCCCTCCTCTGTCAGCCCTCCCTCCTCTGTCAGCCCTCCCTCCTCTGTCAGCCCCCCTCCTCTGTCAGCCCTTCTCCTCTCTGTCAGACCCCCTCCTCTGTCAGCCCCCTCTGTCACCCCCCTCTGTCAGCCCCTTCTGTCACCCCCCCTCCTCTGTAAGCCCCCCTCCTTTTGTCTGCCCCCTCCTCTCTGTCATTCACCCCCCTCCCCTGTCAGTCCCCCTCTTCTCTGTCAGCCCCCTTCCTCTCTGTCAGCCCCCCTCCTCTCTGTCAGCCCCCCTCCTCTCTGTCAGCCCCCCTCCTCTCTGTCAGCCTGCCTCCTCTCTGTCAGCCTGCCTCCTCTCTGTCAGCCTCCCTCCTCTCTGTCAGCCTCCCTCCTCTCTGTCAGCCTCCCTCCTCTCTGTCAGCCTCCCTCCTCTCTGCCAGCCTCCCTCCTCTCTGTCAGCCTCCCTCCTCTCTGTCAGCCTCTCTCCTCTCTGTAAACCCCCTCCTCTGTCGGCCACCCCCTTCCTCTCTGTCAGTCCCCCTCCTCTCTGTCAGTCTCCCCCTTCTCTGACAGCCCCCCTCCTCTGTCAGCCCTCCTCCACTCTGTCAGCCCCCCCTCCTCTTTCGGCCCCCCTCCTCTCTGTCAGCCCCCCTCCTCTCTGTCAGCCCCTCTCCTCTCTGTCAGCCCCCCTCCTCTCTGTCAGCCCCCCTCCTCTGTCAGCTTCCCCTCCTCTGTCGGCCCCCCTCCTCTCTTTCGGCCCCCCTCCTCTCTGTCAGCCCCCTCCTCTCTGTCAGCCCCCCTCCTCTCTGTCAGCCCCCCCTTCTCTGTCAGCCCCCCCTTCTCTGTCAGCCCCCTCTTCTCTGTCAGCTCCCCCTCATCTGTCAGCTCCCCCTCTTCTCTTTCGGCCCCCCTCCTCTCTTTCGGCCCCCCTCCTCTCTGTCAGCCCCCCCTTCTCTGTCAGCTCCCCCTCCTCTGTCAGCTCCCCCTCCTCTCTTTCGGCCCCCCTCCTCTCTGTCAGCCCCCCTCCTCTCTGTCAGCCCCCCTCCTCTGTCAGCTCCCCCTCCTCTCTTTCGGCCCCCCTCCTCTGTCAGCCCCTTCTTCTCTGTCAGCCCCCCTTCTCTGTCAGCTCCCCCTCCTCTGTCAGCCTCCCTCCTCTCTGTCAGCCTCCCTCCTCTCTGTCAGCCTCCCTCCTCTCTGTCAGCCCCCCTCCTCTGTCGGCCACCCCCTTCCTCTCTGTCAGCCCCCTCCTCTGTCAGCAACCCCCTTCCTCTCTGTCAGTCTCCCCCTTCTCTGTCAGCCCCCCTCCTCTGTCAGCCCTCCTCCTCTTTCAGCCCCCTCCTCTTTCGGCCCCCCTCCTCTCTGTCAGCCCCCCTCCTCTCTGTCAGCCCCCCTCCTCTGTCAGCTTCCCCTCCTCTGTCGGCCCCCCTCCTCTCTGTCAGCCCCCTCCTCTCTGTCAGCCCCCTTTTCTGTCAGCCCCCCTTCTCTGTCAGCTCCCCCTCCTCTGTCAGCTCCCCCTCCTCTCTTTCAGCCCCCCTCCTCTTCAGCCCCCGCTCCTCTCTGTCAGCCCCCCCTCCTCTGTCAGCCCCCCCTTCTCTGTCAGCCCCCCCTCCTCTGTCAGCTCCCCCTCCTCTCTTTTGGCCCCCCTCCTCTCTGTCAGCCCCCCCTCCTCTGTCAGCCCCCCTTCTCTGTCAGCCCCCCCTCCTCTGTCAGCTTCCCCTCCTCTGTCAGCTCCCCCTCCTCTCTTTCGGCCCCCCACCTCTCTGTCAGCGCCCCTCCTCTCTGTCAGCCCCCCTCCTCTTTCAGCTCCCCCTCCTCTGTCGGCCCCCCTCCTCTCTTTTGGCCCCCCTCCTCTCTGTCAGCCCCCCTCCTCTGTTAGCTCCCCCTCCTCTGTCGGCCCCCCTCCTCTCTTTCGGCCCCCCTCCTCTCTTTCAGACCCCCCTCCTGTCAGCCCCCCTCCTGTCAGCCCCCCTCCTCTCTGTCAGCCCCCCTCCTCTGTCAGCCCCTCTCCTCTGTCAGCTCCCCCTCCTCTCTTTCGGCCCCCCTCCTCTCTGTCAGCCCCCCTCCTCTCTGTCAGCCCCCCTCCTCTCTGTCAGCCCTCCCTCCTCTGTCAGCCCCCCCTTCTCTGTCAGTTCCCCCTCCTCTGTCGGCCCCCCTCCTCTCTGTCAGCCCCCCTCCTCTCTGTCAGCCCCCCTCCTCTCTGTCAGCTTCCCCTCCTCTCTGTCAGCCCCCCTCCTCTCTGTCAGCCCCCCTCCTCTCTGTCAGCCCCCCTCCTCTGTCAGCTCCCCCTCCTCTGTCGGCCCCCCTCCTCTCTGTCAGCCCCCCTCCTCTCTGTCGGCCCCCCTCCTCTCTTTCGGCCCCCCTCCTCTCTTTCGGCCCCCCTCCTCTCTGTCAGCTCCCCCTCCTCTGTCGGCCCCCCTCCTCTCTTTCGCCCCCCTCCTCTCTTTCCGACCCCCCCTCCTGTTAGCCCCCCTCCTCTCTGTCAGCCCCCCTCCTCTGTCGGCCCCCCTCCTCTCTGTCAGCCCCCCTCCTCTGTCAGCCCTTCTCCTCTCTGTCAGCCCCCCTCCTCTGTCAGCCCCCTCTGTCACCCCCCCTCTGTCAGCCCCCCTCCTCTGTAAGCCCCCCTCCTTTGTCTGCCCCCTCCTCTCTGTCATTTACCCCCCTCCCCTGTCAGTCCCCCTCTTCTCTGTCAGCCCCCTTCCTCTCTGTCAGCCCCCCTCCTCTCTGTCAGCCTCCCTCCTCTCTGTCAGCCTCCCTCCTCTCTGTCAGCCTCTGTCAGCCTCCCTCCTCTCTGTCAGCCCCCCTCCTCTATGTCAGCCTCCCTCCTCTCTGTCAGCCCCACATACATCTTTGCAGTGGCTCCTGTAAGGTAAGGGTTTTTTTTGTCTCGCCGTAATGGAGGTCTCTATTGGGGGGGCACAGGCTCTTTCGGCCCCCCCTCCTGTCAGCCCCCCTCCTGTCAGCCCCCCTCCTTTCTGTCAGCCCCCCTCCTCTGTCAGCCCCCCTCTTCTGTCATCTCCCCCTCCCTCCTCTCTGTCAGCCCCCCTCCTCTCTGTCAGCCACCCCCTTCCTCTCTGTCAGCCCCCTCCTCTGTCAGCAACCCCCTTCCTCTCTGTCAGCCACCCCCTTCCTCTCTGTCAGTCCCCCTCCTCTCTGTCAGTCTCCCCCTTCTCTGTCAGCCCTCCTCCACTCTGTCAGTCCCTCTGCCAACAGAGACCCCTGTCTTCTGTCCTGTCAGCAGTGACCCCCTGTCCTCTACCCTGCCACAGTGACCTCTGTCTTCTGCCCTGCCACAGAGACCCCTGTCATGATTCCCAGTACACTGCCTTACCAATTCCTGTGCGCTCCCCTACTGACCCACAGTACACTGCCCAGCTGACTTCTGTATGCTGTCCTAAAAACTAATAGCCCCGGGCTACGAACGGACAAACTTTCTGGCAACAAAACTCTGATCGTGTGTGCACAAAATACCATCAGACTTTAGTCCAAAGTACAAACACGCATGCTCGGAAGCAAGGACCAGCACGAAATTTTAATGGCTTAATAATAAATCTGCTTTGCTGGTGATACTGACAGAGTACAGACAAACATATTTTAGTTTGGATTTGTGTTCTAGTGATATCAATCCCAAAATGTTGTGTTTTTTAGGCCATTTTGGTTATTGTGCATTCACAACATAAATAAAATTACTAAATTATTAGACATGTTCTCTGTCATCACAATTAAAAATTAGAAACAAAAAGAGCAAACGATACACAGAAAAAGAAAAAAAATAGCTTATTAAATCATACTCAAATCAAAAAATACAACCTGCTAAATTATTAGCCCCTAAACTCCCCAGACCACTGGCCTTGTTGTGGATCCTTGGGGCTGATTTTTCCACTGACCACCATGCTGCTCAGGTGGGTGGGCTTGCTGGGGTGGGTAGGTTTGTTGTGGAGGAGTGTTGTTCAAATCACACACATGATATTTAGTGGTTAGCTCTTGTTTCCTGGCCTTGCTGAAGAGCTGGATGATTAGAGCCTCACATAGCTCCCTTTGATCTGCGTCAAGCTCACGTAGCTTACTAGCAGTAAAACAGCCAAACCCTTCAGCACTATCGGGTGCTGTGTTGATCAGAGAAGTAGCCCTAGTTAAGAACTCAGCTGTGGCCTCATCCAGATGTTGGCTCTTCCTGGCCCTTTTTTTGTGAGGATGCAGGGGAGGGATTCTGCACTCAATTGTTGTCTGGCTGCTGGGCCCAGGCTCTTCTTGGCTCTAAAGTTCCTGTGTGTGTAAAACCAACATCATTTTAAATTTTGGACATCAATCATCAACAATTTTCAGGTCATGACTTTTTAATTTGGAATGTGTCCAAATAGTAAAGACTATCATTCTGACTCCAGCATTTGTCATTCTTGTCCTAATCCTTTTTGGCCACTACTGTCTATTGATATGGGACTCACTTTTTTAACACAACAAATTACTATGCATTCAGGGGCGTAACTACCACCATATTGACCCATGCCAGCGCTATGGGGCCCGCAGCCGAGTGGGGCCCAGTGAGGATAAGAGCACCGCTGGCACAGTCTCCCAGCCAGGGGAAGAGAGAGGAGAGGAAGAGGCGAGCTGTCCGTATCAGCAGAGAGCTGAATTGCCCGATGTAAGAGCTTTCATTAGAACTTCCAGTGTTCCCGGGGCTCACGTCACATAGCTCCACCTTTTGGCCCGGTGCATTTGATAGAACGCCGATCCAATGCGGGACATGTGACGTCATCAAAGGCGTCGGGCCAAGAGGTGGGGCTATGTGATGAGCCCCGGGAAGGCGGGAAATTCAAATGAAAGCTAGTACAGCGGGCAGTCCCGCTCTCTGCTGATCCTAGTAGCTTGCCTCTTCCTCTGCATAGGTGGGGCTGTATGGTGCACAGGCAGACTGGGCTGTATGTGGCACAGGTCATGCTGTATGTGGCACAGGTCACGCTGCATTGACACTAGGGCAGCTGTGGGGGGGGCTGTTTGTAGTGAGCCCCATACAACATTTTCAAATTTGAAAACCTATAAAAAGTCTATGGTAGAATTCAAAAGTGATAATTTTAATAGATAATATGTAAGCTAAATTGCCATTAGGGATGAGCCGAACACCCCCCTGTTCATTTTGCAACAGAACATTTGAACAGGCAAAAAATTGGTTTGAACACGTGAACACCCTTAAAGTCTATGGGAGTTGAACATGAATAATCAAAAGTGCTAATTTTAAAGGCTTATATTCATGGTATTGTCATAAAAAGTGTTTGGTGACCCGGGTCCTGCCCCAGGGGATATGTATCAATGCACAAAAAAGTTTACAAAACGGCCATTTTTTCCTGAACAGTGATTTTAATAATGAATAAAGTCAAACACTAAAAGTGTAATATTCCTTTAAATTTCGTACCTAGGGGGGGTGTCTATAGTATGCCTGTAAAGGGGCGCATGTTTCCCCTGTTTAAAACAGTCCGACAGCAAGATGACATTTAAAATGCAAAAAATGTCATTAAAAATTACGAACGGTAGCGACAGAATTTAGAAACAGCTTCTTTTCGCGGGTACTCTCGGATTGCCTTTGTCTCGCACCCAAACAGAACGTAATCTTACATCACACGGTCGTTCGATTGATATACACTACCTATGCGTGAAAACTCCGCTCTCCGAACGGCATGACGCATTCATTCGTACCGCGTGTTAACTTGACATAGACGGCGCATGCCTGAAACTCCGCCCCTGACGTTCTTTTTCTATAATATTCCCCGCCCCTTTTCTCTTCGGTGCGCAGTGAGGAGCAACATGGCGGAGACACATGTGTCAGGATCCAGGAGGAGATGTAAGGCCACCAACATGTCATTTGCAGAAATGGTGGAGATGGTGGCGATTTTAAAAAAGGAGGATTATGATGGGAAACATGGCCCATATGCCCATCCAAATTTTGTTAAGGACAAAATCTTAACTCATGTGGTGAGGGCTCTGGAGCGGAAGTTTGGGGTACACAGAAAGAAGGACCAACTGAGGAAGCGCTGGTCTGACCTGAAAAACAGGGAGCCGGATCAGTACCTCAAAATAAAGAAGGAACTTCGAAAAAGTAAGTACTTGTCGTGTGTCCCATTTATGATTCTTCACTTGCCTGCTGCTCCATGTGCTTTTGACTGTTATACTGAATGTTCGTAGGTGGGAAATAACGTTCGTGGGTAGGAAATAACAGTCGCAAGGACCAACAGTCGTTTGCCAATAAATACGATTTTTTTAGCTGATATAGGCTTATGACTGTTTTGGTCATGATCATTTATGTGATTGAATGAATTTTAAAGACATTGTTGTCTAGATGTCTTTGAAATTTTAATTAATTGCTAAATAAATTCAGTGGAATGTAAGGAGAGGACACTCAGCAGCTGGTTACACATCTGGACTCAGGAGCACTAGTGTGGGACACCATAAAAACTTGGCCAAAAAAGGTAAGTTTGGCATTTTGGGTCAAAGGTATTTTTAATCATGTCTTCAACTTGGTTCTCTTTCTAAACAGACAATTGTACACCACTTGAAAGCAATGTTTCATATTCCTATTTCTGGCCATAAATATCTGTGTGCTAAGTATACCTTTTTTTAATTTCTCATAGGGAATCAAAGACGCAGACAACAGGGTCAACAGGATACATAGAAACTAGGGATGGGACGTTTAAAGGCACAACAGTATTAAACTACAAAAAGGTAAATTGGTTTAGGGATTTTTAGGGTCAACAGGACCCACAACCTCACCGGGACCCCCAACCTGAACCCAGCACCAGTGTCACAGATGTTGAGGAAAGAGAGGTAGGGGAAGTGGGAGTGTGTACCTTACCAGGTGAGTGTCTGACCCCCCAGCTTCAGGTAATCTATGTATGCCTGCATATTTCTAAATACATGTTTTTTATCACATTTTTGGGTGATATTCTAGTTGTGGAAGACCAAGCCGACCATTTTACATCGGACAGCGCCCAAAGGCTCATTGGGCAGATCATGATATGGAACGGCGAAATTGATGCCATGCGAAATCGTCTCGACAGAATGCAGCAGGAAATGAAGGACATGATAGATGTTTTGGGTAGAATCTAAACCCTTTTGACGTCCATAAACATTTATCATGTTCTTCATTTCCTGCTGCATGATTATGTCCAAATTATTGTTTGTTTATTTTTGTAAGAAAAAAAACCCAAAATTACTGATAGATTATGTTTGTAAAAAAAAAAAATTACAAAAAAATAATGTCAAAAAATGTACCAAAAAATAATGAAAACATTTTTAAAAAAAATAATGAACAAAACATTTTTACAAAAAAAATTTAAAAATAAATATTTATAATAACCAAAAAAATTTTAGATTTGCATATTTAGTAAAAGTTGAACTTTGTAAGTTCCAGTTCGTTAGACAAGTTCTGTTTTCCAACATGCCTGTTTGTGAAACTAAAAAAACGCACATGAATGTGCACAGAAAAAAACATTTTCGAACAAAAACAATGTGTGGTTTCTTATTTCAATGCTCAATACCAGTATATTTGTTAAGTTGCTGCGGTTACATTGACAGTGTACTCTAAAATGTGTGTAGCTGAGACACAGCACAATATAATAGTTAGCTCAAAGTTAGATTGTCACCTCATGTTGCACATCAGGTTGGTTTGCACTAGTGGCAAAAATGACAAAGATCAAGGCTATTTGCAAAGCTAGTAAACAGACAACAGTAGTTCAAAGAAAATATCATTTTATTAAGAAGTCAAATAATTAATCAGCAAGTAAAAAAGTAGTCCATATATTGTTCACGGACAAGACGGGCATTTTGGGAGCCCAAACCAGCACATGCACTTTCCAGAGCTGGCATCACAGCCTATTGAGATGGTCGGGAAAAAGGCTCATCACTTTTCCCTGAGGCAATGTAGCCTCATCTGCCCCAAAGACAAAATTTAGTCCCTCAATATTGTCCTGAGGATTTTGAAAAATGAAGGTCCCTTTTTGTATACGATTCTAAAATTCGGTACGTATCATCACACCTCCGTCAGAGTGGCGTCCATTCATCCCAACATCCAAAAAAGGATAAATTGTAATTATATGCTCTCTCACCCCCTCCGGTGGCACATTCAAAAACTTTAAGGGGGGGGGGGGAGTTGAATGGGTAGCTGGTTTTGACAAGTATACCTCTACACTTCCATGAGAGCTAAATGCATGAAAAATTAAGTTTTATTTTGCCTGACCATCCATCTTTAGAACATTGTCAGGCCAGTGGCCAGGTAAGAAGTGGCCAAATCCGCAAATAAGAAGGCACATTGTTCAAATCTATACACATTTTGACATACATCGGACAAAATAATAACAATGTTCGTTAATTAGGATTATTCGTTATGATAAAGTTATAAACCCAGGAAGTCAGCACAGCACAGGGATGGTGGGAGCCCCTCATAATGCTAAATTCATCATAACAAACGTATCATTTGGACCTTTTGAAGGTAATCTTGCAGGCCCTTGCACTACATGCTTTTGAGAATTTATGCAGCAATCTTAACTTAAAAAATAAGGTAGACTATGTATGTGTTTAGCAAAATCAGCAGATTAGAGTAGTTATATCGGTTGACTCTGTTTTTTTTTTTTAGGGGGGGGGATAAGTGTTTGCACAACCAAAAAGGGACTCTTGCACTCTGCATGAATTTAAAGGACAGGAATAAGATTGGGACACATTTTAGGGGGTGTTTGTGGTAAACCAAAAAATGAAGCATAAAAAAAAATACAGTGTTAAGTTACTAGGCTAGGTGTGTATGGGCCCAGGGTAGCATGCTGGGGAGGTTAGTGAAGGAAAATATGCATGTAGGCCACTAAAAAGGTTACAGCATGCATGAGGACAAAGAGGAAATTCATTCACAGCATATTACAAAAATGGGAAGGATGGAATACTAAATTTAGAAAATACTTTATAAAAACATGAAGGTGATATTAAATACAAAAAAATTACACAAATATAGTCCTTCTGCAGGACTTGGATAATAGCACTACATGTCTCAGGAATAATCACTCCCAGAGCCTGGGGAGAGATACAAGTGGTAAACTTGATATCCTGGGGACTCCTCCCTGTCGCCAAATAACGTAAGGTAGCTATGAACTTTTGCTCTGCTGGAATAGCAGCCCTCATGCAGGTGTCCTGCTTCATGATATAGGGGGACAGCAAGGACAATAGTTGCTGAAAGCAGGAGTCTGTCATCCAGAGATAATTCCGATAATCATTTGGAGATAATTCCGATAATCATTTGGATTATTCTCCTGCAGCTCACGCAGCAAGGGCATATGGCTAAATTGGTCACGATTAAGTAGCCAAGTTTTGGCCCAAATAATCCTCATTCTACTACTCTGACTATTCCTGGACCGGGCTAGAGTCACAGCAAGAACTCCAAGCCCATAAACACACTCTCTCCTAGGATTGCGTAACATGGCTGGTTGTCCTACAAATGGTCAGAAACGCAAAGTAACCCACAGAACTGGAAACCACGAATCTGCACTGACCAAACATCTAATAAGTAGAAATTAGCAGAGGGAGCCCGAAGCGTGACGCCGAAGAATTTAACGTCTTCTTTGGAAGTGTCATCCGTACGTTGTAACGTCACTACGTTCGTGTTTGCCTAAACGTCAGACCGTCTGTATGCAATACAAGTTCAGAGACAAGGCCCTTTTTCCAAAAAAGCCACGGGAAAGTTTGTACAAGGTCCGATCGTGTGTATGGTGCTTAACACACACCAAACAGAACGTTGTCTTGCCACTGACCAGACAAAGGATTACACCGGCCAATACACAGAAGATTTTGAAGAACTGAAGGTAAGCAGACCAGTACAATAGTTCTAGGGTATTAATTGTTAGGTGTAGTTTGGCAACTGAACAATGATGCATTTTTTATTATTACAGGAGCAATGGTGGACAAATTTACGTCACCACATTTCCTGCCACAATTCATTGAAATGTACCGAGACCTTACATGTCTATGGAAAGTGCGCTCCAAAGACTACTCAGATCGTCAAAAACGTAAAGAAGCGTATACTAAATTAGTGGAACTATGCACTGTTGTGTATGCAAAAGCAGATATATCGTATGTGACCAAAAAAATAGCCAATCTGCGTACGATCTTCAAAAAAGAATTAAATAAAATTAATGAATCAAAAAGATCTGGTGCAGGTGCAGATGAAGTATATGTGCCACGCCTGTGGTATTTTGAGATTCTACGTTTTCTGACTGACCAGGAGGAAGCACGACCCTCTGTGTCAAGTTTAGACAGTATCAGTGAGAATATTTCAGGAGATGAAGAAGATGGAACATTTGAGGAAATGGCAGACAGTCAGGTAAAGTCATAATATTATGTTTTATTATACACTTTTATATGTACATATCTGAAAATCAAAATTGAAGAGAATACATCCAAAATTCAAAGCACATGTACCTTGGTACATTTTTTTATTTAAACAAAAATATTACATGACACCTGTATTTAGTAATGAAATAATATATAAATGCAGCCACTCAAATTTTCATAGCATTTAGATATTGTTTTGCCAATCTACTGCTCCAGGACTCAGAAAATAGTCCATATAATCCATGCGATTCTGACGAGCGACTTGACTGGAGAGACGTAGTGGGGCACGGCCTAGGTTTAATAACCCTTCTGTATCATTACGCCACTCACCAGGCGTGACATCCCCAGACAAAGTATGTTCCCTGTCCAACAGGGATTGTGGCATGTAGGTGGAGCTAGTATGCCTTAAGAAGTTATGCAACACACAGCAACAATGGACTATTGTGTCAATTTTTGGGGGGGCTACATTTATTGCTGTATGGAAAATCCTAAAGCGGTTGGCCATAATACCGAACGCATTTTCGACAACTCGTCTAGCACGAGATAACCTGTAATTAAAAATTTTTTGCTCAGGTGTCAGGTTTTTAAGGGCAAAAGGTTTCAAAACATGCTCAGATAACGCAAACGCGTCATCTGCAACAAATGAGAAGTTTAGTCCTTCCACTGTGTCCTCTTGGGATGGGAGATGTAGAAGTCCATTTTTTAACTGATGGAAAAAAGTGGTTTTCTCTATTATTCCCCCATCCGAGCGAATTTAGTGACCGAAAAAGGATTAAAACCGCCGGCATAGCGGCGCTGCCCCATTGTTTTCAATGGGCAGGGGTGCTTTTAGCACTGAAAAGGACTTTTTTTACCATCCTGCAAGCGCACCGCTCCAGTGTGAAAGCCTTCGGGCTTTCACACTAGAGAGACAGGAGAGGCTCTTTACAGGAGCTATTTTTAGCACTGTAGTGCCTGTAAAGAGCCTCAGTGTGAAAGTAGCCTTAAGTAAGTAGCATGGTGAGTTTTTTTAAGTTGTAATTTTTTCCCACAATTCTTTGCAAAATAAAGATTTTTTTTTATTTTTATTTTTTTACAAAATTGTCATATTATCAGGTTATTTCTCTCACAAAGCATATGCATACAACAAATTACACCCCAAAATACATTCTGCTACTCTTCCTGAGGCGATACCACGTACACAGCCTGGCCACATACAAAGGCCCAAAATTGAAGTTGCACCTTCAGGCGTTCTATGAGCATAAATAACACATCTCATTTCTCAACCACCTATTACACTTTTGAAGGCCCTGGAGCACCAGGACTAGGGACGAGCTTCGTGTTCGAGTCGAACCCATGTTCGACTCGAACATCGTCTGTTCGTCCGTTTGCCGAATTGCGAACGATATGGGCCGTTCGCGCCAAATTCGAGTGGCGCGTCATGGCCCATAATTCACTGCGGCATTGCAGTGCATTGCTGGCTAATGATTGGCCAAGCATGCACTATGGCCCGCATGCTTGGCCAATCACAGCACCGTCTGTAGAGAGAGCTGTAATTGGCCAAAGCCAGGGTGGCTTTAGCCAATTATGGCTCAGGGGGTTTACTACACGCCCCACACTATATAAGGCCACCTGCACGGCGGCCCTGTGTAGTGTGTGTTCCGGCGTTGAGAGGCAGAGAGACAGTGTCATTTGATTTAAGTTAGATAGATTAGGTAGGACAGTCAGTCAGTTAGCTGCAGTTACAGTGTATTGTGTATATATATGCATCCCAGGTGTTGTATGTATATATATATACACTGTATTTAGTTTAGCTAGATCCGTTCCTGTTATTATCTTCCTACTGACAGGCAGGCAGGTGTTGTTACAGTATTTACAGCTAATTTTCTTCTGATCCTGTTAGTACCACAGTCAGGCAGCTACACTATTTACAGTTAGTGTAGTGCAACCTCTGCACAGTGTTCAGCTAAAGCTACAAGTTAGTATAGTGCGACCTCTGCACAGTGTTCAGCTAAAGCTACAAGTTAGTGTAGTGCACAGTGTTCAGCTAAAGCTACAAGTTAGTGTAGTGCGACCTCTGCACAGTGTTCAGCTAAAGCTACAAGTTAGTGTAGTGCGACCTCTGCACAGTGTTCAGCTAAAGCTACAAGTTAATGTAGTGCACAGTGTTCAGCTAAAGCTACAAGTTAGTGTAGTGCGTCCTCTGCACAGTGTTCAGCTAAAGCTACAAGTTAGTGTAGTGCACAGTGTTCAGCTAAAGCTACAAGTTAGTGTAGTGCGACCTCTGCACGGTGTTCAGCTAAAGCCACAAGTTAGTGTAGTGCGACCTCTGCACAGTGATCAGCTAAAGCTACAAGTTAGTGTAGTGCGACCTCTGCACAGTGTTCAGCTAAAGCTATAAGTTAGTGTAGTGTGACCTCTGCACAGTGTTCTGCTAAAGCTACAAGTTAGTGTAGTGCGACCTCTGCACAGTGTTCAGCTAAAGCTACAAGTTAGTGTAGTGCGACCTCTGCACAGTGTTCAGCTAAAGCTACAAGTTAGTGTAGTGCGACCTCTGCACAGTGTTCAGCTAAAGCTACAAGTTAATGTAGTGCACAGTGTTCAGCTAAAGCTACAAGTTAGTGTAGTGCGTCCTCTGCACAGTGTTCAGCTAAAGCTACAAGTTAGTGTAGTGCACAGTGTTCAGCTAAAGCTACAAGTTAGTGTAGTGCGACCTCAGCACGGTGTTCAGCTAAAGCCACAAGTTAGTGTAGTGCGACCTCTGCACAGTGATCAGCTAAAGCTACAAGTTAGTGTAGTGCGACCTCTGCACAGTGTTCAGCTAAAGCTACAAGTTAGTGTAGTGTGACCTCTGCACAGTGTTCCGCTAAAGCTACAAGTTAGTGTAGTGCGACCTCTGCACAGTGTTCAGCTAAAGCTACAAGTTAGTGTAGTGCGACCTCTGCACAGTGTTCAGCTAAAGCTACAAGTTAGTGTAGTGCGACCTCTGCACAGTGTTCAGCTAAAGCTACAAGTTAATGTAGTGCAACCTCTGCACAGTGTTCAGCTAAAGCTACAAGTTAGTGTAGTGCATAGTGTTCAGCTAAAGCTACAAGTTAGTGTAGTGCGACCTCTGCACAGTGTTCAGCTAAAGCTACAAGTTAGTGTAGTGTGACCTCTGCACAGTGTTCCGCTAAAGCTACAAGTTAGTGTAGTGCGACCTCTGCACAGTGTTCAGCTAAAGCTACAAGTTAGTGTAGTGCGACCTTTGCACAGTGTTCAGCTAAAGCTACAAGTTAATGTAGTGCGACCTCTGCACAGTGTTCAGCTAAAGCTACAAGTTAATGTAGTGCACAGTGTTCAGCTAAAGCTACAAGTTAGTGTAGTGCATCCTCTGCATAGTGTTCAGCTAAAGCTACAAGTTAGTGTAGTGCACAGTGTTCAGCTAAAGCTACAAGTTAGTGTACTGCAACCTCTGCACGGTGTTCAGCTAAAGCCACAAGTTAGTGTAGTGCGACCTCTGCACAGTGTTTAGCTAAAGCTACAAGTTAGTGTAGTGCGTCCTCTGCACAGTGTTCAGCTAAAGCTACCCATAGAAGGTTGGTGGTGTTTTCCTGATCCTATCACTACCGCAGGCAAGCTACATTATTTACACTTTAGTGTAGTGCGACCTCTGCACAGTGTTCAGCTAAAGCTAAAAGTTAGTGTAGTGCGACCTCTGCACAGTGTTCAGCCAAAGCTAAAAGTTAGTGTAGTGCAACCTCTGCACAGTGTTCAGCTAAAGCTACCTGTAGAAGATTGGTGGTGTTCTCATACTTCAGGCAGAAAGTTGATTTTGCTAGCTGCAGTATCAGATTATATATATATATATATATATATATATATATATATATATATATATATATATATATATATATATATCCCAGCTTAGTGCAGCTACATCTCACTGCAGGCCATTAGTATGTCTGGAAGGCCAACAAGGAGAGGCAGACAGTCACAAGCCAATAAAAGAGGGCAAGCAGGCTCTGTGTCTAGAGGCAACAGTGCTGGTCGTGGAGACGGTGCATCCTCATCAGCACGTGGCCGTGGGACACGCTTGGCCTTTTTTTCGGCAGCTGGCTGTGTTGAGCCGCAACATGCGGAAGACTTGGTCGAGTGGATGACCAAGCCGTCCTCATCCTCCTCATCCTCTCTCACCCATGCTCAGGGTACTTTGTCTGGAAAAGCAGATGCCAACGCGGCCTCTTCCCTTGGCTCAATCGCATCAGTGACTTCCCTAGCCCCACCATGTCCTCCTGAGGAGTCCCTCGAACTGTTTGACCACAGTGTTGGGTATATGCTCCAGGAGAATGTCCAGCGTTTAGAAGGCTCTGATGATGATACTGAGCTAGATGAAGGCAGTAACGTGAGCACGGACAGAGGGGGTGCCAAAGAAGGACAGCAATCTGGCAGTCATGTTCCCCCTGCTGCAGCATACTGCCAGGTTTGCTCCAGTGATGAGGAGGGAGGGGATGATGAGGTCACTGACTCAACGTGGGTGCCTGATAGGAGAGAGGAGGAGGAGGCACATCACCAATGAGGCAGGATGCCCTCCAGGGGCCAGCTTCAGGGCAGCACACTGACTGCATCGCACCGTAAAGCTCCACATATGCAGGGCGCTGCTGTCTCTGTGCGTTATTCCAAAAGTTCTTTGGTGTGGGCCTTTTTTGAGACGAGTGCATCACATCGCACCTCTGCTATTGGCAACATATGTCTCAAGCGTATCTCGCGTGGCCAAAACATCTCCTGCTTGGGCACCACATGCTTGACCAGACATATGTTGACCTGCCATGCAGTTCATTGGCAAGCGTACCCAAAAGACCCACACCAAAGAACAAAGAGGACCTCTCCTTGCTCCTCATCAGCTGAGATCTCCAACCCCACTATACCTTCAGTCCTCTCTGAGACCTGCACTGAGAGGAATGAAGGTGTAGAATTAGGTGTGTCACAGCCAAGTACTTGTGGGCAATCTGCTTTCGGTACACTGACCTCAGATTGTACCAGGCAAATTTCCCAGCCCCAGCTGCTGCACCGCCGAAAGAAGTTCGCTCCCAGCCATCCACATGCCCAGCGCTTGAATGCTAACTTGGCAAAATTGCTAGCACTTCAACTGCTACCTTTTCAGTTGGTAGATTCTGCCCCCTTCCGTGAGTTTGTTGAATGTGTGGTTCCTCAGTGTCAGGTACCCAAACGCCACTTTTTCTCACGGAAGGCTATTCCGGCTCTCTACGGGCATGTGGAAGGCAATGTCCATGCCTCACTGGACAGGGCGGTCAGCGGAAAGGTGCATATTACCGCTGACTCATGGTCCAGCAGGCATGGACAGGGACGTTACCTAAATTTCACGGCACATTGGGTGACTCTGCTGGCAGCTGGGAAGGATACAGGACAAGGTGCAGTAGTGTTGGAGGTTGTTCCGCCACCATGCCTCCAAAATGCCACTACTAATGATTGTGGCACACCTCTCTCCTCCACCCCCTCCACTTCTTCTTCCTCCATGGCCTCTTCCTGTGCTTTTTCCTCGGAACCAGCGGTGCTCCGTAGGCGTTCAAAGGGCTACGCAAGTACACAGGCCAAAAGATGCCATGCAGTGCTTGAGCTGGTGTGCTTGGGGGACAGGAGCCACAGTGGGGCAGAGGTTCTGTCAGCTCTGCAGGGGCAGGTTCAGAAGTGGTTGATGCCACGCCAACTTAAGGCAGGAATGGTGGTTTGCGACAATGGCTTGGTTTGTCTCCGCCCTCCGACAGGGACAACTGGCCCATGTGCCCTGTTTGGCTTACCTCCTTAACTTGGTGGTGCAGTGGTTCTTGGGCAGGTACCTGGGCTTACAGGATGTACTGAGGCAGGCCAGGAAAGTCTGTGCGCATTTCTGCCGGTCATATAATGCCAGTGCTCAGCTGGCAGACCTCCAAAAGGAATTTAACCTGCCCAAGAACCACCTAATCTGTGACATGCCCACCAGGTGGAACTCAACATTGGCCATGCTTCAGTGGCTGCACATGCAGAAGAGGGCCATCAATGAGCACCCGTGCGACTATGGCAGCAGGACAGGGTTAGAGGAGCTTGGTTATTTTCCCCACACCAGTGGGCCATGATCAGGGATGCATGCACTGTCCTGTCACCATCTGAGGAGGCCACGAGGATGGTTAGCAGTGACAGGGCATGCATCAGTGACACTGTCCCCCTTGTCCACATGTTGGAGCACACGCTGCGTGGAATAATGGACAGGGCACTTGAGGCAGAACAGAGGCAGGAAGAGGAGGACTTCCTTAGCTCTCAAGGCCCCCTTTATCCAGACAGTGTTCCTGCGTGCCCACTGATCACACAGGAAGAGGAGGATTGTGTCACTATGGAGGTGGAGCCTGGCACTCAGCATCAGCAGCAGTCCTTAAGGGATCATTTACAGTCCCAAGAAACACATGGACTTGTATGGATTTCTAAGGGCGTAAATTTTTTATTTCACTCCTCACTACCTATCACAGTTTTGAAGGCCATAAAATGCCACGATATCACAACCCCTGGCCCCAAATGACCCCATTTTGGAAAGTAGACACCCCAAGCTATTTGCTGAGAGGCATGGTGAGTATTTTACAGCTCTCATTTGTTTTTGAAAATAAGGTAAGACAAGAAAAAAACATTTTTTTTTTCAATTTTCAAAACTTTGTGACAAAAAGTGAGGTCTGCAAAATACTCACTATACCTCTCAGCAAATGGCTTGGGGTGTCTACTTTCCAAAATAGGGTCATTTGGGGGGGTTTTGTGCCACCTGGGCATTCCATGGCCTCCAAAACTGTGCTAGGCAGTGGAGAGTGAAATCAAAATTTACGCCCTTAGAAAACCTGAAGGCGGTGCTTGATTTTTGGGGTCCCGTACGTGGCTAGGCTCCCAAAAAGGCTCACACATGTGGTATCCCCGTACTCAGGAGAAGCAACAGAATGTATTTTGGGGTGTAATTGCACATATTCCCATGGCATGTTTGAGTAATATATCATTTAGTGACAACTTTGTTCAAAAAAAATAAAAAATTGTCTTTTTCCCGCAACTTGTGTCACAATATAAAATATTCCATGGACTCGACATGCCTCTCAGCAAATAGCTTGGGGTGTATACTTTCCAAAATGGGGTCATTTGGGGGGGGGTTTGAACTGTCCTGCATTTTATGCACAACATTTAGAAGCTTATGTTACACATCACTCACTCTTCTAACCACTTGAAGACACTTTTTGTTTACATGAAAATTTTTTTTTTTTTTTTGCAAGAAAATTACTTTGAACCCCCAAAAATTATATATTTTTTTAAAGCAAATGCCCTACAGATTAAAATGGTGGGTGTTTCATTTTTTGTTTTCACACAGTATTTGCGCAGCGGTTTTTCAAACGCATTTTTTGGGGAAAAAACACACTTTTTTAAATTTTAATGCACTAAAACACACTATATTGTCCAAATGTTTGATGAAATAAAAAAGATGATCTTAAGTCGAGTACATGGATACCAAACATGACATGCTTTAAAATTCCGCACAAACGTGCAGTGGCGACAAACTAAATACATTTTTAAAAGCCTTTACAGGTTACCACTTTAGATTTACAGAGGAGGTCTACTGCTAAAATTACTGCCCTCGATCTGACCTTCGCGGTGATACCTCACATGCATGGTGCAATTGCTGTTTACATTTGACACCAGACCGACACTTGCGTTCGCCTTTGCGTGAGAGCAGGGGGGGACAGGGGTGCTTTTTTTTCTTCCTTTATTATTTTTTTGCTTTTTTATCTTATTTTTAAACTGTTCCGTTCATTTTTTAAATTTTTTAAATCATTTTTATTGTTATCTCAGGGAATGTAAATATCCCATATGATAGCAATAGGTAGTGACAGGTACTCTTTTTTGAAAAAATTGGGGTCTATTAGAACCTAGATCTCTCCTCTGCCCTCAAAGCATCTGATCACACCAAGACCGGTGTGATAAAATGCTTTCCCAATTTCCCAATGGCGCTGTTTACATCCGGCGAAATCTAAGTCATGAAATGCTCGTAGCTTCCGGTTTCTTAGGCCATAGAGATGACTGGAGCCATTCTGGTCTCTGATCAGCTCTATGGTCAGCTGGCCAAATCACCGGCTGCATTCTCAGGTTCCCTGTTGGGACAGGAGAGCCAGAGAAAAACATGGAAGACAGTGGGGGGGATGCCCTCCCACTGCTTGTAAAAGCAGTCTAGAGGCTAATTAGCCACTAGGATTGCTTTTACATGAAAGCCGACCGCCGGGTGAAAATAATGATACCAAGATTATACCTAAACCTGCAGGCATCATTCTGGTATAACCACTCAAAGTCCAGCAACATACCAGTACGTTGCTGGTCCTTGTTGGGCATATATTGTAAACTTTTTTTCATGCAGCCTGTGGGCTGCATGAAAAAAAGATATTGATCGGTGGGTATGCCCACCATTAGAATACCTCCCTTCATCCACCCACTTCTAATGATGGGCATAAATGCACCGTTTATATATGCCAAAGCATAGGGGCATGGAGTCAGGGCTTTATGTATCGTGGGAGCAAACGCTGTTGCTGTCAAGATAAATAAATCCGCTCTGCAGCTGAATGGCGTACCTGCTAAGCAAATGATGGTTAACAATAAAACAAAGTAACATTACAGTATAACAGATATGCCCCGTACACACGGTCGGATTTTCCGATGGAAAATGTGTGATAGGACCTTGTTGTCGGAAATTACGACCGTGTGTAGGCTCCATCACACATTTTCCATCGGATTTTCCGACACACAAAGTTTGAGAGCAGGCTATAAAATTTTCCGACAACAAAATCCGTTGTCGGAATTTCTGATCGTGTGTACACAAATCCGACGCACAAAGTGCCACGCATGCTCAGAATAAATAAAGAGATGAAAGCTATTGGCTACTGCCCCGTTTATAGTCCCGATCTACGTGTTTTACATCACCGCGTTCAGAATGATCGGATTTTCCGACAACTTTGTGTGACCGTGTGTATGCAAGACAAGTTTGATCCAACATCCGTCTAAAAAAATCCTAGGATTTTGTTGTCGGAATGTCCGACCGTGTGTACAGGGCATAAGACTTACCATACCTGCAAAGCAAATACAAAAAAAATTGTAAAAAATAAAACGTTCAAACGCAACCTGTGCCTAAAATATATATATGCCGAAGCATGGGTGCATCCTCCCGCAAAAGGCAGGAGCAAATCGCTCTCCTCCACCCACTGCTGCCCTCACGCTTCAGCATATATGCTGAAGTATGTAACTGTGGTGGTGAAATCACCTCCGACAGCGCTGGAGTCACGGCTTTATGTATCGTGGGAGCAAACGCTGTTGCTGTCAAGATAAATAAATCCGCTCTGCAGCTGAATGGCGTACCTGAAAACAAAAAAATGGTTACCAAACATGATAAAAACATAACAACCGTAAAACATTGCAGAATAGAATACAGTAAAAAAGAGCAGAACAATAAAGAGAGAATAGAGAGAGAGAACAATAAAACGACAACTATTTTTGGTTTTTATTATTTTATATTTTTTTTGTGCTTTTTTTTTTTTTTTTTACTTTTTTTTTGTAACTTTAACTTTTGTAACTGGTACCAGGTTTGGGTCTCTCAAAATGCGATGGTATCTTGGGAGACCCTGTGAAAGTGTGTCCTAGTCTGTGCAGTGCTGTACCCTACGCTAATACTCAACTAGTGTATGGTAGCGTTCAAAACATTCACCAATCCAAAGACCAGGATTGTCAGGACAGAAGGGACAATAATACCGGGTGTCACGCCTAAATCCGCGCTTGCTGCAGACATGACATCTTTTTTGGGGGGCTCGTTGGGTAGGGGTACTCGGGAGGACATAAAGAAAATGCCTCTCATGCAGCCGGCTTACTGCATTTGGTTGGGGATGGTGAGGTGGAGCACCGTCTGGAAACAGAAGGGCTCTGACGATCTCTTATTATTACACTGCAAGCAGGCTCTCTCCCCCAGCCTAAGGCGGGAATCTACAAGCCGCTGGGGAAAGCCCCGGTGATTAGGTCGCACGGTGCCACATGCTCCAATCTGATGATCAAAAAGGTGACTAAAAAGTGGCACGCTCGTGTAATAATTGTCCACGTACAAGTGGTACCCCCTTCCAAATAAGGGTGACACCAAGTCCCACACTATCTTGCCAGCACTTCCTATGTAGTCAGGGCAGTTTGTCGGCTCTACGTGACTATCTTTGCCCTCGTAAACCATAAAACTACATGTATAGCCTGTGGCCCTTTCACAGAGCTTATACATCTTGACCCCGTATCTGGCATGCTTGCTGGGAAGGTACTGTTTGAATGACAAGCGGCCAGAAAATTTAATCAGGGACTCATCAACGCAGACAACTTGATGGGGAGTAAACAAGTCTGCAAAACGTTGGTTGAAGTGGTTTACGTGGGGCCAAATTTTGTAGAGCCGATCGTATTCAGGGTCTCCACGAGGACGACAGAGTTCATTGTCATTGAAGTGCATGAACCGCAAAATCTGCTCGTATCGTGCCCTGGCCATGGAAGCAGAGAACATGGGCATATGGTAAATTGGGTCAGTGGACCAATATGACAGCAACTCACTCTTTTTATTTATGCCCATGTTGAGGGAAAGGCCCAGAAAGATCTTAAATTCGGAGACCGTAATTGGTCTCCAATCTCTGGCAAGGGAGGACTGGGGAATAGTGGCGATGTGTTGACCAGCGTATAAATTGCTTTGGTCCACAATAGATCTATAGAGATCTTCGGTGAAAAACAGCGAATAAAAATCCAGTGGCGTAAAATCAACTGTTTCCACCTGAATTCCGGGTTGGCCAGTGAATGGGGGAAGTACAGGTGCTGCAGAAGTGCTGGGTACCCAATTCGGATTGGCGAATGCAGCAGGAAGGGCACTATGGGCACGACGGGCCTGTGTTCGTCTTCTTGGTGGCAGCGGGACACTACTAGTGCTTGCCACCTCGCCAGCTTGAACTGCACTTATGGGACTCGCCACGTCACCAAGTGTTACTGCAGTGCTGGATGTACGACCAGGGTGTACTAGGCCGCTGGTGCTTGCCCGTTCACCAAAAAGAATAGCGGCGCTAGTACTGCTCTGCTCCATACGAGAGCCCTGTTGTTCTTGCACTTCAAGGACAGAAGAAGAAGATTGGGGTCTGGTACGCCTGACCTTGGCAGGGACCACAACTCCGTCGTCAGAGCTATCTGTCATGGAGCCGCTGTCGTCTACAGAATCATATTCTGAGCCTAAATCTGACAGATGAGTGACTTCCTCTTCACTATCTGTCATGCTCAGAAACGTGTAGGCCTCTGCACTAGTGTACCTTCGATTTACCATTTTGGGCTCTAAATTTAGGGGTACACTAGTGAGACTCACAGGCAAAAAAGCTCCTGACTGTTAGTGACTGATTCAAAACGCTACCAAAAAACTGTTAGCGATCGCAGGGATCAGGCCTGACTCTGCAAACGCTGCAGTTGTGTGCTTAGTGTTTTGTAAGTGTCAGTGATCGATCGATACTGCACTTGGGTGGGCTGGGGTGGGCTGGGCTGGTCTGGGCTGGGCCGAGGGGCAAAATGCAGGTGCTAGCAGGTATCTGGGCTGATCCCGCTAACACTGCATTTTTGGGAATCCTAAACTGCTGGGGACGCTAGTATAGATCTGATTGGATCAGATATCGATCCGTTCAGATACTATAGCACTAAGGGAGGTGTATGCTGCGTGCGTGGGTGTTAGCGGTACTGGTGCTAAACTGACGCTGCCTGGGGTGACGCAGACCTTACCTGACCCTAAAAACGTAACTTATATCACCGCCGGGCAATTAAGGGGTTTAAACCTTTATAAGGTAATAAACGGCGGGTGCCCTAAAACTATAATAAACTATAATAAACAATCTAACTAACCAGCGTCACCCGTAACAATTATATGGTGATCACTGGTGAAAGGGTTAACTAGGGGGCAATCAGGGGGTTAAAACCTTTAGTAGGTAGTATATGGGGGTCCCTGTAGCTATAAAACACTGACGACGAACCTATATACTTACCTCCCTAACTAGCGTCACCTGTGTCACTAATACAGCGATCAGAAAAACAATCGCTTAGTGACACTGGCGATGGGGGGGTGATCAAGGGGTTAACCTTTATTAGGGGGAGTTAGGGGGGTACCGTAGACCTAAAGGGGGGTACCCCAGACCTAAAGGGGGCTAACCCTAACTGCCCTAACACTTATAACTGTCACAAACTGAAACCAATGCAAAAAAAAAAACTGCTATTGGTGTCACTGTGACAGGGGGTACAGGGGGGTGATCGGGGGGTGACTGGGGGGTGAAAAGTGTGCCTGCGTGTTCTACTGTTAGTGGAGTGCAAACTCACATTAATGTCTTCTCTCCTCGGCGCCGGAACGAAAAGACCGGCTCGAGGAGAGATGGCATCACTTCCTCTGCCTCTGTTTACATTACAGAGGCAAAGGAAGGATTTCATTCGTCGGAAGCGATCGCAAGGGGGTGGCCATGAATGGATGGCCTCCCCCTCACCTCTGATCGCCCGCGAACAAATGCTGGCCACCTCTGGCACTCGGGAGGGGTCCGATTGGACCCCCGGCCGAGGGAGGCAGATCACGTACCAGGTACGTGATTTTGCCTGCCCGTGCCATTCTGCCGCAGTATATCTGCGTGAGGCGGTCGGCAAGTGGTTAAGGTATAGGGATTAGGTAAGTAGTGAAGATTGAGAAAAAGAGAGCCAATATCTATAGTCCTAAAAGGACTACAAGATGGAGGGAGCCTTCTGACGGTCAAGACAAAGTCACCATCTAAGAACAGACATTGAGGCAGAACAGTCACCGTTCAAAGTACAGACATACAGGCAACATTGATCAATGTCATCTTCTCACCTCTCATTTTGTTTGCTCCCCGTTTACGAACACCACAGATTACCAGTCCTAATGGTTGCTGCATTCGTGGTGGAAAGTCATTGCTTGACAAGCTACAGTGCAAAAATTGCCTAGCACTTCCAACCAGAACCAGTAGGTGATGTCCAAATAGGAAAGCTTGCACAAACTTTGAAGATTGCCCAATAGAGACTTTTTTTGCAAGGACAGCTAAGGACGCAATTGCCTGGGTTGAAGTTAGAAAGTACTCATTTCCTTCACTGAACAACTGGAAGAGTTAATCCAGGAAGAATTGAAGGGGTCAGAGAAAAATGCCCTTATAAACAGTCTGTCAAAACTGTATACCCTGAAAAAGCTAGAGGTCAACCAGGATGCATCATGAATGTAGCTGGCAAGACATGGCACATTCAAGAAGGCTCTAGTCCGAAAATTAGATCTAGATCTGAAGTGCTCCTTCATACTGTAGCATCTGCAGGTGCTGGCACACCAGCAATAACCAGCCCATGTGCTGAATGAGTCTTAATGGGAGTGGTTTCATAATTGTCAACCAGCTGCTGTACCTGCAGGACTCTGAGGAAAGTGGCAGCGTCTGCATCCCTTTAGACGTGATTCCCTTTTGGGAGTATCTTATCAAAAATGAAATTTTTATTGTGGTGGATGCCAAAGAATCTGACTTTTATCTTGGTGCAGACTTCTGGGAAATTATGTTTAGGGGGGTGTTATGTACACATTCTGTGTGCAGAGCACCTCCAGATGGTCATGTTTAATTGCATTTTACAGAAAACTGCAGCCCTGAAAATAAAGAAAAAAAGTGGTGTAACCCTTTAAATAAGCCCGTCTGGAAGAAGTGAAGAGACAAGGTGGTAACAGCTTTGTAAGAGCTGAAATTGGCGGTGTTCCCCGCGGTCACGGCAAGGAGTGCATTATGGCTGAAGCCATGGTTGGTGGATCCCGCCAAGGAAAAAAAAAATGGTGCAAGACACCAGAACACAGATCCAATCTATTTGGGAGTAGACAGGATACAGCCACCTCAAGGGTGACCATTAGCAGGTCAGGGCGAATATCATCTGACAAAAAAACAGAAAATTCAAAGGTCCAGCATACAGGTGGCGACTCCTAAGTAGACACCAGGAGGCAAGATCCTACGGACCGGGAAAAAGATTAATAAATGAACCGGAGAAGTACCCAATCTTCATTATTGAAGCCTTAAAGCTCCTGTCTTAGGAGAACAGTGGAAGTCCCTTTTAAGGGTGCACTAATCCAGGGGGTGCCTGTGCAAAGCTTTATGCACACACCTGGAGGGAAAACCTTCAGGATCAGTGGGCCATATCGGCTATATTGGCGTGACATTGGCGGAAATTTAAAGGAGGTCCGCCTTTCTTGTACAATAATTTTTATTGGAAAAGTATAACATGACAAACTCACCCATGCAGGGGCATAATTCAATGAGCATACTGATCATATAACATTGACAGGTGGGAAGTCCACCTTTCAAACTCTTCCAGTCAGCCAGGCTACCAGAGTTGATGGGAAAGTAAAAAATTCTGTTCCCGTTTGTAGCTGGAGAGAAAAAAAAAACGAGCAATCGTGAAGGTTCCAGTTACCCATGGGAGATGAGGATTCGGTGTACCTCTGTTCCTAGCAAAAATAAAAAATGAAAACCAGGTAGTCTGTGCCCAGTGCTAAAGTTTAAAAAAATAAAAAAGTGACAAGCAGCACAGGAAGATGGAAAACCTCCGTGCAAGATGGAAAACCTCCAATCAATTATAATATTCATAAATCTGGGAGACTGGATTCTCCTGTAGGTTTATCAGACACCTACTTGTCCCAATTCATCCTCAAGGGAATTTCCATCCTCTGACAGAGAAAGCCAAAGGTACTTTGGGAGTGAAGTCTCTTCCAGCAGAACAGTGCAAAAGTATCCTTGGCTCTTCGTAACTGACCAATTATTCTCAGATGGAACATTATCAAATCAGACCCCAGCTAGAAAGGTTGGGGGACTCATTTCAAAGACCAGGCTGCTTAACCACTTCCCGCCCGGCCCATAGCAGATGACGGCCGGGCGGTGGTTCCGTTATCCTGACTGGGCATCATATGACGTCCAGCAGGATAACATGCCGCCGTGTGCCCGCGGGGGCGCGCATTGCGGCGATCGGTGTGTCAGCTTGACACACTGCTCCACAGATCTTGGTAAAGAGCCTCCGGTGGAGGCTCTTTACCATGTGATCAGCCATGTCCAATCACGGCTGATCACGTTGTCAATAGGAAGAGCCGTTGATCGGCTTTTGCTCACTCGCATCTGACAGATGCGAGTAGAGGAGAGCCGATCGGCGGCTCTCCTGACAGGGGGGGTCTGTACTGATTGTTCATCAGCTCAGCCCCCCTCAGATCACCACACTGGACCACCAGGGATCGCCACTAGGACCACCAGGGAAGGGGCAACATGTGGATGGCCAGGTATGTACCCCATGGCCATCCACATGTGCCCAATCTGTGCCAATCAGTGGCCACAAATGGGCACTGATTGGCACCATTATGTTCCAGATCTGCCCAGCAATGCCCCCAATATGTTTTATCAGTGCCACCAATTAGTGTGTTCAGTGCCACATGTCATTGCTCATCGGTGCCACCTGTCAGTGCCCATCTGTGCCCATCAGTGCCCACCTATCAGTGCTCATCAGTGCCACCCATAAGTACCCATCAGTGCCACCCATATGTACCAATCAATGCCACCTACGAGTGCCCATCAGTGCCGCCTATGAGTGCCCATCGGTGCCACCTATGAGTGCCCATCAGTGCCGCATACCAGTGCCACCTATCAGTGCCACCTATCAGTGCCCATCATCAGTGCCCGTCAGTGCCACATCATTGGTGCCACCTCATCGGTGCCCATCAGTGCCCGTCAGTGCAGCCATATCAGTGCCCGTCATTGAAGAAGAAAACTTATTTACAAAAAAATTTAACAGAAACAAAGAAAAACTTGTTTTTTTTCGAAATTTTCGGTCTTTTTTTATTTGTTGCGCAAAAAATAAAAACCGCAGAGGTGATCAAATACCACCAAAAGAAAGCTCTATTTGTGTGAACAAAATGATAAAAAATTTGTTTGGGTACAGCGTTGGATGACCGCACAATTGTTATTCAAATTGCGACAGCGCTGAATGCTGAAAATTGGCCTGAGCGGGAAGGTGTCTAAGTGCCTCGTATTGAAGTGGTTAAGGTCATGGGATGTTAAGCTTATGAGGAATAGTATTGAATTTCTTGAACCGAGTAGTGTTCAAAGCACACAGATACCCACCCAAATGGTGAGAGTTAGAGAATGCTGTGAGCCGGGTCTGTCTTTGATTTATAGTTAACCAGTCCTATCAGGTTGTGGGGACGGAGTCACAACCCATATGTATGCTGCCATGAAGATGCACCAGGAAAGGAAAATTATGGAAAGGTGAGTATACAATTTTCCGTTTTCCTGGTGACTTCATGAAAGCACATGCATGGATTGTGCATATGCTGCCATGGATAGTGACCAGGAAAGTAACATTTCAGAGTGGTAAGTATTCAATTTTCTTTTTGAGCAGTGGTTTTCAGCCTCAGTCCTCAAGTACCCCCCCCCCCCCCCCGACAGGACATGTTTAGGAAATTTTATCTTATCTAAAATAGCTGTCCAAAATACAAAACCATTGACTTTGATTTAAAGCACCTGTGCAAGATGAAGGAAAACCTGCAAACATGGCCTGTTGGGGGGCACTTAAGGACAGGGTTGAGAAGCACTGATTTAGAGCACTGAACTAAAATGAAGCTGAAGATAATCCTATTCGAATTGTGGACATTTGAGGGAAATCAAGATTTTTATTTTTATTTATTTATTTGTTTAAGGTTGGGCTTTGTGTCCCTTTTTTAAAATTGGCTTCGCTTCCTGTCACATAGCCAAACAGGAAGTGAGAGTAAAACCCTAACAATATTTTTCCTTGGGGACACACAGGTCAATCTAACTAGTGCCCCCACTATGCAAATTGCACTCTAGCACTTTGTTGTGTACACCCCAAATTATTGGGTATTTTGGGGTTTATTAAAGGAAAATCCTTTCTACAATACAAGTGTAGTTGATGAAAATCTGAGGGGTAGTACTGGTGATTTTATCATCCAATCATGTAGAGGCAAAGATGCTGTTTTTTTTTCTTTTCCTTGCTTGTCCCCCTCGGATCTCCAGCAACTGCACTTCTAAGTGCACTTGTAGTGCAAAGTGGATTTACGTTTTAGTAAATAAATCTCAAGATACATAATAATTTGGGATGTACATGGCAAAATGCTAGAGTGCAATTTCTCAAATGGGGAAACTATTTGGATTGACCTGTGTGTCCCCAAGGACATACATTGGTAGGGTTTTACCCTCACTTCCTGTTTGGCTATGTGACAGGAAGTGAATAATTTTGAATGAGAAATTGGCAAAATTTGGGAGGTGTCTTCACCCTATCAGGGGTGTAGACAACTGACAAAACTTCTATCCCCAAGCAAAAATAAGAAAGGATTTTAAGTAGTTTAACTTTGCAAAGACACATTCCTAAGTTCAGTTGTAATGCATGTTAATGGCCCATTTAGACCTTTAATAGAAAGTCATCAGTTGCATTTGACTCTAAACATTATTTTTGGCCAGTCCTAGAAATCTGCATCTGTTTTTCTATTAACCACTTGGTGTCTGTGCTATAGCCAAACAACGACCACAGCGTGGACCTGAATTTCTGGGAGGCTGTCATAGGACGGGCTCCCCGTGTGCTCCCTGTAGGGCGCGCAACGTGCACTGAGTCACTGAGACTCGGGTGATCACAGATCGAAGTAAGGGCCGATCCCGGCCCCTTACCACGCGATTAGCTGTCAGCCAATGACAGCTGATCACATGATGTAAACTAAAGCTCGGTAATTTTTTTTTTTTTCTCCTTACGCTGACATCATGAGGATAAAAATAAAAGCTGATCACTGGCTTAGGTGCAAGGGACATTGGTCCCGAAGAGGCAATTCTTCCTCATCTGTGCCCACCAGTACCACCTGCCAGTGCCACCTATTAATGCCCACCAGTGGTCCCAAGCAGTGCTGCCTATCAGTGTAACCAATCAGTGCCCATCAGTGCCGCCTCATCAGCGTACATCAATGTAGGAGAAAAATTACCTGTTTGCAAAATATACAAAATTAGTTTTAAAAATCTGTCTTTTATTTTATTTTTTTTTTAACAAAAAAAAAAAAAAACACAGAGGTGATCAAATACTACCAAAAGAATGTTCTATTTGTGTGAACTTTAAAAAAAAAACATTTGGCTAAGTATGACCACGCAATTGTCATTTAAAGTGCATCAGCGCTGAAAATTGGTCTGCACAGCAGGGGGGTTTAAGTGCCCAGTAAGCAAGTGGTTAATTTCCATGCCAAATATGGATTTCTGTAATAAAGATGTCTGCCCGCTGTGTATACGGCATGGGCGTAAGCAAGTCGCACACATATGAACGGTACTGATTTCTAAATCATGGGGTAGAACTTGTGATGCAACTTTTCAATCCCAAGTGGCCTTAGGCTCTCTTTCCACTACTGTGAGTTGTTGTGCGACTTGACACATGTGAAGTCGCAGGACAAGTCAAAACACATATATTTCAATGTTCTCCCTTTCTAATTGGTGCAACTCCAAAAAAAGTTCTTGCACTACTTTGTTCCAACTTCGGTGCGACTTTTTCTCCAATGTTTTGAACTAGTCAAATGACGTGGCATTAAGGCTCGGTTTCCACTATTGCAAGCCCAAAGTTGCGTGTTTTTTGCAACTTTTTGCCGAAACTTGAAGCAATGCCTGTGTATTTTTGATGTCTATGGACCTCAAGTCGCATCAAAGTGGGACCAAAGTAGTGCAGGGACTACTTTGAAGTTGCTGCGACTTGAAGTCGCAGACATATGAACGGTACTCATTGTAAATCATGGGGTAGAACATGGGGTGATGCAACTTTTCAGTCCCTAGTGGCATGATAAGTTGCAATAGTGGAAAACAAGCCGAAAAAGCACATTGTAAATCACGCAACTTTGGGGTTGAAATAGTGGAAAGAGAGCATTAGGCTAAAGCGGTAATAGGAAGATGCAAGAATTACTAGATATATAATATTAGAATTACTTCTAATTGTAGAAAACCAAACAGGCTCTTGCACTGAATCTAATTTATGGAAGATCTAACTGATTGGCCCGTGTATGGTGACCTTTGAAGATATGAAAAGTTGAATTTTTGGTCTTTAAGCCTCATACACACGATGGGACTTTGTACAAACTTTCCAGTGGATTTTTGTACAAAGGGCGTTGGCCTTAGGGTTCTTTCACACGAATGTGTCAGTGTACGGAGCCCGCTCTGCTCAGCGGGGAATCGCTCTGTGGATCCCCACTGAGCAGGCAGATGACAGGTCTGTCTCTGCACACTGTGCACGAAGGGACCTGTCAGAGTCCCGCTTTCCTCTATGGGGGATCAGATGATGATGGACCGTAGAGTCCGTCGTCACCCAATCCGATCCGCAGACGGATGGAAAAATAGGTGTTTCCTCCGTTACACTTTTTCAGATTGGAGTGGGTTGGATGTCAGCAGGCATGTCACCACTGACATCCGACCCTCCATAGTGGTCTATGGAGTGTCCGTTCAGGTCCGCAGGTCCGAGGCGGACCTGAAAGGTCCGTCCGTGTGAAAGAGGCCTTAGGCCCCTTTCACACTGGGGTGGTGCGGGCGGCAGTGGTAAAACGGCGCTATTTTTAGCGCTGCTTTACCGGCGGTACTCGGCCGCTAGCAGTTTAACCCCCGCTAGCGGCCGAAAAGGGGATTATATAAATCCGCCCGCAAAACGCCACCGCAGCGGCATTTTGCCGGTGGTATAGCCGCGCTGTCCCATTGATTTCAATGGACAGGAGCGGTTTATACACCGCTCCAAAAGTGCTGCTAGCAGGCCTTTTTTCTAGGCCCCTTTCACACTGGGGTGTTTTTAGGCGCTACAGCGCTAAAAATAGCATCTGAAAAATACCCTAAAGAAGCGGCTCCATTCACTCCAGTGAGAGCTTTCACACTGGAGCGGTGCGCTGGCAAGGCGTCACAAAAAGTCCTGCCAGCAGCTTCTTTGGAGCGGTGAACTCACCGGTCCTCCCCATTGAAATCAATGGGACAGCGCTGTAATACTGCTGGCAAAATGTCGCTCCAGCAGCGTTTTGCAGGTGTATTAACCCCTTTTCGGCCACTAGCCGCTAGCAGCCGAATAATGCCACTAAAACAACAGTAAAGCGGCACTAAAAATAGCGCCGCTTTACCTCAGATGCCCCCACCGCCCCAGTGTCAAAGGGGCTTTACTGTCCTGCTAGTGCACCACTCAAATGTGAAAGCCCGATTCACACTGGATTGAATGGAGCCGCTTCTTAAGGCTCCATTCACACTAATGCGTTTTTTGATGCATTTTGCAGAAATGCATGGGAACGTTTTAACATGGGTTCCTATGGAACATGTTCACATCAATGCATTTTCGTGCCTCTGCATTTTTGCAAAGGGTCGGGGACTTTTTTCATGCAAAATGCAGCATTTTGCCTGTGATAGAATTCAATGGACCTGCATCCAAAAACGCAGGTACCGCGTTTTTGCCGTGCTTTGCATTTTTTTTCTTTCTTTTTTCTTACACTGTATACAGTATAAAAAAAAAAAAACGTCAAACGCGTCAAAAACGCATGTTCAAAAACGCGGCAAGCACTGCAAAAAGCACTGCAGAAATGCTCAAATGCAACATGCATAGGTATGAATCGAGCCTTAGGGCGTTTTTTTCAGGTGCTATTTTTAGCGCCTGAAAAACGCGCCAGTGTGAAAGGGGCCTTATCCTTTCACACGGACGGATAGAATTGTGCTTTTAGCATGCGGTTGGTGCAGATAGAAAAAATAGAATTAACTGCATCAAGGAGCGATTTAGCACAGCTATCCACACATAACCGCAGGTAATCGCACTGAACTCTGTCAGCTGCAGATAGCAGCGCCGAGCTGGCTCGCTCATCGGGAAAGGTAAAAATATTTTTTCCTTTCCCAATGAGCGACAAGCACCGGGATCCGACTTGGATCTGTGGTATGAATCTTAAAGGAGAACTCCACTCCAAATTTTAAATAAACTGCCATGGGTTCCCCTCCAAGAGCATACCAGGCCCTTTGGTCTGTTATGGATTTTAAGGGGAACCCCCTACACCGAAAAAACGGTGTGGGGGTCCCCCAAAATCCATACCAGACCCTTATCTGAACATGCAGCCCGGCCGGTCAGGAAAGGGGGTGGGGACGAGCGAGCACCCCCCCAGACCCCCATTCACCTGGGGGAGACTTTGGGGGTCTTCTTCCACGATCTCCGCATCTTCTCCCAGTGTCCGGTTCTTCTCCGCGCTGTCCAGCCTATTCTCCCGGTGTCCGGTATCTTCTGCCGGCCTCCCCCGCTATCTTCTTCCAGCTCTTTTGCTAGTGGGGGCCCGGTCTTCTGCCGATGTCTGGTTCTTCTCCGGTATCTTCTGCCAGCCTCCCCCGCTATCTTCTTCCAGCTCTTTTGCTAGCGGGGGCCCGGTCTTCTGCCGCTGTCCGGATCTTCCGCCGCTGTCCGGTTCTTCTCCGGTATCTTCTTCCGGATCCCCCCGCTATCTTCTTCCAGCTCTTTTGCTAGCGGGGGCCCGGTCGTCTTCTTGTACGTCGTCATCTTCTCCCCTCTTCTCTTCTTCCAATGTTGACACGACGCTCTCTCCCTCTGTAATTCCGTCTGCGAGGTGTGCGGCGACTTATATAGGCATGGGGCATGGTCACTGTGTGACCCCGCCTCTTATGACAGCATAGTCCCATCATGCCCCGGGACTGTGCCGTCATAATGGGCGGGGTCACATGTCATCAACATGGGGACAAGGTGCTTTGGGGTGGGTGGATTTTGGGGGACCCCCACACCGTTTTTTCCTCTTAGAATCCATTCCAGACCGAAGGGCCTGGCATGCACCCGGAGGGGAAGCCCATGCCGGTTTTTCTCACGCTGCTTTAATAGGAAGATGTGTTTTTCCTATTGCAGCGTGCGCGAGATGCACCTCGCCTAGAACCAGCATGAGTACTCCTGTGTGTGCGCTGGTTCACACCCTGAATTAAGGATCTATCCAGCGCAACAATTAAGGTCGAAACCAGCGCAGTGCATTCATCTTAGTAAATTACCCCCTATATTTACAATCATCCCCACACATGTGTTGTGGCGATCGAGTATGCTATAGATATTTTTTTGGCTGGGGTGGGGTCCCTTGCCTCAGCTCCGGAACAGACAACCATTTTGGGGTCCCATCTCTCTTGATGCTAGCCCAGCATAGTGCTTTAGCCTACCTGTGCGTATAGATCCCTTTCTCCCCATGAGGTTCTTTTTCCCCTTACTGGTAGAATATATTAACCAATACTACATATCAATCTGTATTTACAGTTTATATCTGTACCCAACTCCTGATGAATGGCATATAGCCATGAAACGCGTTGAGTTTCCATGGGGTGCCCAGTAAAGTCTGTCTCATGATCTAGTTACTGGCCCTTATATACCTTTTTATATATTCATAATTCATTAAATACTATGTAACTATTGATGTGTATGTGTATCTTTTTTTGTTTCTACAGAAGCTCTGTTGCATATGGTGTACCAATGCCTGTTAATAGAAAATATATTGTATTATATCCACAATTAATCATGCTCAAGATTGATATTTTTCACCTTATTGCCAAATGCCATCTCTATTTGTATTTATACCTTTTTATCAATATTCAATACTTCTCATGGGTTGTCAAGCTGAAACATATGTATCCACCATGTTCATGCCATGTGTGCATGTGTATGTATATATATATATATATATATGAAAATACTTTTTTACTTGTTTCATACTATTGTTACAAATAAACAATGTTTACCAACCATTCTACCTCCACAAGTCAATTGCCTCATATAAAGTCCCATACTCCTTTCTTATTTACCTGAATCAGGGATGGAGGTACATTATTTGTGCCTCACTTAAAGTCCCAACCCCCCCCCCCCATATTTCCAATCACATAGGCATACTTAAAGTGATTGTATAGTCTTTTTAGTTAAAAATAACAAACATAATACTTACCTGCTCTGTGTAGTGGATTTGAACAGATCAGCCCAGATCCTCTTCTTCTTGGTTCCCTCTTTGGCTCTTCTGGCCCCTCCCTCCTGTTGAGTGCCCCCACAGCAAACAGCTTGCTATGGGGGCACCCGAGCCGAGTCATGAAGCCACGGTCCGGCCCTGCCCCCTTTCACTCCTCATTGGCTGACTGACTTTGGCAGCAGCGGGAGCCAATGGTTCCAGGCTGCTGTTTCAGCCAATAAGGAGGGGAGTTCCAGGCAGCCAAGACATTCCTGCAACATTGCTGGATCTAGAGGGATCTCAGGTAAGTATTAGGGGGCTAAGGGGGGCTGGTGCACACAGAAGGCTTTTTATCTTAATGTATAGAATGCATTAAGATAAAAAAACCTTCTGCCTTTGCAAACACTTTAAGCGTACATTTCTGTGAGAGCCATGTTTGCCCAAACAGGGATGCACAGGTGTTCCATGTATCATGCAAGTGGTCCCATTTATGTCAATTATGTCACATCGTGTACATTTGACGTGTAGGTGTATGTGTGAGTGTGTCCCTGAACTCATACTGTCTACATTCGGGGACATGTATCCCCACCCACATGGATGTCAAATTGGGAGCAATGACTGTGTTCATGCAGCCGTGCATTGACATGAACTGATGTGCATCTCCATGTGGACAAACACAACCCTCACATGAATGTACACTTAAGTACGCCTGTGTGATTGAGGCCTAAAGAGTAAAAATGCAAAAGTGTTATCTGTCCAAGGCTGTTTTTAAAAAAAAAAAAACATTGTAGCAGTTACAGTGCTAACGACATGAGAAAATACTAAAATAGGGCTAACCCACAAACCTCTTGCTCTGGACTTCTTCCATAGTGTTAGCAGTCTATTTGGAGTAAACCTTTTTTAAGGAATCAGGAATGTTGCCATTGCTGATGTCTCTTTCCTGAAATGCTAGTTGTCTAGCTTTCATGATGACCCATTTGCTTCATGCATGAGTCACAATAACAGTCAGACAATAAGCATTTAGACGAGTTTAAAAATGACAGTCTCTGTCGATCTCTTATGGAAAGTTTACTTTAAAGAGCCTCCCCACACTTAAAATGAATGAGTTAGTGAGTAAGTGCATATCCTGCTTTTGCTCTGCCAAAATTCTTGGCTTTTTTAATTGGCCAAAACATTGATGCCAATTCCCTCACAAACATTTCTATTGGCCAGTGAGCCAGTTCTTCATGGTGATGGACCAATAGAAACAAATGAGGGAGAGAGGGAGCAGGGAAACTTCACTGGTACAAAGAAGTATCTGAGCTTTATCAGAACTGCCTAACCCTTGGGCAAAGTTTGAGAAATGAAAGCAGCTGTTTTAATAGCATTGCTAGAACAACCTCCATGGTGAAGTACACTTATATACTTGCGGATGTAGAATATGGACGAATCAAAAGCTAACCTTTGAACAAAGTTAGAGTGCATGCCTTTGGCCATGATCATCTGTACATATACAATTGGTATTTGTCTTTCCCCATCTATTTAATATGTGGTGTTCTTGATAAGCCCCACCTTTGTATATTTATATGATATATTTGATTATTTTAATGCATAGTCTTTTTCTCCTTTGCATGTCATGGGTTTTCATATACAGTAGCTTACAAATGTCATTGATTCACATACAAAGATTATTGAATAATATAAAAATTGACGTTATTCAGCAGTGTGTACCTTCATTATTGGTATTATTAACTGTTGAAAAGTGGTTGCCTGGTAGGATCCATTAACCACTTGCTGACCATGCCTTTTTCTGACATTTGTTGCTTAACAATCTGTATTTTTTGCTAGACAATTACTTAGAATCCCCCAGCAAATTAGAGTTGGCATCGACAGTTTCACTGTATTGCTTTCGCACACTTGAATAATTGTCATCTTTCATTCTGTGTTTAATATAAAATTAGTTCCAACAACTGGAATAGATAGGATATTCAGCAGAAAAATAGAATGTTTTTTAAAAGCAAACATATCATACATTTGCACATTGTAAAGCGTCCTGTTACAGAAGGAGTACAATGCTGTGACTTGGGATTCCTGTCATTAATTGTGCAGAACAGATATAAAATGATATCTAATTAATTTTAGTGGTGTTAGACCTCCACATACATAATACAGTATTTCTCTAGCTATACAGGAACCTAATACAATAATCTGCAGCATAAAGAATAAGATATCCCAAAACAAAAACAAAAAATAAGTATGGTTTCTTTACTGAGACCCTACCTAGAAACATAATTTTTATTATTAAATAAATAAGTGAAACCAAAGTAGATTTTGTGTGTGTCTCACCTTTAAAACTAATTGGTCCATAAATGGATTGACAAGCTGATTGATGGCATACTTTACCTACTCTGCGACAAGAAGCAAATTCAGCAATACAAGATGGAATTAGAGGGAATCATTAATGTTGACTAAAACTAAGAGTGGATGGATGGAAAAATATTGGACCTTTATAATGTCAGCTTCTTGCTATAAATCATCCACACATGCATTAAGCAAAATAATGCCATAACCTTTGGTACTGGTTTTAGAATCAATCATTTTTAGATGTATAGATGTCATACTCTACTTCAGTACGGCTCTAGTAACACAGAAATATTTAATGAATCACTTAAAAAAAACAGTATGCAACTAACCATTAATTGTTCTGAATTAATCAACAATGATATCCTAATTGCACAAGTAATATACACCATTGTCTCCACAGAATTATTAGCTAAATATATAGCGGAATTTAGTGCACTGCTGCCCTTCCTTAATATATTCATATTGATTGATCGATTAGAAAAAATGTAGATCACTTTAACATGCACACAAGCTACAGGAAAGATGTCTCTATTACTATGAAATATTATCCAAGAGCATAGCTTTAAGATCATGTGATACAAGTCCCATGCACTTACAATGTGCCTCCTTTTATTGGAAAAGACTAAGCTGCTATCAAACATGTTCAAAATAAGGCCCACATTTACAATAAAACAGGTGTAAGCTATAGCCCCAATCAGTAAAATAGGCATCAAAGTACATAAACAATGTGTGTTCTTTGAGATTTTTGCTGTCCGGATAATTTACAGCTCCATGCCCGAGTTGGCTCACACATACTGTAGCTGGCTGCATTAGCAGTGATAGGTGAGCACACAGGTACATTAATACATCTTCTCTGGCAGTGTCCTAAACTCCAGATACTGGGAGGAGGTGATTGGTACCTTAAATGGGCTACTGGATAGCAATAACTCAGCTGAACAACTTATGTGCCTATTGGGCTACTGTGATTTATATAATGCTGCGTACACACGAGCGGACTTTCTGGCAGACTTGGTCCGGCGGACCGGACTCTGTCGGACAATTCGATCGTGTGTGGGCTCCAGCGGACTTTTTTTTCCCAAAAGTCAGACGGACCTAGAAATAAAACATGTTTCAAATCTTTCCGACGGACTCGAGTCCAGTCGAAAAATCCACTCGTCTGTATGCTAGTCCGACGGACTAAAACCGACGCTAGGGCAGCTATTGGCTACTGGCTGTCAACTTCCTTATTTTAGTCTGGTCGTACGTCATCACATACGAATCCGTCGGACTTTGGTGTGATCGTATGTGTCCAAGTCCATTTGTTTGAAAGTCCGGCGGACCTACGCTGCAAAGTCCGTCGGAAAGACTGTCGGACCTAGTCCGTCGAAAAGTCCGCTCGTGTGTGCGCAGCATTACTATACTTTTTCTATAGGCAACACTATTAAGCGAGCACTCTTTGTTGTCGCAGACAGATTGCCCTTAAGTGGACGTCCCCCCATCTGCCAACTGTATCTGACTGGATTTCAGACCTTAATAGGATAATGAGATTTGAAAAACATACATATTTTTTAAGGAATGCCATTAATAAGTTTAATGCTATCTGGTCAAAGTGGCTTGAGTCTATGTCACTGGCATCAGTATAGACCAATCTATATTATGTATACTGTAATATCAGGTATTGGGCTATAGGTGACTATGTTAATATAGATATTCATGCATAAATATATATGTTTTTGGATTTTCTTTTTTCCTGTGAAAGCTGTATTTTGTGGCCACCCTCAGTGCAGTGCTTCCAAGCATTAAAGTTTTTATCTTTCTTTTTTTATTATACTTCAAGAAACAGGGTGGGGGCGGGGGTATATATATATATATATATATATATATATATATATATATATATATATAGTGTCTGTTTGGTTCATGTGATTTTGTTTGGATAATTAATTTGTATTGTTTTAATGTTATTAATATCTGTTAAAAAAAAAGTAAAATAGGCATCAAAGTACATAAACAATGTGTGTTCTTTCAGATTTTTGCTGTCCGGACACTATTACAGCTCCATGCCCGAGTTGGCTCACACGTACTGTAGCTGGCTGCATTAGCAGTGGTAGGTGACCAAATACCTACAATTCTTTTAACATGCCTCAGTCAGAGAAATCTTTCTCACATCTTGTTCCAAGCCGCAGTCCCATGACAGTCTACCAGAGCTACCACTGGTCTAATGAAGGAATTAACAAGGAAGATGTAATGTCTGGACACTCCAGTTAGAGTAAATAGCGCATGAGGGTAGCTTCACCTTTATCAGACTTTCTTCTCTTAAAGCAAGAAGGCCTACAGGTACTAGGTTGCCCCCAGGAGTTAACACACAAAACTTTATACTCTGTAAAAATGTCACTAGTGGACCCAAGATAGATAGAATAATTGTACTGCACAGTATTGAAGTAAACAAGATGAGGGAGACTCTGGAGTGAAGAAAAGTGACTAAGAGGCTGAGGTCAAGCTCAGGGCAGTGACAGACAGTAGAGGAATCTGTAAATATAGAAAAGGTCAGGGTACGCAGCAGACAGTAAAGGAATTAGTACACATAGCAAAGGTTAGCAACAGAAACAAACTAATTAGGTGCACTTTGTCAGCAGGAAACCCTGTCACAAGCACTGAGGCATAGGCAGGTGAGGATCAAACAAGATGCCTCCTGCTCCAGGGACTAATCCTAGAGCTTGGGGGCACAATCCCACACTCATTACCCCACATCTGATAAAGAAGTCAGGAAAAATTTAAAGGGGCAGAAAGTAACTGCTCAGAGGAACTGTAAGGCTTCATCCTGCTGCCCAGTAACTGGGATGCTAGCCAAGGAGAAAAGGAGCAGCACTTGCCTGCATGTCACTGTTGGGAGGAGAGGCACTACATCCCATTTCTGTGCAAGCATGAAGTAAGCCATTACTGGCAGGAAGAAAAGCCTAGAGCCAACAGCAAAGGCCATCGGTGGGCAGGTAGGTATGCAAGGTCCTTAACATTAGCCCCTTTTGAGCAGGGACCTCTGGACCCAGGGACTGATTTTTCTGGATGAGACTGTGGAATTTTCTTGTCAAATGTCTTGCATGAACTAAATGGGACTAGTCTGGGACCCAGGAGCATTTATTAGGGCCATAGCCTTTCTAATGCATGAGGTACTAAAAGGAGTTTCTGACCCACCTAGTGTCCCCTATCCTTTATACACCATCCTCCTCCTGTCTATCAACAAGTATTAGAGATCTGGAGGCTACTGTAGTCCAAGGATGCTCCAATTTCAGCAAGGAGACATGAAACACATTGGGGGTATTCAAAGAAGGTGAAAATGTGGATGATTATTATGAACAAATTTTGCCCAGGGCAAATGGGATGCCAATTCTAGTTGGTTATCCAAGGCAAAGCACTGAAGAAAAGCACCTGGGAATAATTAGTCATTTCAGTCTGGCAAATAGAGTAGGAGTGATAGTTGGATGAAAGGAATACAGAAATTCCGAAAGAGAGCAGAAGGCTAGCTCAGAAACAATGTCTAATGGGATATCATGCAATCTGAAAATGTGTTGTATTAACAAAGCTGCTAGTTGGTCAACTGACGGTAACTAAGGTAAAGCTACAAAATGCACTGTCTTACTGAAACAGTCTACTGCAACCTATATGACTGTGCAGTTGTACAATCTAGGAAGATCAACAATAAAATCTCTGGAAAGGTGGATCCATGGACAGTTAGAGATGGAATGGAAAGAGGCAGAAGGAGACTGGAAGGCTTGGTTCAAGAAGACTTTGACTTGGCATAGATTTCACAATATTGAATGTACTGAGTAACATCTAATAATTAATTGTAGCAGGCATGTTGTAATGCAATTTCTCCTTTTGCCACAAGATGGAGACAGAGAGATGCTAACTGGTTCCAGAAAACAGAGAGAGCGAGAACACTGAGAAAAAGGGGAGTTTCAGGAAGTGCTGAGGGGAGAGAAGAAAGGGGGGGAGTACTGAGGTAAAAGGGAGAGAGTGCCGACAGGGGACATAGTAGAGGTGATTTCTTAAAAGAGAGGGAGATACCAAGGCTCAAAAAAAGTCCTTTGCTGGCACACATTGCCACTTAACAGTGAGGAGAGAAGTGTGTTAGAGGAAGGAACTGAGGTACCAGAGAGAGGAGAGAAACACACGCTGACACCAGGGACTTGTCAGAAACCATGAAATCAGACCGACACAGAAGTACAGTACAGTTACATGGCCCAAAAGAGTTGATTCCTCCCAGGGTGGCCAGCAGCATTGGGAGAATGGTAAGTCTGGAGCACGGCAATATGGAGACTCTCTGGGACAAAGCAGCGGTCACAAGGTTTCTCAGGAGGAGCATGGACCTGAGCAGCAAGAATTTTGTCACCCAAAGCAGAAGTGAGACTGGTGCGAACCATAGCCAGAATACGATCAGGAGCATTTGTAACACTATGGCAAACTGATCCATGCAGTGATCTTGCTCATCCAATCTGGAAAAAATATTACCAACAAGTGGATCTTCTGAATTCATGGCCTTCACCTACTGTCAGAAACCATGAAATCAGACCGAGACAGAAGTACGGTTATATCACACTTGTTTAATAATAAAAGTAAATAGAACAAACTTAGTCAAAACATAGCCAAAGTTCGGTAACCGGAACAGATAGTCAGACAAACCAAATGTTAGGGAGCCGAAGATGAGCGTACTAAAACAGCAAGCAGGATCTGGAGCCAGAAGGGATGTCAGCCAAGCAAGTCTTTAACAGGCATGCAGGAGTCTCTGTGATGTTGACCAAGGCAAAGGTAGAGATCCTCTGGGCTGGACGGCTTAAGTAGGCAGGACTGATGACCAGGATATCATCAACAGCTGAGTAACTGTGGAGAGATAGGAGCTGGCAAATAGCTGACAGCCTAGCGGCCAGCTCAGAGAAGGAAGGGCTGAGCCCAGCCATGACAGTACATCCTCCGCAATGACCCCTCCCCCTCGGAGGAGCACCAGGCTTGAGCGGAAAACGTCTATGCAAATCACGGAGGAGGGCAGGGGCATGTAAGTCCGATGAAGAGACCCAAGAGCATTCCCCTGGACTGTACCCTTTCCAATGCACCAGGTACTGTATGCACCCACAGAACCTGCGGGAGTCAACAATGGATTGTACTTCATACTACTCATGGTTCTCAACCTGTACAGGGTGAGGACGTGGCACCAAGGTGGTAAAGCAGTTGCAGACCAAAGGTTTTAATAAGGAGACATGAAATACATTTGAAATATGCATATTAGAAGGAAGGTCTAATGCTTAAGCCACTGAGTTAATCCTGTGAAGAATAAGGAAAGGCCCAATAAACCCAGGTGCAAACTTCATTGAGGGAACACGAAGTCAGAGGTTGCAAGATGACAGCCAGACCCTGTCCCCAACCTGGTAGGAAGGCACAGGCAGGTGTCAGCAGTCAGCATGGGGTCTGTACCTATCATCATTAGCATGTCGCAAAGCCTCCCGGACTTGTGCCCAAGTGGAACGAAGACCACGGAGATGCTCCTCTAATGCAGGAATACTCTGTGGAACAAACGAGTCAGGCAAAATGGAAGGTTGGAAACCATAATTCGCCATAAATGGGCACAATCAGGAAGCAGAATTCAAGGCACTGTTGTGAGCAAACTGCCCACGGTAACAGGTCTGACCAGTTGTTATGATGGTCAGAAATATAGCAACGTAGGAATTGCTCCAAGGATTGATTGGCTTGTTCTGCGGCCCCATTAGACTGCGGGTGATACGCAGAGGAGAAAGCAAGATGAATTCCCGACCGTGCACAAAAGGCTCGCCAGAACTGGGACACAAACTGACTACCCCTGTCTGAGACAATCACCTTGGGTAGTCCATGTAAGCGAAGGATCTCCCAAGCAAAAATGGAAGCCAGTTCCTTAGAAGTGGGTAACTTCTTTAGTGGAATACAATGACACATCTTTGAGAACTGGTCAACCACCATAAGGATAACTGTGTTGCCCTGGGAGTTGGGTAACTTCACAATGAAATCCATAGACTGGTGGGTCCAGGGCCTCTCTCCATTGGGTATGGGTTGTAGGAGGCCCACTGGAAGGTCTCTTACTCTGAGCACACACAGAACAGGCAGCTAAGAAGGCGGTTACATCAGCACGTAGACTAGGCCACCATAATTGCTGGAAAATGGCCCAAAAGAGTTGATTCCTCCCAGGGTGGCCAGTATTGGGAGAATGGTAAGTCTGGAGCACGGCAGTATGGAGACTCTCTGGGATAAAGCAGCGGTCACAAGATTTCTCAGGAGGAGCATGGACCTGAGCAGCAAGAATTTTGTCACCCAAAGCAGAAGTATCTTCTGAATTCATGGCCTTCGCCTACTGTCAGAAACCATGAAATCAGACCGAGACAGAAGTACAGTTAAATCACACTTGTGTAATAATAAAAGTAAATAGAACAAACGTAGTCAAAACAAAGCAAAAGTTCGGAAACTGGAACGGATAGTCAGACAAGCCAAACGTCAGGGAGCCGGAGATGAGTGTAGTAAAACAGCAAGCAGGATCTGGAGCCAGAAGGGATGTCAGCCAAGCAAGTCTTTAACAGGAATGCAGGAGTCTCTGTGATGCTGACCAAGGCAAAGGCAGAGATCCTCTGGGCTGGACGGCTTAAGTAGGCAGGACTGACGACCAGGATATCATCAACAGCTGAGTAACTGTGGAGAGATAGGAGCTGGCAATTAGACGACAGCTGAGCGTCCAGCTCAAAGAAGGAAGGGCTGAGCCTAGCCCTTACAGGACTGTGTGCGCCAACAGAGGGGGAGGGATATTCTGAAACTTGGAAAAAAGAGTCTGAGGAGAATAAGGAGACCGGTCTGAGGAGAGAGAGAGGGAGAGAGAGAGAGTGTGGTGAGGTGACAGGTGTGAGGAAAACCACTGAGACTGAGGAGACTAAGAGAGAGAGACTCTGACAGCATTAGAGGGGGAGCAAGCCAAGCTTTTCCAGAAACTGCCAGGAGAGTGTTGCCTGGAGACAGAGGAGTGAGGACACCTGAGGGGAGCCAGGAGCAGAGACAGCCATGTGGTCCACTACTATTTAGTCCAGGGACCCTATTCAGCAGCCCAGCACCACTCAGCTCAGCAGTGATGACCCAAGCCTTTCAGGGATCTAAATATCCATCCAGATATCGGGTCGACTGCTGCCTGTTCACCTTGCGAGTTTCGCTACCAGTTATCTTGATCGCCCATCATCAAGAGTTCCAGTGCCTTACAACATCACTAGGAGCATCAGGAGCCTGAACCAGCACCTGGGACTTTTGTTGTGTCATCGCACAGAGGACTGGTGAACGGGTGTAAACCCAACATCCTTCTTGACACCAAATTGACACTGCATGTAGACACCAATTTCCCTTTTTAGTGTCACAGGATGCTTGTTTGGAGCTGCCATCTCTAGAAGTTTGCACTTTTAAATCTCTACCTAACGGAGCATTCTAGAGGATTACTGCTCCATGCAAGCTTGTTTAAACCTTCTCTTAAAACAAGGGCCCCACTGTTTGCTAGCAGAAGACACTAGTATTCTTTCCGCTGTGTGTTTGCCTCTCAAAGGTGTTTGCAGCCCAAAAGGAGCTGAGAAGTTGACAAGTCTTCTCTCCTCCCTCTCAGCGCCTGTGTTAAGGGCATATAGATTACTGCCCTTTCTATACCTGCAGTATAGAAAGCTAAATATTGAAGCATGCTCCGAAATGTTGTCGCTGCCACCCCTGACATCACCGCGACAGACGATGCGTTCCACCGCTGACCTGAGCCCTTACCAAGCCTTGGTCACAGCTCTCTTGTCTTCTGGAAACCCCGCTGGTCAGTATTTCCTGTGTACAGACAAGCTGCAAACAACGCTATAGTGCTGGACGGACGCCATATCATTGGACAAGACAAGTGCTGGAAGTCTATTACTTTTATGTAAGTGGATAAATGCACCTGTATTGTAATAAATGCTACTGGTCCTAACCTGGAGGCGCCTGTTCTTTTCTTCTTTTACATATCCTTGAGTTTGCTCTCAACTTCCCTTTGAAGGTTTGCCCTGGCATATGGACTAGTTGCTATATATACAGGTCTTTTTTCCTCTCCTGTTCTCCCCCATTTCCATTTCATTGAAAGAACTTCATGAAAAGGACTGTATTGATGGACTCTTTATCATGCATACCAAGTGACAGCGCCACTATCCCCATGTTTTTTCTGTGATTCAGCGGTTGTCAGTGGTGCAGCCTCTTTGAAGCTGAAATTTTAAGGTGTTATTATTTTTTATTTTTTTTTAAATTCAATCATTTTTATTTATATTCATACAAAAATACATCACAGTGCATAAAATCGTTACAGTGATATATTACAATTGAATCCTCCACTTTGGATATACATAAAGATCCCATATCAGAAAAAAAAAAAAAAAAAACCAAGTGCTTTATTATTTTATCTACCTTATCCCTTTCCTTTGCTCCCTCCCCGCACCCCCCCCTCTCTTTCCCCCCCTCATCCTCCCCTCCCTATATTCCATGCATATTAACATTCCTATTTCGTGAGGGCGTTATCTCTTTGTTTACTATAGTATGTATCCCATTTCCTCCAACCAGGGTCTCCAAAGTTTTTTAAATGCTTTTAGGTTCCTCCTTTTTATATATACTGCTTTTTCCTTCCACATTGTTTCGGTCACTGTTTTACACCACTCATCTTTCTGTGGGGGGGTTCTTGCCTGCCATCTTTGAGCTATGAGTTTTCTTGCCTGGAAAAGACACCTCTGAACTATTGTAGTTTTGCAGGTTCCGATGGCCATATCCTCCCCTACCCCCAGGATACATAGTTTCGGTTCCATTTTAAGTTCTAGGGAAAATACTTTATTAAGTGTTTCTACAATCTCTGACCAGTACCGGAATAATTTCAGGCATTTCCATAGCATATGCAGCAAGTCCCCTTCCTGCTGACATCTAGGGCAGTTGGCATCCGTTCCCCTCCCGAACTCAAATAGCCTTTTAGGAGTGTAATACGTCCTATGGATTACCATTAGATGTGAGATCCTTTGGGCAGGGGAAATCGACACCCGATGCCCTCCCGCTAGTATCTCCCTCCATTGCCCATCTGAGATTGCTCCCAATTCCCTCTCCCATTTACCTCTACTTTTAAGTTTTTCCGGGGTCTCTATGCTATTTTTACAGATGTGTGGGTATAATTCAGCTATGGTCCTCCCATGGCTCTCCTGGTCTCCTAGTTTCTGGAGCACGGCAGACTCACTCCAGGAGGGGCCGTGGTCCCCAAACTGCGATTTAAGGGCGTGTTTAATTTGTATATAGTTATATAGTGAATTATCTGGTATACCAAATTCTACTTTCAACGTAGCGAAGGATTTTAGTAAGGCCTGGTTATAAAGCTGAACTAGTTTCACTATTCCACTCTTTTCCCATGTTTTAATTGTTCCTATTTCTTTTAGTTCTTGAAGATTCTTATTATTCCATAGGGGGTTATGTTTAATCCAACCATTTATTCGCAACAGGGTTTTAACGGTTCTCCATGCTTTTTTTATTAATTTGACCGTAGGGGTGTTATATATAAAGGAGTCTGCTTCCAACGTCTCTATCACGGTCTTATGGGGAGCTCTCATAGTAATCAGCTTCTCCTTACTGTTTCCCCCTATATACTGCAACTGGGCAGCCAAGAAATAGCTGCGTGGGTGCGGAACTGCCATCCCCCCTTCCCGCGTGGGTAGTTGTAGGGTCTGCAATCTTATCCTAGGGGATCCTCCTTTCCATATTAGGGCTCTAAATATTTTTTCTATTTTATCAAACCATTTCCTGCTTATCCATATTGGGGAGTTCTGCATTATATACAGCAACTGGGGGAGCCATAGCATTTTGATTAAATTGCACCTCCCTGCTACTGATAACGGGAGGTCCTTCCATATTTCAATCTTATCTTTGAATTTCTTTAATAGCGGGGCTAGGTTATTATCTAAATAGCTCTCTGGGTCCTTAGTTATTTTAATACCTAGATATTTTGTTAATGTTGTTTTTCCCAACCTGCTAATGTTTGAGGGGGTGTCTATACTATCTGGGTCTAATGGTAATAAGACTGATTTTTCCCAATTTATGGACAATCCCGAGACTTTCCCAAACCTTGAGAAAATGCCCATTACTTGGTTCAGAGATTCCTCAGTGTCTCCCATGAATATGAGGACGTCGTCCGCATACAGTGCAATCCGCTCTTCGCCGTTCTCTCTCTGGAACCCCACTATTTTCCTATCCTGCCTCACTGTTGTAGCTAATGGTTCCATAGCAAGGGCAAAAATCATGGGGGACAACGGGCACCCCTGCCTTGATCCTCTCTCTAATTTAAACCCAGTCGAGTAGTCGTTATTAACTTTTACTTTAGCGTTTGGTTCAGTACTTTGGCCCAATTTATAAATGAGGATCCAAAACCATATTCCTTTAGTACTCTCCAGACATATTCCCATTCTACGCTGTCGAATGCTTTTACCACATCCAACAGAAGCATTGCTCTCGAGCCTCTGTTTTCCGTGGGAATCTGCATGTTTAGGAAGACTCTTCTTATGTTCATACTAGTTGTATGGTGGGGTATGAATCCCGTCTGGTCTGGGTGGACTATTTTATGAATCACTTTCTTTACTCTAGAAGCTAAAATTTTTGCTAAGATCTTGACATCTGCACAGAGCAGTGATATAGGTCTATATGACCCAGGGTCCAGGGGGTCTTTCCCCTCTTTGTGCAGTACTATTATTGTAGCTTCTGTCATTGAAGTAGGTAGTCTCCCTTGCTCTTTTGCCCAACTGAAGACATCCAGCAGTTCCTGAAACAGTACCTCCCCGTACTGTTTATAAATCTCCACTGGGAGGCCATCGGGACCTGGTGATTTACAATTAGCCATTTCTGATACTGCTGTTTTAATCTCTTCTATAGTGATTGGTCTTTCTAATTCCTCAGCCTCCGCCTCCCCCAATGTTGGTATTTCTATGTTTTGAAAAAATTTGTCCATTTCCCCCTCATCCCTGGTCCCACTGGATTTGTATAACCTCTTGTAGTATTCTTTAAACGTCTCAGTTATCTTTTCCAATTGAGATGTTGTCTCACCTGTCAAGGTCTTAATGACCGGGACCACGGATGGGGGGGAGCCCGACCTAACTATACGAGCTAGTAACTTCCCTACTTTTTCCCCTTCCCCATACATAACTTGGTTCTGGAATGCCCTTTTATTTTCTACTTTCCTAGTTATTATATCTTTGTACCTTTGTTGTTTATTTTCCCACGCTCTCTGTTTTCCCGGGGAGGGTTCATTTATGTACTCCTTTTCGGCTGCAATTAATTCCCTCTTAAACCGCTCCTCCCAGTCTCGGGAGGTTTTTTTGATTTTGGACACCTTCTGTATGATTGAACCCCTTAAATATGCCTTCAGTGCGTCCCACATCACCCCTCTCGATGTAGTGCCCAAATTAAGCTTTATAAATTCTTTCAGTTCTGCTATCACCCCCTCCTGATTCTCTATTATTTCCAACCATACTGGATTCAACTTCCATGTTCTATTCGTTTTCTTATGACCTGGATTTATCGTAATTGTAAGTGGGGAGTGGTCCGATACCCCTCTAGGGTGGTAGATTATATTATTTATTACTTGTGATGCTAGGTCATTACCTAGAGCTAAGTCTATCCTTGACAGCGAAGCACTGGAGCTCGAATAGCATGAAAACTGCTGAACCTTCGGGTTCCTTATTCTCCACATGTCAAGCAGCCCTGCTTCTTGTAAGAATTGTTTCAACCGGTTTTCCTGTTTTTTCTGACGCTGTTTCCCCCCTGGGAGTCTGTCTATTTTATTATCTAAAACCATATTAAAGTCCCCGACCACTATAACTGGTATTTCTGCCTTATCAATTATGAATTCCAACAGGATGCACAATATATCCAATTTAAACGGTGGCGGAATATATAAGTTGACCAGTATACATTCTAGATTCTCTATTACACAATGCAAAAACACGTACCGTCCCTCATCGTCTATCTTGCACTGCCTGCAAGTGAACGCTACCCCACTACCAACCAGAATTGAAACTCCTCTAGAGTAGGAGGTATATGTAGAGTGAAACTGATGTTGATATCTCTTTTTCCATAAGTTATTTTTAGAATCTTTTGTCAGGTGTGTCTCTTGCAGACAGGCAATTTCGACTTTGAGTGTATTTAAACCATTATTTACCGCTGCTCGTTTAGCAGGGGAACCCAATCCTCTAACATTCCATGAGCTAATATTCAGGACCATAGTTTATTACTTGTATTTATGAACGAGAGATCTTAGTAAGAGGGAAAAACAGTGATAGAGGGCGGGCAAACTACCGCCGACAGATAGGCGAGAGAGATATAATACTGAAAAATAAAGGAGCAGAAAAAAGGAAACCTACCTCCCCACCACTAGGTCCTCTCACTAACGCCCTACGTTCCCAATTACCTAGAATACTTATCTCTGCTGAGAAGAGGGGTTTTTCCCCATTCCACCATCTTTTTATTTTAGTGACTACAAATTTAAAAGACTCATATATACTAGACGTGAAATACATATTTACCATGACTATCTATAATTTACAAGTGTATTCAGTGTGACTTTGAGGAGAAGATATTCTTCTTTTTCTTTTTAAAGTGCAAACGTGCCCTTTTTGTGTTTTCCTATTATGATCCTTACCCTCCTCTACCCTCCTCCCCCCTCCCTCCCCTCCCCCCCACCTCTCTAGGTCCCCCTTGTAGGCTTTTTTAATGACCGTCACCCATTCCTCTACCTCTACCCTTCCTCCCCTCCATCCTCCCTCCCTCCCCCCACTCCCTCTTCCCTCCCTCCATCTCACACCCGTACAAAAACCTATCCTGTTTATTTGCACCCCAGTGAGACCCCCCACCCCACGCTCATAAATTATATCCTATTATATTCTTCCTTCCTCATTTAGATTTACATTTACATTGCAGTTTGCAACCCCTGTTTTGTTTCAGCAAGAGTTGGTCTTTCTTTTCTTCCAACCATGCTCGCGCTTTCTCTGGGGATTCAAATATCTGACTACCCCCAAACGCATTTACCCGAAGCCTAGCGGGGTAAAGGAGAGCATACGTAATGTCATACACTTGGAGGCTACGTTTGATGCCCAGAAATTCCATCCTGTGCTTCTGTAGTTCAGGTGAGAAATCGGGGTACATTAAGATCTTGGCTCCGTTATAGTATAGATTCCCCTTTTCCCGAGCCCTTCGAAGGAGAGTCACCTTGTCCTTGTGGTTTAAGAACTTCAAAAGGAGAGCTCTTGGGGGGCTACCCTGGGCGGGGGGTCTAAATGGAACCCTGTGTGCCCTCTCAATGGAGAACTGCTGTGTGAATGTTTCTACCCCAAACGTCTCAATTAGCCATTTTTCCAAAAAACCTGCCGGGTCTAGCCCCTCGCTCTTCTCTGGGAGCCCAACTATCCTCACATTGTCTCTCCTGAGTCTATTTTCCATTTCGTCAAATTTTTCCAGAAGCCTTTTTATCTGATCTTTCTGTGCTTTTAACTCTTGTTTCAATAGTTTTAGGTCGTCTTCTAGCAGGCTTATTCTCCCTTCAGTTTCTGTCACCCTTTCTGCCATTTTCTTAAGGTCTTGACTGACGTGGACTAGTTCTTCTCTCATAACTTTCATCTGGTCTTCCATATTGCTCAGGGATTGTTTGCAGGAGTTAACTGCAGCAAGTATCTCTTTAAGAGATGGTTCACCCTCTGATGCTTGTGTCTGGGTACTGTTTATTTCCGTTATTTTCCCCACCATACTCGCCCCTTTGTTTGAGGGGTTCTTAGATGTAGTGTTATTTGGGAGCGCATTCATCTGGCCCAGGCTCTTCCTGTCTACCGTGTCTGCTGCCCTCCTTTCGTTGGTGTGTGGTCTGTTATATTAACCAACCTCTCCAGTTTTGCGGTTGCCGCAACCGCGGCTGCGGTTGCCCCTGCTACCGTTGAGACTCCGCCTTTTTCCTTATCTTTTTCTTTAGCTGATCGCAAGGACTGAGACCCCATCGGTTCCACAATTGCGTGCTCATCACCCTTCCTTCTTGTAGTCATAGTTAACTGCTCCGGCCTCTACCGAATGATTTATTGTGCTAGTACAACCCCCCCGCAAAGGGGCTAGGGGCCAGGCAACGAGTAACCCCAGGCTTCAATTGGTATGAAAAGTGGCCAGTATACCAGAAGACACTTAGGATGATTCTACTTGTTGCTAAGTAGAGTCCTAATAGTTAAACTGATGTTAGTCTTCACGGTGTAATATGCCTGTATATTGTGGTGTATCTCTATGTTGCCATATAACGCCAGTAAGTCCTGCTGCGTCTCCTATGTGAACTTGCATATATGAGGTTCTTCCGGCAATGGAAAATGTATAAAGTTTAAAGAGCTTGGGGAGCTTTAGTCAGCTTTAGTCAGAGTATCTTCACCGGGAGCAGCTAAGACAGTTCAGTAAGGCATATGGTAAGGCAAGGCAAAGTGTGTAAATAAGCCTGTACACTCACCCCAAAGTCCTCTGTATGCCGCTGTGTACCGCTAGACCGTTGCTACAGGGGGGGGGGGGTACAGCATCTCTGCACTCCGGATCCCTTTTCCCACACTGGATCTCCACTGTCTTCGGCGCTGGCGTCTAGGACCCACGAGGCGGCTCTGCTTCAGCGTGTTCCCGCACGTTCCCGCGAGAATTCGCCACGTCACTGCTCGGCTCTGCCTGTCCCTGCTCTGCTTCGGAACTTCGGAATCGTTCGGAAGCTACCGATGCGTAAGGAGGGGTGCAGCGCGACTTCGGCTCCTGTAGGTAGAAGCCGGCGAGGAGGGCAGATAGACACAGGGGCTGCAGGATTCAGGATTCCGGCCTTGGCACGGCGTATATCCCTCTTTCACACATGGGAAGGTGTTCTCTTCATTCTATGGTGGGAGCGGGGCGGACGCACACACGCACTCCTCACCTCACCATCTCACACCAACATCCACTTCCGGTCCCGCCTCCCCACTATGATTTCTGACCGTTATTATTTTTTAATAATAATGTTATATTACACTATTGGCAGCTACTCTTCTGTATGTTTTTTTTTTTTTTTATATTTCAGAGTTTGCTGTGGAATACTGAAGTAGTGGATGTTATTTAAGGGAAATACATCTTACCCCAGAGAGTGGAAAAAGTGCATAATAATGTTTTTTGATTATGGTCATTTGATTTTGGTGAGTTAACCTGAATGAGAGTGTTTACTGTGGCAGTGGGTGGCTGTGAGTCAGTTTTGCCCTGAAGTTGAAAGCACATTCTGGTGGATCACACAGAAGGATATTGGAATTAAATATCACTACACTCATCACTTATATTTGAAGTTTAATGTGGCTGTGGAGAAAGGTACATGCACAATTATTCACTTATAATAATTGTTCTGATAATCTATTTATATTAGCATATTTTAGGTTTCATTAATATCACAGTTTATTAATATTATTGTTGAAAAATGTCTGAATATTTATTTACTAGATCTTTTTGGTTTTACATTAGCTTTTCACAATATTTGCTTTTTTTAAGTAGCAGCACATTCATTTTAAACATTAAACTAAGAAGCATCCCAGTAGCAACTTTAGGAAAGGATTTTTGCATCATAGTCACCCCTATCCTTAATAAAGTCCTGGCCAATTCCCCAATGAAAGAACTGAAACTGGACAGGTTGCATGGGATTGGTCACCGCAGACAAACGCCTCGTATCGTCCACAGGACGTACTCTGTAGAGTTAATTTTTTTACTATAAAGGAGGAAATTATGAGAAGAGCCTGGCGCCCTGGATATGTCTCCTCCCCCAGTCAGTCCTATCCCCATAAAGTTAGAAACACTAACTAGGGAACACACGTAACCCCTTGATTGCCCCCTGGTGTTAACCCCTTCCCTACCAGTAACATTTACACAGTAATCAGTGCATTTTCAATGGTCCCAATGGTCAATGGTCCCAAAAATGTGTCAGAAGTGTCCGATCTGTCCGCTGCAATTTGGAAGTACCGCTAAAAATCGCAGATCACCGCTATTACTAGCAAAAAAAAATAAAAAAATAAAAATGCCATAAATCTTTCCCATAGTTTGGTTTGCGCTAAAGTTATAGCATCTACAATCAATATGCACTTATTGCGATTTTTTTTTTTTAATTTTTTACCAGAAATGTGTAGAAGAATATATATTGACCTAAACTGATGAAGAAATTTGTTTTTATAAAAACATTTTTGGAGATATTTATTATAGCAAAAAGTAAAAAATTATTTTTTTTTTTTTTTAAATTGTTGCTCTTTTTTGTTTATAGCTCAAAAAATAAAAACACAGAGGTGATCAAATACCACCAAAAGAAAGCTCTTCTTGTGGGGAAAAAAGGACATCAAATTTGTTTGGGTACAACATTGCATGACCTCGCAGTGCCAAATTGTAAAAAGTGCTCTGGTCAGGAAGGGGGGAAAATCTCCTGGGGCTGAAGTGGTTAAAAATGTAAAATTAATTTAAATAATATGCCTGGGGAGTGCTCCTAACCTGCCTGTGAAGTGGCACCTCTGTTTGAGGTATACAATCTACAACAGCAAAAAATGGCTGAAGATTCACTATTATCTATACCAGACCTTTATCCTAGTCGAGGGTCTCGTATAGATGTTAATTGGAAAACCCACATAAAAAAGTGGTGTGGGGTTCCCTGGTTACCCCCTAAAAATTACCTATGAAATCCTTATTCTTGAAGAGGGTCTGGTATTGTGTCAAGGGAAACCTATTCAAAAAAATGGTGTGGGGTCCCCCCAAATTTGAGCATGCATCCTGGCAAGCCAGGAAAGGGGGTGATTAGTGTGCACTCCCCCCTCCTGAACCATACCAGGCTACTTGCCCCGAACATGGTTAGGGGCCAATGTTGATTTATACAAGGGACCCTCCCCTACAATCCTGACCAGAATCTGGCCACCCCTCCTATGTGAATGAGTAAGAGCTACATTGTACCCTTATGTATTCCCAAAAAAATGTAAATAGTAAAGAAAGACACACTTTTTGATAAATCCTTTATTAAAAAAAAAAAAAAGAAAAAAATGCCCTACAATGAAAATCCACCATCAATTACTTCATCCAGCATCCTCTTCAATCATGATGAACAATGCTTGCCAACTTGCAAAGAGAAAAACTTCACTGTCCAGTGGACAAGCCCAAGAGTGAGCTATGGGATCAAATATGTAGGTGGGGTTTTTCTTTCAGTGAGCCAATGGGTGTCGTTCATCATGATTAATACAAATCTGAGACTTTTTGATTGAATTTGGGGGGTGATTCCATGCATTTTTGTGTATCTTTAAAATCATCTGGCAACCACCATCCTCCTAACTAGGGATGAGCCCGATGTTCTAATCGAACATAAGTTTGACTCAAACGTCAAGTGTTCGCCATTCGGCAAACACTGAACATTATGGGGCGTCCTCGCAGTGCACTATGGGGGGTTCTGCGGCACTCAAATTTGCAGCGGAACCCCCCGATAGTGCACTGCGAGATCGGCGTCCTATGATTGGCCAAAGCATGCACCTGACCTGCATGCTTTGGCCAATCACAGCACGCTCTGCTGAGAGAGCCATAATTGGCCAAAGGCAGGGTGCCTTTGGCCAATCATGGCTCAGGGGGCTAAGTCCATGCCCCGCACAATGTAAGGCTGTTTACATAGTGGCCGTACATAGTATAATGAATGAGAGCAGCAAAATTACATTTCTAAAAAAAAAAAACGTCACTTAAAACTGCTCGCAGCTGTAATGTATTGCCAGATCCGGAAATATAGATAAAATTCATTGAAAAAAATGGCATGAGTTTCCCCTAGTCCATTACTAGACCCTTCAGGTCTGGTATGGATATTAAGGGGAACCTCATGCCAAAATAAAAAAATGGTGTGGGGGTCCCCCCTAAAATCCATACCAGGCCCTTCAGGTCAGGTATGGGTCTTAAGGGGAACCCCGCATCTAAATAAAAAAAATGGCGTGGGGGTCCCCTCAAAATCCATACCAGACCCTTATCTGAGCATGCAACCTGGCAGACTGCAGGAAAAGGGGGGCGGGTGATAGAGTGCCCCCTTCTGAACCATACCAGGCCACATGCCCTCAACATCGGGAGGGTGCTTTGGGGTCCCCCCAAAACACCTTGTCCCCATATTGATGGGGACAAGGGCCTCATCCCCACAACCCTTGCCCAGTGAATGTGGGGGTCTGCGTGCGGGGAGCTTATCGGAATCTGGAAGTTCTCAGATCCAGCCCCTCTATTGTGAATGGGTATCGGGTACATTGTACCCCTATTCATTCACCAAAAAAAGTGTCAAAAAAGTTAAAAAGCAGACACACACATGATTAAAGGGACCGAGCACCACACACCCACACGCTGATATACACTCTCTGGACTAACACAAATCTTGGTAATAATTGACCACTCCTCATCTCGTTGGACGTTGCTGCTAGCGCGGATCAAATATACTGGTAGCCCTTTGGACATCTTCCCCTTTTAAACAGTGGTGAGATAATAACCTTTCAAATATTAATCAACTTTTTCTTCCCAAAATTGTAGGAATTGCATATTACCATTTATATTTTAATCAAGCACAGTGTGCAGGGTAGTTTAGTATTTAAAATTTTCCCACATCATTTGTCTATGCCGTGTGTTGAAGCCGTGTCTGGGTGAAATTAAGTGTTATGCCCAGTACACACGATCGGAATTTCCGACGGGAAATGTTCGATGTGAGCTTGCTGTCGGAAAGTCCGACCGTGTGTATGCTCCATTGAACATTTGCTGTCGGAATTTCCACGCACAAATGTTTGAGAGCAGGTTCTCAAAGTCAGATCTTGTGTACACAAGTCCGACGCACAAAAGTCCACTCATGCTCAGAATCAAATACGAGACGGAAGCGTTCGGTCTTGTAAAACTAGCGTTCGTAATGAAGATAGCACATTCGTCACGCAGCAAATTTTTTAATCTTTCAATGCAGCGCATTCTCTTCTTCTTTATAATGCTAGAATACTGAAGTTGCTTTGCTGCTGATATTCACACAGAGTTCTGACAAACTAATTTTTTATTATTTCTCGCGATCTCATGAATAATCTTTGTTTTTGTTGGTTTTTTTCAAGATCTCCAGAATAATCTTTTCTTAAAATTTTTATAGTGATCTTTTTTTTTAAACTTCTCCAGATCTTCAGAATAAAAGATTTTTTTTTCTAGTGATCTCCATAATATTTTTTGTCATATTGTGTGTCAAGTTACCACAACACCATTATTATCTTGTATTTTTTTACCTCAGAGGTTGGTTGATGTTGGTGTCACTTGTTAATTTGACATTGTATTTTTGAAATGCACCTGCCTACTCACAAACAAACTGTCCTGTTTGAAGTAAAACACTTAGCCAAGTATTTGTCAAAACAAAAATGTAAAATTTATTAGGGCTCCTAAATAAAAATAAAGAGGAAGGCAACGCTGGAGAAACAGTTAGAATTGTTGAAGACTTTGTACCCCAGGGCAGACATCAATTATTTGACTGTCAAAATTGGTAAACCGAGGAGTCCATTTAATAGGGAGCACAATACGGTCCAGGACTCCGAGAGATCAGGAGCAGCAGCAGATGACGTTGCAAATTGAATGTTAACAGATAGAAAAGACCATCATTCTGACCCCAGCATTTTTCATTCTTGTCAAAATCATTTTTTGGCTACTATTGTCTATTGATATGTAAACTCCTTTGTTTAATCAGAAATTAGTGATCAATAATAGCATCTAGTTAGCATCATTCAATTTTTGACAAGAAGTAATTTGAACAATGCTATGCCTGGCTGAAGCTTGGCTCCTCCACATCTTCTTCCTGGGTGGAAGGCCCATATTGGACTTCTGAAGCCTCATCTGATGTGGAAGGAAGTGTTGATAGTGATGACATGGGTTCACTATGGTCTGACAAAAACCGCAGTCTGCTGTAGTACCAGAGCTTGGGTACATAAACGTCATCTGCTGCTGCTCCTGATCTCATGGAATCCTGGACCTTCTTGCGCTCCCTATTATATGTGCTCCTTAGGCCACCAATTTTGGCCTTCATATAAGGGATATCTGCCTTGGAATCAGTGGCTTCACTAATTCCAACAATTGCTCCAGTGCTGCCTTCCTCTTTAGCTTGTTTGAGTATTTTCAGTTAGGGATGAGCTTCGTGTTCGAGTCGAACCCATGTTCGACTCGAACATCGGCTGTTCGGTCGTTCGGCGAATTGCGAACGATATGGGCCGTTCGCGCCAAATTCGTGTGGCGCGTCACGGCCCATAATTCACTGCGGCATCGCAGTGCATTGCTTGCTGATGATTGGCCAAGCATGCACTATGACCCGCATGCTTGGCCAATCACAGCGCTGCCTGAACAGAGAGCCGTAATTGGCCAAAGCCAAGGAGGCTTTGGCCAATTATGGCTCAGGGGATTTAGTACACGCCCCACACTATATAAGGCCGCCTGCACGGCGGCCCTGTGCAGTGTGTTCCGGTGTACTTAGAGAGAGAGAGAGACAGTGTCATTTTATTTGAGTTAGCTAGATTAGACAGGACAGTCAGTCAGTTAGCTGCACTTAAAGTGTATTGTGTATATATATGCATCCCAGGTGTTGCATATATATATATATATATATACACTGTATTCAGTTTAACTAGATCCGTTCCTGTTATCTTCTAGACTATTTATATTTAGTGCAGTGCGTCCTGCTCACAGTGTTCAGCTAGATCCGTTCCTGTTATCTTCCTACTGACAGGCAGGCTTGTCTTGTTACAGTATATAAAGCTACCTGAAGAAAATTACTGGTGTTCTTTTGATCCTATTAGTACCACGGTCAGGCAGCTAGACTATTTACATTTAGTACAGTGCGTCCTGCTCACAGTGTTCAGCTAGATCCGTTCCTGTTATCTTCCTACTGACAGGCAGGCTTGTCTTGTTACAGTATATAAAGCTACCTGAAGAAAATTACTGGTGTTCTTTTGATCCTATTAGTACCACGGTCAGGCAGCTAGACTATTTACATTTAGTGCAGTGCGTCCTGCTCACAGTGTTCAGCTAGATCCGTTCCTGTTATCTTCCTACTGACAGACAGGCTTGTCTTGTTACAGTATATAAAGCTACCTCAAGAAAATTACTGGTGTTCTTTTGATCCTATTAGTACCACGGTCAGGCAGCTAGACTTTTTACATTTAGTGCAGTGCGTCCTGCTCACAGTGTTCAGCTAGATCCGTTCCTGTTATCTTCCTACTGACAGACAGGCTTGTCTTGTTACAGTATATAAAGCTACCTGAAGAAAATTACTGGTGTTCTTTTGATCCTATTAGTACCACGGTCAGGCAGCTAGACTATTTACATTTAGTGCAGTGCGTCCTGCTCACAGTGTTCAGCTAGATCCGTTCCTGTTATCTTTCTACTGACAGGCAGGCTTGTCTTGTTACAGTATTTACAGCTACCTAAAGAAAATTACTGGTGTTCTTTTGATCCTATTAGTACCACGGTCAGGCAGCTAGACTATTTACATTTAGTGCAGTGCGTCCTGCTCACAGTGTTCAGCTAGATCCGTTCCTGTTATCTTCCTACTGACAGGTAGGCTTGTCTTGTTACAGTATATAAAGCTACCTGAAGAAAATTACTGGTGTTCTTTTGATCCTATTAGTACCACGGTCAGGCAGCTAGACTATTTACATTTAGTGCAGTGCGTCCTGCTCACAGTGTTCAGCTAGATCCGTTCCTGTTATCTTCCTACTGACAGGCAGGCTTGTCTTATTACAGTATATAAAGCTACCTGAAGAAAATTACTGGTGTTCTTTTGATCCTATTAGTACCACGGTCAGGCAGCTAGACTATTTACATTTAGTGCAGTGCGTCCTGCTCACAGTGTTCAGCTAGATCCGTTCCTGTTATCTTCCTACTGACAGGCAGGCTTGTCTTGTTACAGTATTTAAAGCTACCTAAAGAAAATTACTGGTGTTCTTTTGATCCTATTAGTACCACGGTCAGGCAGCTAGACTATTTACATTTAGTACAGTGCGTCCTGCTCACAGTGTTCAGCTAGATCCGTTCCTGTTATCTTCCTACTGACAGGCAGGCTTGTCTTGTTACAGTATATAAAGCTACCTGAAGAAAATTACTGGTGTTCTTTTGATCCTATTAGTACCACGGTCAGGCAGCTAGACTATTTACAGTTAGTGCAGTGCGTCCTGCTCACAGTGTTCAGCTAAACCTACAAGTTAGTGGGGTGCGTCCACCTCACAGTGTTCAGCTAAAGCTACCTGTAGAAGGTTGGTGGTGTTCTCATACTACAGGCAGGCAGTTGATTTTGCTAGCTGCAGTATATATATATATATATATATATATATATATATATATATATATATATCCCAGCTTAGTGCAGCTACAGGCCATTAGTATGTCTGGAAGGCCAAGAAGGAGAGGCAGACAGTCACAAGCCAATAAGAGAGGGCAAGCAGGCTCTGTGTCTAGTGCTGGTCATGGAGACGGTGCATCCTCATCAGCACGTGGCCATGGGACACGCTTGGCCTTTTTTTCGGCAGCTGGCCGTGTTGAGCCGCAACATGCGGAGACTTGGTCGAGTGGATGACCAAGCCGTCCTCATCCTCCTCATCCTCTCTCACCCATGCCCAGGGTGCTTTGTCTGGCAAAGCAGCGGCCTCTTCCCTCGGCTCAATGTCATCAGTGACTCCTTCCCTAGCTCCACCATGTCCTCCTGAGGAGTCCCTCGAACTGTTTGACCACAGTGTTGGGTACATGCTCCAGGAGGATGCCCAGCGTTTGGAAGGCTCTGATGATGATACTGAGCTCGATGAAGGCAGTAACATGAGCACGGAAAGAGGGGGTGCCCAAGAAGGACAGCAATCTGGCAGTCATGCTCCCCCTGCTGCAGCATACTGCCAGGTTTGCTCCAGTGATGAGGAGGGAGGGGATGATGAGGTCACTGACTCAACGTGGGTGCTTGATAGGAGAGAGGAGGAGGAGGAGGAGGAGGAGGCGGCACATCACCAACGAGGCAGGATGCCCTCCAGGGGCCAGCCTAAGGGCAGCACATTGAATGCATCACATGTGCAGGGCGCTGCAGTCTCTGCGCGTTATTCAAAAAGTTCTTTGGTGTGGGCCTTTTTTGAGACGAGTGCATCACATCGCACCGCTGCTATTTGCAACATATGTCTCAAGCGTATCTCACATGGCCAAAACATCTCCCGCTTGGGTACCACATGCTTGACCAGACATATGTTGACCTGCCATGCAGTTCGTTGGCAAGCGCATCTAAAAGACCCACACCAAAGAACAAAGAGGACCTCTCCTTGCTCCTCATCAGCTGAGATTTCCAACCCCACTAGACCTTCAGTCCTCTCTGAGACCTGCACTGAGAGGAATGAAGGTGTAGAATTAGGTGTGTCACAGCCAAGTACTTGTGGGCAATCTGCTTTTTGTACACCGACCTCAGATTGTACCAGGCAAATTTCCCTGCCCCAGCTGCTGCACCGCCGAAAGAAGTTTGCTCCCAGCCATCCACATGCCCAGCGGTTGAATGCTAGCTTGCCAAAATTGCTAGCACTTCAACTGCTGCCTTTTCAGTTGGTAGACTCTGCCCCCTTCCGTGAGTTTGTGGAATGTGCGGTTCCTCAGTGGCAGGTACCCAAACGCCACTTTTTCTCACGGAAGGCGATTCCGGCTCTCTACCGGCATGTGGAAGGCAATGTCCATGCCTCGCTGGACAGGGCGGTCAGCGGTAAGGTGCATATTACCGCTGACTCATGGTCCAGCAGGCATGGACAGGGACGTTACCTAAGTTTCACGGTGCATTGGGTGACTCTGCTGGCAGCTGGGAAGGATGCAGGACAAGGTGCAGTAGTGTTGGAGGTTGTTCCGCCACTACGCCTCCAAAATGCTAATGATTGTGACACACCTCTCTCCTCCACCCCCTCCTCTTCTTCTTCCTCCATGGCCTCTTCCTCTGAACCAGCGGTGCTCCGTAGTCGTTCAAGGGGCTACGGAAGTACGCGGGCCAAAAGATGCCATGCGGTGCTTGAGCTGCTTGGGGGACAGGAGCCACACTGGGGCAGAGGTTCTGTCAGCTCTGCAGGGGCAGGTTCAGAGGTGGTTGACGCCACGCCAACTTAAGGCAGGAATGGTGGTTTGCGACAATGGCACCAACCTCCTCTCTGCCCTCCGACAGGGACAAATGACCCATGTGCCCTGTTTGGCTCACGTCCTTAACTTGGTGGTGCAGCGGTTCTTGGGCAGGTACCCGGGCTTACAGGATGTCCTGAGGCAGGCCAGGAAAGTCTGTGTGCATTTCCGCCGGTCATATAATGCCAGTGCTCGGCTGACGGACCTCCAAAAGGAGTTTAACCTGCCCAAGAACCGCCTAATCTGTGACATGCCCACCAGGTGGAACTCAACGTTGGCCATGCTGCAGCGGCTGCACACGCAGCAGAGGGCCATCAATGAGTACCTGTGCGACTATGGCACCAGGACAGGGTCAGGGGAGCTTGGTTTTTTTTCCCCACGCCAGTGGGCCATGATCAGGGATGCATGCACTGTCCTGTCACCATTTGAGGAGGCCACGAGGATGGTGAGCAGTGACAGTTCATGCATCAGTGACACTGTCCCCCTTGTCCACCTGTTGGAGCACACGCTGCGTGGAATAATGGACAGGGCACTTGAGGCAGAACAGAGGCAGGAAGAGGAGGACTTCCTTAGCTCTCAAGGCCCCCTTTATCCAGACAGTGTTCCTGCGTGCCTGCCGATCACACAGGAAGAGGAGGAGGAGGAGGAGGAGGAAGATTGTGTCAGCATGGAGGTGGAGCCTGGCACTCAGCATCAGCAGCAGTCTTTAAGGGATCAGTCCCAAGAAACACATGGACTTGTACGTGGCTGGGAGGAGGTGGCTGCGGACCATGTCGTCCTTAGTGACCCAGAGGACTCCGGACCGAATGCCTCAGCAAACCTACGCTGCATGGCCTCCCTGATCCTGCAAAGCCTGCGTAAGGATCCTCGTATTCGTGGTATCAAGGAGAAGGACCAATACTGGCTGGCAACCCTCCTTGATCCACGTTACAAGGGTAAGGTTGCGGACCTTATCTTGCCATCGCAGAGGGAGCAGAGGATGAAACATCTTCGGGAGGCCTTGCAGAAAGGTCTGTGCAACGCGTTCCCAGAGACTGGGGGGTTACAAACTCCTGTTTCTGGACAACGTGTTGCTGAGGCTTCGGTCAGTCAAAGAAGGAGCGGTGGAGAAGGTGGCCGTCTGACCGATGCGTTCAGACAATTTTTTGGTCCGCAGCCCCAAGGTATGATCGGTTCCAGCAACCATCGCCAGCTCCTGTTTTACATGGTGCAGGAATACCTAGGGGCAAGATCAGACTTGGACACCTTTCCCACCGAAAATCCTCTGGGTTACTGGGTCTTGAGGATGGATCACTGGCCAGAGCTTGCACAGTATGCAATTGAGCAACTGGCCTGTCCTGCATCCAGCGTTCTTTCGGAACGCACATTCAGTGCTGCTGGAGGCGTGGTAACCGATCACAGGGTGCGTCTGTCCACCGACTCGGTCAATCGACTGACCTTCATAAAAATGAATCAGTCTTGGATCACCACCAGCTACCAAGCACCTGATGCTGATGTAACCGAATAATTTTTTTTGAAATCTCAGATCCCTTCAAAGACTGCCTATGCTGATTCTGAGTGACTATCCCTGAGTAATTATCCTCTTCCTCCTCAATCATCACGCTGATAGCTTGTAAGAACATTTTTGGTTCTGGGCGCCACCACCAGTGCCTAAGGCACAATTTTTTAGCCCCTGTTTAACAGGGGCGTGTAATTACATATTTTGATGTAATACTTTGCAGCAGGGCTCGTTCCTGCATTCCAACTAGAGTGTCTGTGAGGGGTTGCAGTGTTGTGGCACCAGTGCCCAAGGCCCAATTTTTCTGCTCCTGTCTAACAGGGGCATGTAATTACAATTTTTGATGCAATACTTTGCAGCAGGGCTCGTTCCTGCATTCCAACTAGAGTGTCTGTGAGGGGTTGCAGTGTTGTGGCACCAGCACCAGTGCCCAAGGCCCAATTTTTCTGCTCTTGTCTAACAGGGGCGTGTAATTACAATTTTTGATGCAATACTTTGCAGCAGGGCTCGTTCCTGCGTTCCAACTAGAGTGTCTGTAAGGGGTTGCAGTGTTGTGGCACCAGCACCAGTGCCTAAGGTCCAATTTTTCAGCCCTTGTTTAACAGGGGCATGTAATTACAATTTTTGATGCAATACTTTGCAGCAGGGCTCGTTCCTGCGTTCCAACTAGAGTGTCTGTAAGGGGTTGCAGTGTTGTGGCACCAGCACCAGTGCCTAAGGCCTAATTTTTCAGCTCCTGTTCAACAGGGGCATGTAATTACAATTCTTGATCTAATATTTCACAGCAGGGCCCTGTGAGGGCTTACAGTGTTGTGGCCACAGCAACACCTAAGGCCCAAATTTCTGCTGAGTATATAGGGCAGGACCCTACTTTCAAACATCTAACTTACAAACGACTCCTACTTGCAAATGGAAGGAGACAACAGGAAGTGAGATGAAATCTACCCCTAGGAAGGGAAATTCTCTCCTGTAAGAGTTAATATCGGAAAAAAAATTCTCCTTTCCACTGATGCTTTCCAATCCTTGTTCCACAAAAAAACCCAAATTTTCAAAAAACATTTTTCATTGGGACAAAAAGTGAGGTGAAATCTTCTGAAGAGGAGGAAAGACAGCAAAACAAATGTCACAGGGGTGATAACCCTTCCCTATGTTTTCCAAAAAGCTTAAAAAAGATTTTTTGGCTGGAGCTAAACACGTTAAAAATGTACCCGTTCAAAATTACAAACAGATTCTACTTAACAACAAACCTACAGTCCCTGTCTTGTTTCCACCGCCTGTATACTGCTGTTCAGAGTATATAGGGCCTGGTGGCCCCACACCTTTCCTTATTTTAATTTTGGTGCGGGGTTCCCCTTAATATCCATACAAGACCCAAAGGGCCTGGTAATGGACTGGGCGGTACCCATGCCGTTTGTCTCACTGATTTTCATCCATATTGCCATGACCCGACATTACAATAAACCCGCAAGCAGTTTTAAATGAGATTTTTTCCTTTAAAAATGACATTTGGTGCAGGGACTGTTCTAAACACGGGAAACACGCGTCACTTTACACGCATACTATAGACACCCCCCAGGTACGATATTTAAAGGAATATTTCACTTTTTTTTTTTTTTTACTTTAAGCATCATTAAAATCACTGCTCCCGAAAAAACGGCCGTTTTTAAAAGTTTTTTTTGCATTGATACATGTCCCCTGGGATAGGACCCGGGTCCCCAAACCCTTTTTAGGACAATACCATGCAAATTAGCCTTTAAAATGAGCACTTTTGATTTCAAACGTTCGAGTCCCATAGACGTCAATGGGGTTCTAACGTTCGTGCGAACTTTCGGTCCGTTCGCAGGTTCTAGTGCGAACCGAACCGGGGGGTGTTCGGCTCATCCCTATTCTCAGTGTTTGACTTGCCAGAGACATGGCAGCTCCCTGTACTTGTCTATAAAGTTTGGCAGGAAGTGTGTGTCTGTAAATTTATCTATTTTATCTGCAAGACACAACACAAGACAAACCCTAATGTCAGGCTAAACTCTCCTAATCTTGTCCCAATATAGGCCTCAATTTAGAAAAGCAGTATAGGCCACTAACCACTGATGCCCCAAGTTCAAATTGTACCTTCGTTTGCACGATCGGCGCTTATGTTACTCTGTCCTCTGCTCACAGATCGTACGTATGACAAACACGTTTTATGCTTTATATACACTGTGCATGCGTGAAACTCTGCCCCTGACCTTCTTGCTAGTGTATTCCTGCCCCTTCTCTTTCGGTGCAGTGGGAGAGCACATGGCAGAGACAGAGCAGGTGCATGCAGAGAACAGCAACGAGGAGGATGACGAAAGCTCAGAGCAAGGCAGTTCCTGATCCAGGACGAGATATAAGGCCTCAAATATGTCCTTTGTAGAGATGGTGGAGATCTTGAAGAGGGCTGACTATGATGGGAAGCATGGACCGTACAGAAACCCAAATGTGAAAAAGGCCAAGATCATGAATAAAGTTGTGAGAAGTCTGCACAGGAATTTTGGGGTATGACGATCCAAGGAGCAATTAAGGAAACGCTGGTCAGACCTGAAATTGAGGGAACATGATCAGTACAGAAGGATCAGGAAACTTCTAAAAATTAAGTTTTTGTCGTGCGTTCCTATTATTATTATTGTTATTATTATTATTATTATTACTTTAGTGCTGCTCCATGTGCTTTTCTTTACTGTTGTACATTTTAAAATAAGTTTGAGGTTCGTGGGTACAGTAATCGTTCGTATTAAACATCGTTCATTCGACCACTAATACAACATTTTTGGCAGATGCAGGTTAACTACATTTGTTCATGCCCATTTGTTTGAAAAGAAGTTTATTACATTGTTGTCTAGATGTGTTTGTAACTAGAATGAAATGCAAACTTGATTCAGTGTAAGGAGAGGACACTCGGCAGCTGTTTACACATCTGGATGCAGGAGCACTATTGAATGACACCAGAACACCCTTTTTATGGTGTCCCATGCAGGTGATCCAGTGGATAATAGGGGTCTCTCCATGTGTGAAACTTGCACAAAACAGGTAAGAATTCCAGCTTTGGAAAGGGAAAAAATCATGTCTTCAGCTTGGAACTCTGCCAAAACAGACAATTGGACCTTACTTCCAAGCAACATTTCATATTACTATTTCTTGCCTCAAATATCTGTGTGCTAAGTATACCTTTTTTTGTATTCACATACTGAAAAAGAATCAGGACATCTGAGGACACCAGGAACCCCACTACTCATGAAGAAGGGGAAATCCCCACACATCATGAAAAAGATGTGGATTCTGAGGTACATGAAGTGGGCAAAATGGTGACCACAACAGGTCAGTGTCAGAGACCACAGCTTCAGGTAATAGGTGTGCAATCGGATTTAGAGAAAGTCAAGGAAAGCATCAATGATGTTGAAAAAAGACTCACCAACATCATTGATGTTTTATCCAAAATCTAACCCAAAAAAATAAACAATGTTGTTGTTATTTAATTTTTTTTATATAAATTTTAAAGTAATTTGAAAGCCAAATTTTGAAGATGCACACAGTGGGGGTTATTTACGAAAGGCAAATACACTTTGCACTACAAGTGCACTTGGAAGTGCAGTCGCTGTAAATCCGATGGGGACATGCAAGGAAAGTAAAAAACAGCATTTTAGCTTGCACATGATTGGATGATAAAATCAGCAAAGCTTCCCCTTATTTCAGATCTACACCTCAGATTTACAGCTACTGCACTTCAAAGTGGATTTGCCTTTCGTAAATAACCCCCAGTGTGTTAACATGTGCTATCTGCCATCATGGGATATCAATGTACACGTTTTGTTGGTGCAACCCCTTCCCCTCATCTACTTTAGTTGCGAGGAAGGGGTTGCACCCACAAAACGTATACATTAATATCCCATGATGGCAGATAGCACATGTTGACACACTGTGTGTCTTTTCCCTAAATCTATCAAAATAGATATAGGGAAAAGACAAACATTTTAGGCATGGGATCATGATGGAAATCCAAATTTTTGAGTCCCAATTTGTGTGCATCTTCAAAATTTGGCTTTTACAGGGGTGACATCACCCCATCTGATAAAGGCAAAATCAACACAGTTTTGACATACTGTCTCCTATTGCCTTCACTTTATAAAAGTTGAACTTTGTAAGTTCCTGAGTTGTGTATGTTGTGGTTTTAAATATGCCCGTTTAGCCGCAAAAAGGCTATATACTGTCACACAATAATGTTATACACCAAAGATGTTGGTTTGTTAAAAAAACTTTGATAATGCTCATGTGAATGTGCTTGTAGTAAAATGTTTTATACTCAACAATGTGTGGCTTCTTATTTCAATGCTCAATACCAGTTTTTGGAGTAAGTTGGTGTAGTTACAGTGACAATCTGGGTTATTTACTAAAGGCAAATTCTCTTTGCGCTCCAAGTGCACTTTCTTCTTTTTGTGAAGTTTCAGTGCACTTGTAGTGCAAAGTGGATTTGCCTTTAGTAAATAACCCCCACAGTGCTCTAAAATTTGCCCCAATCAGGCCATTTTAGGGACTGCAAGCAATTCATTCATGGAGTTGAAAAGGATGATTATTTTTATCATTAATGCATTACATACATTAACAACAAAAGCAAGGTGTGTGTGTAGCAGACCCACAACATAATAGCTGAAGAAGAGATTGTCACCTCATGTATCAAATAAATAACGTTTGCACTATTGAAGAAAATGGCCAAAAAGAAAAGCCCATTGGAGAACCTAGGAGACAGCTAAAAGAAACACAAGCAGTAAATCAAATGAAATATGAGTTCAGTTTTTAGCAAACAATTTATTTAAAACAGGTTACACATTCTCTGGCATATCAATGGCCCCCCTACCCGTGAAGTACTCTAGATATCTTTGCCGTGATTCACGGGCGCTTTGGGGGGACAAGCCAGGACGGCCAGCTTCAAGAGCCGTCACGTCAGAGTTGCATCCAGTAAGCCGGCCTCAGTCGCAACTGAGGCCACATAGTTGGCTGCATTTTTGCATAAATAGTTGTGTAAAATGCAGCATGAAAGAATGATGTGATTTAGTTTATATTCTGCCATATTAATAGCAGTGAGGAATAGGCGGAAAGGCATTTTCCACCACTCTTCTGGGTCTGGCCAGCCGGTAATTAAAAACCCTCTGGTCCGGGGTGAGGGTCCTCATCGGGAATGGGCGCATAAGATGGCCCCCCAGCGCAAATGCTTCAAATGCGACAAAGACGAATGGGAGTCCCGCCACGTTGTCTTCTGGAGGTGGCATGCCAAAGCTGACATTCTGAAGCTGTCTGTAAAACTCCATCTGGCAGATGACTCCACCATCTGACATCTGGCCATTTTTCCCCATGTCCATGTAGAAAAACTCTTAAGTCGCAGACACCACCGCCAACAACACTGTACTACTATACCCCTTATAATTATAATTATAATAGTATGACCCCGAGTTGGGGGTTTGGACGATGTGTACGTGTTTCCCATCTATTGCCCCACCGCAGTTGGGGAAGTCCCACTGCTGGGCAAACTGGGAAGCCACAGTCTGCCGTTCCTGTGGGTTGGAAGGAAACTGTGGAGTCAAACAAGAAAAAAAATAATACTTTTGCATATAACATTGCAAGCAGATTAGACACAAACATTCTTGGCCAACATAAGTAGAACATTTATTGAAATGAGTATTTAAAGACAAAAGTATAAGGTCCACTTATCAGATTCCTCACCCCCTCTCATGGCCCATTGTAAAAAATTTAGGGTGGGGGGAGATGTTTTGGACAGGTAACCCTCTCCACTTCATTGAGAGCTTAATGCATAAATAACTGTTACTTTGGCCAGTCCGTCCTTACTTACACTATTGGCAGCCCATTGGACAGGTAAGAAGTGTCATAATCTAAAAATATGAATACACACTGTACAAATTGAAGCACATTTTTACATTCTGCAATTACCTATCGAGATAGTAGGAGAACAAAACTTTAAACAGTACCATTTGAAAGTATTCAGGCAGGCCCTTGCGCTACATGCTTTGGTGAATTCATCCATAAATATGATCACAAAAGAGGTAGGTATAGTGTGTATGGGTTTGGCAAAGTCAGCAGATAGAGGATTGGTATTGGTTGACTTAGCGGTTGGGGGGAGACTGAGTTCCAAATGAGTTTTGGCCCCTCCAAAATAGTCTCTTGCACTCTGCCTGAATTTTAGGACAACAATAATATTTGTACACATTTTAGGGGGTGTTTAGGGTAAGCACTACAATGAAGCTGACAAAATACATTGTTAAGTGACTAGGCTAGGTGTGTGGGCCCAGGATAGCATGCTGGGAGGTTAGTGTAGACAAATATGCATGAAGGACAAAAAGGAGCATTAAAAGCTTCCAGCATGCATGAGGACAAAGAGGACATTCACAGCATATTACAATCATGGTAATTATGGAATGATGAAAGAAATACAATACCATTAGCAAACATTAAATACATAGAACGTGATGTTAAAGGATAAAACTTACCATAATATAGTCCTTCTGCAGGACCTGTATGATGGCTGAACAGGTCTCTGGAATAATGATTCCCAGAGCCTGGAGGGAGATCCCAGTCGTGAACTTAATATCCTGGAGACTTCTCCCCGTCGCCAAGTACCTCAAGGTGGCGACAAGCCTCTGCTTGGGAGTGATGGCTTGCCGCATGCAGGTGTCCTGCTTGGTAATATAAGGGGACAGCAAAGCCAACAGATGGTGAAAAACGGGGTCCATCATCCAGAGATAATTCCTGAAATCATCAGGATTATTCTCCTGGATCTCCCGCAGCAAAGGCATGTGCGAGAATTGGTCACGCTGGAGCAACCAATTCTTCGTCTATGAACTCCTTCTCGCCCTGTTCATGGACTCAACTTGGGTCAAAGCAAGAACTCCAACACCAAGCCCAAGCACAGCACGAACTCTACAACGAGAACATACCCGCAACATGGCTAGAAAATGGTTGGCTGGTCAGAACGAACTGACAGAACGCGCTGAAAATCAGAAAGGACCTGAGAAGAATGATCTGAAAATCAGAAACGAGCAGACAAGAACGCACTGAAAAACAGAAGCAAACTATTAAATAGAACATACTGAAAGACAGGAACTAACTGACAACACGCACTGAAGAACAGATACGAACCCACAAGCACAAACTGACAAGCAGAAACAAACTGAAAAGCACAAGGCTGAAAAGCACGTATCGTCTTTCACCAAAATTCTACTAACACAAGATAAACACGAGATTAGCAGAAGGAACCCAAAGGGTGGCGCACTTGCAATTGAACTTCCTTTTTATAGTCTCGTCGTGCGTGTTGTACGTCACCGCATTCTTGACATTCGGAATTTTGGCCAACATTTGTGTGACCGTGTGTATGCAAGACAAGTTTGCGCCAACATCCCTCGGAAAAAAATCTACGGTTTTGTTGTCGGAAATTCCGATCGTGTGTATGGGGCTTAAGCCTGTATTGCAAGAAATCTGGTTATTGTGGTCCCAGGGAAATTGCCTATTGTCCAATCCAATTTGCTAGCCCCTGTTAAGTTGGGACTTCTTTCAAATTTTGAATACCTATCAGTTGACTCCCCAAGATATATTTTTCGCCCTTCTTCTGGCCGCAGAGAAATTGTCTTACGAACGACAGGAAATATTATTTTTTTTATTTAAGGCATGTTTAACCACACCCTTTTAATATAGTCGGTTGGGGCTGCCCAAGGGTTATTTTTCAAGTATTAAAAAAAATGTTTTATTATTGTGTTGATGTCTTTGATTGTGTGCATGAAATATTAATCATCAGAAATTCTGGTTTTGTATGAAGTTGTATAATTATACTTGTATGTTAATACATTTTATTTACTTATTAATTTAAATGGGAGATATTTATACTTTGGTAAGAATTTCCCATAGATAGAACTCAGGAAATTATTGTGGTATAATACTGATTGTCCGAACAAAATTCATATTTTATTTATAAATTGCCATAACTGGCTGGAGGCACTGTAAATCCACTGTACTTATATTCAGACACTACCCTTTTATTTATAATTTACCATTCGCCAACACTAAATTTTATTTAATTAAAATTCCCCATATTTATTATCATTAAAATTCTATACCACGCTCACAACAAAATTCCCTTTTCCAAATTCCAAATTCCATGTTCCGAATTCCATGTTCCGAATTCCAAATTCCATATTCCAAATTCTCACTCACAACATAAAATTGGAGGCACTGCTGCGATATCTTATAAGAGGGAATCTTACCACATTACAAAACATACTGGTGATTGTATTTTCATATACAATGTTAAGGATATCTGTTGCATAGTAACATGGCAGAAAGTGATAACGAATCAAGTTCATCTAGAAACAGCTGGGATGGTAAAACCGCCCCAGCTGCAGCTACCTCAACCCCGGAAGAGGCTACTGAACCTCAGGAAAACTTACGTGGAGTTCTTGACTATGGTGTAACCGAATACATTCGTAATGGGGCGTACACACGGTCGGACTTTTCGTCTACAAAAGTCCAACGGACGCCGACGGACTAAAGCTGGCTGGTAATCCGTTCGTGTGTGGGCTTCTTCGGACTTTCAGCGGACTTTTTCAGCCTCAAATCCGACGGACTTTAGATTTGAAACGTGCTTCAAATCTTTACATTGTAACTACGACGGACCCCGAAATCCGCTCGTCTGTATGCTAGTCCTACGGACAAAAAAATGACGCATGCTCATAAGCAAAAACTAAACGGAAGCACTCGGTCTAGTAAAACTAGTGTTTGTATTGTAGGTAGCACATTCCTCACGCTGCAAAATCTGTGATCGTTGAATGCAGCGCATTTAATATCTTCTTTATGAATGCTATAAAGAACGAAGATGTTTTGCTGTTCATATTCAAACAGAGTTCTCCCAAACAGATTTCTGGATTCTTTTTCTCTTTGATCTCATGAATGACATGGTATGCTTTTTCAAAACAATGTTTCCATACTAATAATACTTTTTAAACTTTTTTTTTTTTTGGTGGAGTCATTTTTTCTTGTAATTTTTATCCAGATATTTATTTTATGATTGTTGTGGAACTTTTTTTCTGTTTATCTATAAATTTTTTTGTAAAGTTACCACAGGGAACCCATTTTTATATATATTTTTTAAATTTTTTTTGGTGTTTGTAAAGTTACCACAAAGAAACCATTTTTATTTTTATGTTTTTTTTGTATTTTTTTTAATGTTTGTAAAGTTACCACAAAGAACCCTTTATAATTTTTGTTTTTATAGTGATTTGTTATTTTTTTTATATAAAGTTAACCCAAAGAACCGTTTTTGGTTATGTATCTTTTTTTTTTTTAAATACTTACCACTCGAACATTATTAACATTATTTTAATCTATTTTTGGTGTGTTTTTGCAAACTCAATGAGATTGTTGTCCCTTGTTAATTTAACATTGTGTCTAAAATCAATGATTTAAAATAAAAAAACCTAAACTCAAAAAAGATCCATTTATGCATGGTCTAAATAAAATAAAGAGGAAGTCAACGCTGGAAAAAGTATGTGTACAAGAAAATGGGGATCTTGAGGAGTCCATATAAGAGGGAGCACAATCTGGTCCAAGAATCCCAGAGATCAACAGCACCAGCAGATGATATAGATGTCCCCAGACTGTGGTACTACAACAGCCTGCGTCTTCTGTCAGACCAGACTGAACCCAGTCTTTCTTCTCTTCCCTGCAGCCTTTCCTCCACGCTGCCCTGCAGCCTTCCCTGCAGCCTTCCCTGTAGCCTTCTTTCGAGGCTGTGGCTCTGGTGTTTCAGTTGTGGCAGGAGGAGGAGGAGGAGGGGGGGGCTGCCTCATGTAGTTGGGTGTTTCGTGTTAGCGTGCCCTGCAGCGCCTTCTGGATTGTTTCCCCAAATAGTCGCTCACAAATGAGGCGCTGCTCCCAATCCATTTGAAGAAGCCTGCTGGCTAAGTAGCAGCCATAGGACTCTTCCGCTTCGGGGGGGCTCCTTAAAAAATGGGTGGCCTCTTGCATGAGGCGCAGGGATGCCTCCTGTGTGACCGTCCCCTTCCTGGCCCTTTTTTTGGGAAGGTGGAGGGGAGGCACTTGGGATTCGGTCAGGCTCCTACTGGGCCCAGCCACCTCACTTGGCCCAGCCACCTCACTTGGCCCAGCCACCTCACTGGGAGCAGCCACCTCCTGCCTGACACTGGGCCCAGCCTCCTCCAGGATGATGGTGAATCCGGCCTCCTCCAGGCTGTCCATGGGCCCGGTCTCCTCCTGCCTTCCACTTTCCCCACATTCCTCCTGGATGGACTCATCCTGTGTATAAAAAAAGGACATAGTTGGGGGCAGGAGGCGGAGCCTAGCAGAGCAGACATGCATTGTTAGAGCTCCACATCGCTGAGGAGAGAAGAGAAGGACAAAGCGGAGCCTGCAGGCTAAAAAGGTATCCATTTGAACCTTTTTGCCCCAGGGAACAAACTGAAAGTTTGGGCAGGAAATATGGTACTGGGAGGAAACCGTGGCAGAAATAAAAATCACCTCACAAAGAGCTCACAGGCACTCACTGCAGCTGAAGCAGCTCCAGTCACCTCACAAGATACAGCATCAGGGCGCTCTCACAGACAGAAAATGTCACAGCAAGACTCTCCATTTGAGTCAGATACAGAACAAATCCTCTCACAAACTTCTCCACAAGCCTCCTCAGTATCCCCAGTAATATTATTACAATTTGAAAAGATGCTTCATAAGGCTTTAAAACAAACCTCAGACCAAATAACAAAAAGCCTAACCAAAGAAATAAGAGAGCTGGGAAACCGCACCGCAGCCTTAGAAATAAAAATGGATGAAATTGAAATTACAACCCAAGAAAATATAACAGAATTGGAACAATTAAAAAAAGAGAATTTAATACTTCAAACTAAGCTCGAAGATTATGAAAATAGAGCCAGACGTTCAAACTTGCGCATAAGGGGAATACCTGAAACTGTGACAGACCTGCAATCTACTATTACTGCTCTATTACAAGAACTAAAGCCAGATATCCCTATTGAACGTTTAGAACTGGACAGAGTACACAGAGCCCTCACAGCCAAAAAGAAAGATGGACCCCCACGTGATATAATCACAAAATTTCATTATTACAGAACGAAAGAACAAATACTAATTGCTGCAAGAGAAAAAAAGGAACTTAATTTTCAAGGACACAAATATCAAATTTTTGCTGACCTATCCCAACTTACTATTACTAAAAGACGATCCATGAAACCCCAACTAATGGAACTGCAACGCCACAACATTATGTATCAATGGGGCTTCCCCTTTTCAGTCAGATTTAACTACCAAGGTACAATTTACAGAAGCAGATCAGCAGATGAACTACAACCCTTTTAAAATTAAATCTGACAGAACCCACAAGCAGCAACTCTCCCACACGCAGAAGAATGGCGTCATCTTCACCTTCAGGCAGCACCCAGAAAATTTCAGAACAAAATGGGAATCATCATTCTCACAAAAGAGGCCGTTATGCCACATCATCCATGGACCAAGAAGATTCAATGGACTGACATCCTAATTCCTGATATCTCTTCATTTATTATATTAAGAGATGGTTCTCTATAAAAAAACCTATATTTATAACTGAATGTAACTGCATTCTGATAGTCACACACTGTGTGGGATCATGTTACATTCCAGTTATATTTCTTATTACTTCTGATTCATATAGCCTTAGATTATATAAGTGAAATAAGGAAATTCTTGTTCAGTTATATATTATCAGGTAATAACAATAGATTTATTACTTTTTAGGACAAATATGTTCAATAATCCAGAAGTAATGGAAGCTTTTTCTTTCTTTTCTTAAAACAAATATATTATTACCTAACTAGTTCCTAGAATTATGTTTTTCTTTATTCTAATCTGAAGCAATACAACCTCAATTTTATGAGTTAACATATCTAAACAGTTACATATGAATAAAATATGTAATTGTTTACTCTAAAAGGGTTAAAATCCCCAAATAATTCAAACTATCTTCATCAATACCAAAGTTATTAACAGTACCTTTCTAACTGAATTATTTAGCCTAGGGCAAGACTAACCATATACAACCACGCTGGAATAAATAATTTCAACAAAAACTATATTCTGCACTCCAATTAATGAAACATCATTTTGATGTCTTTTGACATAGCACTTCTCTCCTGTAAGCGGAAGATCCCTGTTCCCCCATTAGCCCTCCTCATTCTCCCAACCATAATATGTGGGAGTGTGACGAAGGCACTTATTCCCCTGAGAGAGATATTTATTCTCTTTCACGGGTAAATTGTGATTACTTGCAAAAAATAATTTATACAATGTATCATCTAATCTCATATGTTTTTTGTTTACTCTTTACCCCAGAATTCACTGGTTTCTTTTCTATCTATTCATCTCTTCAGTCCACACAGGTTGATCTGCGCAGTCAGCTCTGCATAACAAAAAGTAAGTCAAAACTATTTGATCTATTGCCGTGGCACCACTGAATATACTTTCCCTGAATGTTCAGGGAATAAATGTCCCTCAAAAAAGGACCAAAGCCTTCCGTACTTTCCATAACAAGAAGGCTCACATAGTATGCCTCCAAGAAACACACTTCACCAAAGATTCTACTCCAAAATATATTTCTCCTTTTTATCAACAAATTTACACGGCTTCTGCCTGTACCAAGCAAAGGGGAACTCTAATTGCATTTCACCGATCCACACCATTCACCTTATCATCAGAAATTAAAGACCCAGAAGGTAGATACCTGATACTCATGGGTTATATAATGGATACAGCAATCACGGTGATTTCCTACTACGCTCCTAACAAACAACCTACACCATTCCTCTCACATATATTACAAGTGATTAATACACACAAAATAGGAACAGTGATAATGTGTGGGGATTCGAACCAGGTCCTCCTCCCATTTCTAGATAAATCACCTTTTACACCATCCAAAATAACCTCTAGATTACCTTTTTCTCAACTTCTTTCCAAATACAATCTGGTAGATTCATGGAGAGAAAGTAACCCAATCAAAAAGAAATTCACTTATTTCTCGCACCCTCATCAAACCTTCACCAGAATAGATCATATTTTTCTAACAATAGGAATGATACCAGAAATTATTGCATCGGATATAATTCCGATTCCGTGGTCTGACCATAATGCAGTATACACTACTATAGCCTCAGCCATACCAAAAGCGCATGACCCAACGTGGTACTTACCGGACATAATGCTCAAACACCCACTACATCAGATGGCCATTGAACAAGCTTTAAAGGAATACATATCAATTAATAATACAACAGACATCTCCCCAATAAAACTGTGGGAAGCTCATAAGCCTGTCTTGCGTGGTACAATACAAAGACAAATGGCACTATTTAAACGGGAACGCAAAAATCTAGCAAAAAAACTAGAACTCAATTTTAATGCAGCCTACATATCATTTCAAGATAATCCATCTCAGAGTACAAAATCTCATCTGGAAAAATCTAGATTGGAATACGATCTATTTCTCACTGAGTCAGTTGATAAATCCCTCAAACGCTCCAAACACAATTTCTACATGAATACAAACAAACCAGGTACATATTTGGCTCGGGCATTAAATTCAACTAACAAATCTTTCAAACCAATACGTTTAAAATTATCAAAAAATGTTTACACTTGTAATCCAGTTAAAATAGTCCATAAATTTCACTCACATCTCGCAACTTTATACAAGACAAACAATGAATTTAATCCTACAGAGGCTGAATCCTTCTTCTCAAAAATAACCTTACCTGAGTTATCTCAGAATCAAAAAAGCAGTTTGGATGAGCCTATAACTATAGATGAAGTTGCTAACGCCATAAAAGACCTAAAACTTAACAAAAGACCAGGCCCAGACGGCTACTCGGCTTTATACTATAAAACATTCTCAGAAATACTCTCTCCCATTCTCACTGAAACTTTTAACAAACTTCTAGATGGACATTCTTTTCGGCAAGAAACACTAATGGCAATTGTTTGTATGATCCCAAAACCCCTTTCTGATGATACTTCCTGTGTGAATTATCGGCCTATCTCTCTGTTAAACCTCAATATTAAATTATTAGCAAAAATAATAGCAAAACGCCTCAATCGCATTATAGGAAAATTAATACATAGAGATCAAGTAGGCTTCATGCCAAATAGACAGGCAGGCGATAATATACGCAGGGCAGTGTTATTGGCACATATTGCTAAAAAACGGAAAATCCCTTTATGTTTTCTATCTCTCGATATTAAGAGGGCATTTGACACAGTATCCTGGCAATATATGCAATATTCATTACAAAAATGGGGTTTTGGACCCCACTTTTTAACATGGATCAAGGCATTATATAATAAACCCAAAGCCTATATAAAATATGCTGGATACAAATCTGAAGCCTTTAATATCGAAAAAGGTACCCGACAGGGTTGCCCATTATCTCCCTTATTATTTGCCCTTTTACTTGAACCCATGGCCCAATACATCAGAACAAACCAAACTATAACTGGCATTGAAGTAGGAGGTATTACACACAAATTATGTATATTTGCAGACGATATATTACTTTTTCTATCATCACCACAGGTCTCTGGTCCTAACTTAATACCAGCTCTTGATGGATTTGCAGCCCTATCCGGCCTTATGATTAATCCTAAGAAATGCGTAGTGCTTAATATTTCACTCACAAACATGGAATTGATCCCGGCTAGGGCTGCACTCCCATTCACATGGGCAGAAAAATCAATCCCATATTTTGGAATTCATTTAACAGCATCTCATTCTGACCTATTCTCAACCAATTATCCTCCTGTATTAAGACAGATCACAAATCTAATAAAACAATGGTCGCAACTTCCTTTATCCTGGATAGGGAAGATTAATGCAATCAAAATGACTATTCTACCCAAATTGCTTTATCTATTCAAAGTCCTCCCTATTCCAATTCCTTCCTATTTTTTGAGAATAGTACAAAAAAGAGCAACTTCATTTATATGGGGCTCTTCTAAACCACGTATACCTATACACACACTACATCTTCCCAAAAATAAAGGAGGTCTGGGATACCCTAATTTTACTATCTACTACAGAGCAGCACATTTGGCCAGTCTGTCCAAATACCATGCAAAACAGGAAATCCCATTATGGGTATTTATAGAGGCTTCAGAAAATGATATTAATATCAAATTTATTATGGCTTGATCCTAAAGACCGCTTTAAAATTCATAATCCCATAACTAAACACTTCTTATCTCTCTGGGATAAACTAAAAACCAAATATCAGTTACAATCTCCACACAATCCTCTCCTTTCTTTTATCAGAAATCCAGCCTTTTATCCGGCATGGATCTACCCAAATTCTTTTAAAGCTTGGACAACATCAGGCATTCAGACACTAAATGACTTCATAGCATCTAAATCATTCCTTTCATTCCCATCGCTTAGAGAAAAATATGATCTACCAAACTCTGAGATATTTAGATATCTCCAAATCAAAAATTTCTATACACCATTCCTAAAGGGGGATACACCATTATCCCAATTATCCATTTTTGAATCAATCTGTACAAAAGATCCATTTGCTAAAGGTACAATTTCATCACTTTATAATCAATTATATGGAGTAGCAAATCTTAATAGACCCTCTTACGTTCAGAGGTGGGAGGAGGACCTGGGACGAACTTTAGAAGACACGGACTGGTCTAACATATGGCTCACATCTAAGTCATCTTCACCCAACATCTTAGCACTGGACAAAGTCCTAACTCGCTGGTACCTTGTACCCGCTAGAGTGGCAAAATATTCACCTAATACCTCAGCTCTTTGTTTTCGAGGATGCCCAGAAATAGGCACACATTTACATATATGGTGGACGTGCCCAGTAATCCAAACCTTCTGGAAGGAAGTCTTCGTGATTGCATCTAAAATATTTAAAAAAATAATACAACCAGATCCATATTTAACTTTACTTAATCTAAAACCGGAATGGTTAACACTCTCTCAATTCAAACTTATGATCCAACTAATAACGGCTGCAAAACAAACAGTGGCCAAGGCATGGAGATCTCCTACATTGGTACTAGCAGAAACAATTCACAGAATGAATAATACAATGTCCCATGCTAAGATGGTAGCCATCGATCAAAATCAAATTCCAAAATTTGAAAAACTTTGGCATCCTTGGATAAAACAACAGTTCCTGTCAAACTTCAATGACTCTGTCCTGTTGCCATGGTAACAGATTAAATGACTTACAGAGACACCCATTCTAAGGCTTCAAAGAGAACTAAAAAGAATAATAAACTGACGAGCGGGACAACCTTGTGGACCATACCTCTACCTTTCAACCCTTTTTCTTCTTTCTCTTTCCTTTTCTCCACCTCACGATTAAAGCTCATTATCAGAATTTATTTGACCTATATACACTCTACTTGTAAACAATATCTATAGTAGGTATAAATCATTTAAATACCTACAAAAGTAACTAAGGAAATGATATATATCTTTAATTTAGGTTTACGTGAACCCAATGTTTAATATTTGAAATTTCATGATCTTTACCTATATAAACCCTACTGTAAAACAATGAACTTACTTTATAGATCCTTGTAAACTTACTTTATGTATCTTTATAACATTGTATACTCAATAAACTTCTTTTGACAAGGAAAAAAGGACATAGTTTTAGTATACTTTTTTGGGTTCATCAATGACACACAGTTTGCTTCAAATGACTAGCAAATTCAATGTGAATACATCTCTTTAATAAAAGAGTCTAATCAGACACCCTAATTTTTTCAAGCAGGTGCCAAACATATTTAGCCACTACTGTCAATTGATATGTATACACAATTTTGAGGGCAAAATTATTTTAGACAATTATAACATCCAGTTAACATCACTAATATTAGTACAGTAAAAATTTGTTAAAATAATTTACCTGACTCCAGATGGTCATATCCGGTTCATCCAGGATGGAAGACCCAGCTTGCTCCTCATCAGCCTCTGCTGGGGTGGAGGGAAGGGTGGAGGGAAGGGTTGAAAGTGATGCCCTGGCTTCAGTCTGGTCATCAAGAAAATGGAGTTGATTGTAGTACCACAGCCTGGGTACATAAACATCATCTGCTGATGCTCCTGATCTCATTGATTCCTGGATCTTCTTATGTTCACTCTTATACATGTTCCTCAAGACCCCAATTTTCTTGAGCAATGTCTCCATTGTTGCTTCCGGGATGGTCGCCTGGACAAAGGACAGAAGTCTCTCCAGCGTTGACTTCCTCACATGCTTTGCATAATACTGTGGGTGTTTCACCTCCCACAAATTCCTCATCTCTCTATATTTAGAAATAAAAGCAGTAAGGAACTCTGGATCCTTAAATAGGGGATTCATAATGTCTGTATAAAAGATAGTCACAAAACAAAAAACACTTATTAGGTTTCTGCTAAACCCTCATCATC